>CABEEJ010000381.1:0-114936 GCA_901482245.1 Timema douglasi | reverse complement strand
CCCCCCCCCACAATTATCGCGTGGCAGATATAATTTTAATTTCACATCATTGCTGCATCCTTGTCCAGACATCTCATTGCGAGGATAACTACAAAGCTGTAATGCACTTGTACATGTTGTTATTCAAAAAAATCCTCAATTTATTCAAGAGGTATAGTAATCTTTACATAGACAGCAGCACTGTGCATGAATTCACTGAACAAAATACACTAAAAGCTTTGAGATCATGCACTTAAATAAAAATGTTAGAAAATGTCACTTATACTCCTTGTACTGTCAGCCCGTCTTATTTTATATCTACCATACAATTTATTATAGTATCTACATTTTAACCATACAATTTAGTAAAAAAATAGTATCTACATTTTAACCATAGAATTTAGTAAAAAATATAAAAAAAGTATCTACATGTGCATTGGTTTCATAAAATTTTGAGTCTATTTAGATATAATTTTGATGTCGAAACCCTTTTCCATTAAATTTATTTTTTACGTTTTTGTCAATCGATTCTCAAACTACTTGTAAAATTAGAAATTATAATGTAAGAATAGTTTGGCAACACAATTATAAATATAGTTAGTTTTCTATGAGTGATAGTTTCATACAACTCAATTTCTCTAAGCTTACAATAGTTTATTCTGAAAATTAGCAGTCTTACCTCTACTTACTACACTATGACCATGTCTTATAGGCTGCGCCATAGTGAAACATACATCGGAAGTTTGTCCCCTTCAGGGTTGACCAAGGGTACATATGCTAAATTTGAAATGTCCCTGTAAAACCAAAAGCATACATTAAATAGTATACACTGTTACATAAATATTGATAAAAAATTAATATCTCTGTCCACCAATGAACGTAACAATCAATTTCATATTTCAAAATGATCCATAAAAAATACATTATATAATATGTTAGCTTATATCTCGAAATCTAATAGGTTTATAAACATATATTCCAAAATAAATACTATTATTTATAATACTACAACTTTACAATGATAAGTTGTTTCGTATCTCAAATAGTTGTGGGGAAATGTTCGTAATTGGAAATTCCCTCTTCTTTAAAGTCATTTATTGAGAAAACGAGAATTATTTCAATTTTGTTTGTAATGTTAAGCAATACATAGACACAAAATTTAATCAAAATAGTTAGAGTAGATTTCAAGAAAAAAATATTTTTTATCTTTTTGCTCTTCATTAAACTACCATTTATTTAGGCTTTGATATCTAGTTCCAAAGACTCCTCGGGGGAACCTTATGGAGTTTTAGTTGATTAGTAAAATAGTTTAGATTCTAGTCCAAGATATAGGCATATAAACGACATCTTGAAACCACATTTTCGGTTACAGAGTGTCGTGAAACTTCGACATTTATCAAATCATTTATCAAATTTTATCATTTAACGATTTTTATCGATCACATAGCCATCAGCGTAAATATACACGTAATGTTTAAAGCATTTTCTTGACGATCTGTCGCTTACCGCTCATAGACCTGCCGCTCACCGCTCGCCTCTTGTCTATATGGCGATATACCCGCCTCGGTGGCGTAGTTGGCTAACGCGCTTGTCGTGTTGAGCTCGACTGCTGAGGACGGGGAGATCGAGGTTCTAATCTCGGTCGGGTGAACTGGGAGTGGTTTTTCCTAAATGGTTTTCCACTCTCCCTCGACACAAATGCGGGTTCACTTCCTCTAGTTAAACCTTCCCAATTCCTAATCCAACAGAGTAATTAGTATTTAAAGCGTATAACCCGAACGGGTAGTAAGACGCGGTGCTAATTATTATTATTATTATTATTATTATTATTATTATTGTATGGCGATAGCCTTAGACACCCCTTAATTGGTTAGCCAGCATTAGGACCGGATACACGGAGCCACACCGCACCGAATTTATCCGGTGGAATGATATCCATGTTTTTAAATGCAAGTGGCTACACGGTCCGCACCGCACCGGTACTGGACGAATCGTCGAGAGAGCATTGCTCCGCACTTTTGCGGTGCGGTGCGGACCGTGTAGCCACCTACCAGCGGAAATAAATGTTCGAAAGAATCCGAACTTTGTGTTCATGCTAACCCCTAAACACTGTAAGGATGGGCGAAACGGTGATTTTACAATATCGGTGATCACAGTGATCTTGATTTTAAAAGAACAGTGATGTATACCAGTGATTATTCGCAGTGAATGGTAGTCAGTGTCAGCACTTGTAAAACTAGTCATTTCTTTCAGCCGTTGCACGTGTGACGCTGTAGTCATTGTTTCCAACATTACGTACAAAAACAATATTAAATACAACAACTTATTGAACAACAAACATTCTTCTTCTTAATTATTAGCGAACTTAAAACTTTATCTTTCGTAATTAATAACTAACGTAATTTTATGAAAAAAGGTAAAAAAAACTATGCGAGTAAAAATGAAAACAAAAACTTATTTTCTAATAAAGCTCAGTTTATAATGAATATAACAATTATTTTCTTTCTTTTAGTTACAATAATCTTATGCTTGGTTTAATAAAGTGAATTAGTTCAAAATCCTACGCGATGTTATTGTAAATAAATTCCCTTTAGGTGTGGTGCGGTGCAGCTCCGTTTAGCCATAACTATAGTCAGGGTAGTTGATTACAGGACTGGGGTACCAGAAGCTCCATCTGTTGGTATTTTCGATCAAAAAGATCTTCGATATAAAGATACACCCGTGAGGCATATCTTGTCTGATTTCCTGGTGGCGGGGAGGTCGCGGGTCAAGTCTCAGCCATAAGTACTAGGTTGGTTATTCATAGATGGTTTTCCACTCTCCCTCCAAGTAAATATAGAAACATTTTCTTCGACCTTCTCTTTATCAACCCTATTATTATAGGTAATATGCGTCGAGCTTTTATGGGTATTAAGACGCGATGGGGGTGGGGGAAATCACATTTCGACCAAAAAGGATAGTCACTACTGTTTACAAACTCCAGGTACATCTAAACCCTTCAGGAGAAATGTTACCGTACATTACCCAAAGAATACGTGTACCGTATCAAGGATTCCAAAGATTTTTATTTTCTAGCTAACCAGATACCTGAAATCTAATTTTAACAATGAAACATAAAATTGAATAATACATTAAATATTTTCGTCTTAATTTACTTTCTAACGTAGAGTAAGTATTTTAATCGTGATTATTTATGGCCTTGAGATTGTGATAGATGTTGATGTTAAATATGTTTCAGAACTCAAAAAGTGGATTTTATAGTTCTGATTGTCACTCTGTTTATCTGTGCCTATAACTACAATAAAAATAACTTTACGATTTTTTTTACCTTGATACTACATGGCCATACCTCGAGGGATAAGCTTTATTCTAATTCTAGGTCTAAAGAGAATGGTAGCTACTGTTATCTGATTATTAAATTTTAAATCTTTCACAAGGATATTTTGAGGGTGTTTTATACAGTGAATAATTGATATACTGTACTACTGTTGAGGCTAGACATGAAACTGAATGGTCTCTAAAAGTGTTTGAATATAAGATTATTTGAGGACGTAAAGTAGAATAGTATTTTTTTCTCTGTTTTGATATGAATCATGATTCATTACTACCCTAGAAAAATATAAGTTACAAGTCACTATTCCTACAGCTCTTCCATGCTTTCGCTTTTCAGAGCAACCTGTACCAAAAATGAATTTGTTTTGATAGACAATAGAAACCAGAACTTAGTCAAAAACTCACCAATATAACTATCAGGTTTCCTTATTTTACAAATTGTAGGCTGGTAAACACGCTGATTTGACACCACATGCCCCTTATTGTTTCATGTATAGCCATACTAACGCTACTCAATTTTGTAGATAAATTAATGTAATACTACATAATTTACTGACGACTGATTTTTTTACATTTGAGATGTTCAATAATTAAAATAACCATTTTATTTTAAATGAGTATATAAAGATTTTTATGATGAATATTCCTGAACGCTTATTTTTAAAGCAAAATTACATTAATTCTAGTTCACTTAAAATAATTGTTTTTAAAAGTTTTGTTTCAAACGATATAATAAAGTCTATATATTATGGTTTCGTACAATTTATGTTATCTTTGGTTCTTAAATAGGCAATATATAATTTAGAGTAAATGTACCCTAATTTGCATAAAGGGAGGATGAGAAACAATTTTTGAAAAAATATACATACAGACAGAATTTAAACTCTGATCTCCCCGTCACTGAAAAAAAACATACCTGATGTGGCTAACTTTTAATCCATGTGTCCGCCGATGTTGGTTAGCCAATTATGAACAAATGTAACTTACAAACCCTCTGTAAAATATATGTATCTACGTGAATGTACAAAATCATGTCTAATAACAATAAAAAAAACACAATTCACCCGTATAAGGATTTTCCGGAAAATAAGAAATAAAAATTGTATACCACAAAATGTAGATTCTTTTTTTGCTCCGCAAAAATACAATCTCCATAGAAGTGAAACCAACCAATCAATCACACCAGCTGGTAGTGGAGGCTGGTGTGTGAGAGTAAAAAGGGGGGAGGAGAGGGAGGAGGCCATATAGAACATATTTCTTGCGTTGTTTGTTTTGTTCCGACCTCAGCTATTCGTCAAATGGAAGTTTTTCTGTGTGAGAGGGAGAGTTTCCTCTGTGGAAAGCAAGGAAGGCACTCCACTACGAGTTTAAGTGACCCAGAATACAAGGGCTGATATCAATCTTCATCTTGTCTTTGGATGGCAAGGGGAACACATCTTTCACTTGACATCCAAAAAAGGAAGGCGCTTACCGGGTTTGATCTTATTAGTTTGATTCCATTGGAGCACCAAGCTGGCAGTCCTGAGCACTTAGTACCCTTTCATAAGGTCTCCGTGGGTTTCTGGTTTGAATCCTTGCTCGATACATCAAATGAAGATTTGTTTGGCTGAATGTGAGTAGCTGAGAACTAATTATGATAAAGACATATCAGTTACTAATAAAGCCATCTTATTAGAAGTGTCCAAAAAACAAAGCTTCTTTCAAGATCATACACACATTTTTGACAAATTAATCGTATTATAAATGGCCATAAAAACAGATCATACATTTTGAGGTAGTTTTATATTGATGATGTATATATTTTTCTTTTAAATAAATAATAAGTAGCAGTTGTGTATCCAAGGGGTGGCTTAGGAGAGGTTTTAACCCTGACATACCCAAACAATAAGCCACTAGAAAGTATGTATTTTTATTGCGTTTTCACATTACAAACTGATAAATTCTACTATTTATTTCAAATCATTACTTTATTTTACAAGGAAAAAATATATTTACCTTTATGTTTCTGATATAAATTAAATTAGACTGAAAGTAGTTGTGTAATTAAAGCTGTGGCAGATAAGGTTATTTCAGCTAAAAGTCTCGCTAGAAATAGGATGGTATTTTACAATGATGATATACAGGGTGCCCATTAATTATAAATCGCACTATAGGCTTAATAAATTTGTTGTTTTTGGATATATTTTGCAAACTGAAATATTGGGTAAGGTCTACTCAAATAAAACAAAAATATCCCTAATGGTGTTAATAGTTAGGTACAAGCCCAGAAGTGATATGTTATGAACTTAAAGATGATTTTTATGGGAAAGTTTAGCATTCACATATCTCATTTATTTACCAAACGTCTAGGGTAGCACTTATAATCTCACAGGTTTTGATAAAAGTGTCACAATACACCACTTACCTTCATAAGCTTTCTTGCTGCATGCCTACGATTGGTCACACAAAGTTCATATTGGAATAAAAATTGTTGGAAGAGGGCTTAAAATCCATAACTATAAATATTAATGAATACGATAGCTTGAGAAAATTGTATATGTATAACTAAAAATGAAACGTACCCAGCATGAGAGAGATTAACTTGCGTTTGACCTACATCAGACTATACGATGTAGCCTGTACCACACATACTCAGGCCACCAACTTACTGCAGCTTTTATAGATGCTTAAAGGCATTTATAGGTTATTTGGTACGTCTAAAAAGTTTTTTATTTTGTAAACGTGCTGTCATTATTTACTAGAAGTGATATCTGAGGAGACCACATCAATTGTAGGGTAAGTTAGAGTAGTATCAGACGTCCCGACACTGAACTATAGGCTATAGCATCTGTCGGTCATCGGAGATGTAAAGAAATTGTGTGTTTGCCATTATGAGTCTGTGCATTTTGTTGTTTAATAGGGGTATTACGTTTTATTGTTTTTATACTGAGATACACTACCCAAATCTACATTGTCGATCAGTTACATCAAGATGAATAGTATGGATAGTGGCTGTAGCTCAACTCGCCTACTGTTATTGTTCTGCTGAAGAAAGTAAACACATCATTTCGTCCACCCAAACTTGAATTGTTCAGTGCAAAGGCATACTAAGTAATTACGACTCTAACTAACCTAACCTAACCACTGGCTTTTAATACAGTGCATGTGAAATGATTGAATGTAATATTTAATATGTTGACGACCAACTGTGTGACCAGTGCTGTGAAATTTTACTGCTTGATTTCGGCGTGTGTAAAGAGGGGGGTTTACGGTATACAGTATGTACTTAGTAAGTTTATGAACTGAAAAATCCAAGTTTGAGTGGATGAGTTGATTTTTTGGAGGTTAGATCAGTTGATGTGTTTACTTTATTCGGCAGAACAATAACAGTGGACGAGTCGAGTTTCACCCTGGATAAATCTAGTAGCAATGAGTGTGTTAATTGGAAAACATAACGTTTGTATACGTTTAATGCATTAGGTTTCATGATTAATTATTCTCTCACAGACTAGCTAGATATATTCGAACCAATTATTACTAAAGTAATGATAAGGAGTAACCAGGACAGGAACAACCAGATTCAAAGTTTCCTAAGCGATTCTGACATTTGATAATTTGTTTCAGTTAAAAAATTGGTGGAACGAGACGGAAGTGAACTGAAGTTTCTACCGGAAGAGTAAGTGAGAACATTATTATAAGGGAAGATAATATAATCTTTTTAGTTTGAAAAACACCCAATGTGACAGACTGAAAATACCTGCCTCGGGAAAAGAGTTAGAAATGGAACTTTTAGCGATGATCAATATGCAACTGTACAACTCCATAAAAAAAATATTATAGCAAATAATTTATAGGCCTACTATTAGACAAAAAATAACTAAAACAAGTTTGAAACGATATGTAGGACTTGGTAAGGAAAAACTAATTATTTTTTTTATTGCAAGTTCACTGAATTGATGATACAATATTGATGTAGACCTCCAATAATTATAACTCAGACAAGATTGGTTCGTTAGATGTGCACAAAAATTTCTTTACAAGCATGAGAGTTAGAGAGAACCTGGAAATGTTACTATTCTGTTATATGTATTATATTTATTGAAACGATCTTATTTTTCTGTAATTTGTTTAGCCAGATCTAATGATAATAGCCTAACAAATATGTTTCTAAATGCAATGTGTTTAAAGAACGTAGACCTAAACTCCATTTACCTTGGAAAGTAGTAGTATGGATTACTCTTATGACACTCTCCTACAAGCTCCGCCATAGTGGAAACATGCAAGATGAGCGTGCTACATTTCAGAGTTAATGGAGTACACAACAGACAAGAGGGATTTAAAAAACTAAAATGGGTGAAGACTTTTGATGAACAAGATAATCAATAAGAGGAGACATGAATGTTCGTTGATTGTCAGTGACCATGCTAGTCACAAAGACTTACTCATATAATGAATTCCTTTCCCTAGCTCAAACAGTAGTCCCATGACGTAGAGCCTTGCAAACTGCAGCCTTTAGATGTAAATAAATGAAACTCACTTCAAAGATGCGTACAACAAAGCCTGTTATTTGTGTAAGGGAAATTATATAGATTTCAACAGCTTTCTAAGATAAAGATAAGTTAATAGGTTGTCAACTGAACAAAGTACGCAGAATTGAACTCGCTTCGTTCCCATTTGCTTGTTAAGGCATCTACCTATTAGACTGCCCCATTTTCACTGATAAAATTTCAAGCATCCTTTATTTAAATGTCATCATACCATTCTGAAACAGCTCCTTCACAAATCTCACGCCAGCCCTCCAAAGTATAGTTCACATGTACCTAAACCTCAAACTTAAAAATAGGGCATGACACCTTAAACCAAGACTTAAAACTCAAATTGGAGCACAAAACCAGCAACTTTAATATCATTGACTCCTAAATTTGATGGTCCCAGAAACCAGCTCCATCATTGAGTCTACCAAATCAAATATCTTCTCCAAGTGGTTGGGTTGTATAGTTAGAAATGCAGAAACGCAGTTACGATCAAAGTCAAACCCTTAATTCGATACATTACAAACATCTGTTGAAGGAATAAAGTCAAAACATGGGTATGGGACACCTTAAACAACTTCAAAGAAAAAGTCGTATGAGAGAGAGAACAAGGTATGAGAGACTAGCAAAAGAGACCTTGAACAGAAAATAAAGTAAGATGATTGATATTGAGAAGACGAAGAAATTACTGGCTGCGTGATTTTTTGAAATAACTTAATTGCATTCTGGATATAATTAAGATAATCTACCAAATAGCCGATAAACCACATTTAAACTCAATAACAACAATTCGCTCGAGTAAATGGTGCAGATTAAAGAGGGGCTAGGCTGCCAAAAGTCAAATACATTTTGTCTTCCATTCCGTGGTATGTTCCGGTTTTATTTATAAAGAGCATATTTCTTAAATTATCAAATATCTTACTTTATAATTGATTATTATTATTATTATTATTATTATTATTGGCACCACGTCTTATTACCCGTTCGGGCCATACGCCCTTAACGAAACATACGTTTTCACTAAGAGTATCCTACAACCAATCATTCGCGTGTAGCTAGATAATATAAAAAAACTGTAATATATTACCTTATAGTTCAAAAACAATAAAATTACCAGGGAAACTTAAAATAAATTTTATATTGCTCAGAGATATGAATGCTAACAATTGTTTTTAAATTCAGTCTTACAGTTGGCTTTTATGGCGTTGGTGAATTTTTAATCATAATGTCTAGGGTAAGGGGTTTGGCATTAATTGTTTAACAGAACTTGGAATAAAACCATTATATAGTTGTGTGATTTTTCTATTATTTATATGAATAATATATAATCCAAAACTTAATGGTTAAATTATAATTAAATCAGTCTCAACGTATGTATAATTGCTCAAGTTAATAACTAGCTTTACTTGGTATCCCAAATCATAGCCTCCTCCTCCAGAATAAGCTGGCTAAGATAATTTTGAGCTATTCAACGATTCATATGATTAAAAAAAACCTATAGATGGGTAAAATATACTATTTTACTAATCCGAGTCTCAAATTGGAATAATCAATCTAATTTTGAATCCATTATCTCGAATTCAAATCATAATCTTGGAAAAATTATTAACATAAGAGGATATATAAATAGAATAGAATAATATAAAATAAAAATAGTAGGTAAATATTAGCGTTATTTCTTATAATTCATTCAATATAACATTCAGACATTCAGTTAAATGTAAATTAGTGATCAGGGGCCTGGTTGTTGAATTCATCCTATAATTATCATCGGCTGTGAACCACAAATAAGCAGCATTAGGGTTATAAAACAGATTTCACTTGAAGAATTGAAAAAACTTTTTTAAGGATTTGAGTCTCCAATCTCAAATTTTGTCATACCCTCGAAACTCGAATATACTTAAGAATTCGAGGTCCCATTTATAAAAAAATTATATCTATGTATAGATGTGTATATATGTATACATTTGTGTATATATAGTTTTAAATCACAAAACCATTTTATGATACACGAATTATAAGGCTTGCCCAAATTGCGCCGATCCACCTAGCTTAACCCGAATTGTGCCAAGATCTTAAAAGTTCCTCCCTCCTCCCCAAAGACCGGACCCGAATTGTGCCAACTGTGAACATAAACAAATATTAATGCTATGGTGGGTGGTAAGAAGGACACTAGTCAAAAATATGATTTACTTAACTATATTTAACTATATAAATCAAACACTATAACATCAAAGTAAAATTTCCATTTTACAAACATTGTCAATAATAGCTAAATGTAAGTTAAATTATAATATAATAATAACAAAAACAAAATTAAAACAAAGTTATACAAAGGATTTTTGGAGAACAGAACGTAATCTATCTGTTAACCAAACCGTTAAAAATAATTTTAAAATATTTAGAATTTTTGAAAACTAGTCATAAATAAACTACCCTTAAAAGACTTTGCCCCCAAAACCAAGTATACACTATTAATTGTCATCTTAAATACACCCAACATGTATGTTTTAATCAAAATTGTTAACTATTTTTGAGAAATTTCGAATTTATTTTAAAATTAGTTATTAGTAAACTGCCTATAATTTAATTTTTTCTGAAGATAAATTTATACATTCCTATTTATCATTAAAAAAACTCCCCAGATATACACTTAGAACAAAATTACTTAAGCCGATGATTGGGAGGTTGAGATTCTAATCCTGGTCGAGTGAACTGAAGGTGGTTTTTCCTAAATGCCTAAATGGTTTTCCACTCTCCCTATAGATAAATTCTGATTCACTTTCTCTACATTAAACCCATCTCATCCCAAAGCCCACTATTATCATTAGCACATGAAAATATAACTCAAACAGGTAGTAAAACGCAGTTTAAAAAAAATCGATAGTGAAAAGTATAATAATCAAACATCAAATCAAACAGTATAACAGTATTTATGTAGAGTTGTAAAATAAAATAGTTTCGATTACTATTCTTGCACCAAATGAGATTGACAACCTACTATCTTGGTTTGTAGAAATGTTGACACGATGCACTCATGGAGCGCTTGCTCGAAATCAATCACAATATATAAAGGTTGACGGTGAAGTTGTCCAACCCCCTTCTCTTTTTCGTTTTTAAACCAAAAGTTTTCATCTAGAGTAGTATTTAGTTCAATTTAATTTAAGGCAAATTGAATTTCGTCAGAAGATTTAGGCACATTTGGCAGTGTTTTTAGTCTAGTATAGTTAATGTTATTCCTGAAACATTTCATATCCTTGCGGGTCAATGTTTGCATAGCTTTTTCTCTGTATGCACCTCTTTGTGGATCAATTTTAAAGGACTTACTTGAATCGCCTCATCTTTCCTTTTAACTGAGTTGCTGATGAATTTTCTGTTCAACTCTTGATCTAGTAGTGGTTCGTGGTTGTGTTGGTCTTCCAATCCACGAGGAAATATTTCCGCCATTGAGTGTGAATATTTTAGCCTTAGAGTCCTTTTTAGTGCCTCTCCACCTCTTCCCCCCTCTTCCAATTCCATTGATTCACCTGTCGATGCGTATATTTAATATAGACAATCAAATATTTCCCTCTTTAATTATAAATCCTTTCCATATCAATAATTATCGCTAATATCACAGTCCACACAAAGCCCGAACAAAAATAAAACAATTACACATCTGTACAGTTACCGTTGCCGAGATAATTTGTTAATACTGGCCAGACTTATGCCAGAAAAGCTAATACAGATCTTGTTGGTGGCTCTTAGGGCGTTTTTACATTCCTTTACCTGAGGAAGAGAAGACAAAACGTGACGAGGGCTTGTTTGCGTTTGTGTTTGTTTATTTCGTTCCCACTCATCTACCTGAATTAGACTTGGCGCAATT
Source organism: Timema douglasi (assembly GCA_901482245.1). Lineage (NCBI taxonomy): Eukaryota > Metazoa > Arthropoda > Insecta > Phasmatodea > Timematidae > Timema > Timema douglasi. The sequence continues at coordinate 103,248 of CABEEJ010000381.1, read as the reverse complement.
CGGGTCCGGGTTAAGTGAATATTTTATAATCCCTTAGTTACTGGGCTTGCCCGAATTATATAATATATTATTTAATGCCATTTTCGTACTTAAAGATGTAAATTTACTAAACAAGCGGAGTGGTAAATAATGTAAATAATATCACATAATGAAGTGGAATTCTCTAACGTGAGGCCACAGAAGCATTTATTGTGGCATTTTTCAAACAAAGTATTATTTTTAATCAAATACAAGCAGTAACTAAAAATCATATGATCTAGAGGTGGACAGTTGTCTCATATATATATAATATTGCGCGTCTGGGCTACATCAGTCGTAGCTCAGTTCTTGGAAGGATTAGCCTGTTATAATACACTGTTTTTTAGGGAACGCCCGAATCTACAAGATCGTACGTACATCCTTTCCGTAGAGGTTCTTTCCATGTCCCAATGAGGTGATGTGATTAATGTTGATGGTGAATATGAGAGTGTGGAACCAGTAGAAACTCTTAAACCTGACTTAATCAAACCTTGGTGACCATTGGGGTAATTCCCCTTTCGGGAAAAATACTCAAGGTACAAGCCGGGAGTTGAAACCGGGACTTCTAGGATGGTAGTCAGGCGCACTGACCACTACACCATAGGGGTGGCTAATTGTCAAATAATGATAGTAAACACCGACCACATGACCTTAAAATTGACAACTGTGAAGTATTTACACATAAAAACTGTCCATATGTCTTTGAAAGTGAATGATTTTTAAAACACTGCCTTTGAAAACTGACCGTTTGAATATATCTGGTTCTAATCCCGTCTTATGTCAAATGAGATAAATTATAATAATCTGATATGTATTTTAATAAATTAACTCAGTTTAATAGACCTGAGCTGCTACTTATGTATTCAAGTCACTTCTCAGTTGTCCTCACGAGGCTGAGTTGACCCCGGTTCAAACCCACTGCTTCACAGAAAAATCTGGAAAGGTTGGATATTGAACCCGGTACCTCTGGATCCATATCTAGGAACTCTGATCATTAAACTTTATTACAAAACTAACAAAAAACAAAATTTCTTACTGAGTAAATTCGGTAACTTAAACTTTTGTACTATTTGCTTATAACTACTACAGATAAACTTAGTGATCTAGTATTTTCTATAATTTAGGAATGTCACTCCAATCTGTATTGCTTATAATTTACAGTCCTTCTTATTACCTGCCCAAGAAATATTCATTTAAATGTACCGATGGAGTTCTGATGATGAAAGGTACCCGTTCTTGGTTGAAAATCGAGTGAGATTAATTTATTTTATATGATATAAGCTTTAATTTGAATAATAATTAGTAAACTTTCTATTTATTAAAATTGATGAACATGATTCTGAAATATTTTTTTTCGTTCTAGGAAGAGAACCCGTCGCCCTCACTCAAATCAAACAAACTAAACAGACCAAGTTCGAAGTGAAGGCAAGCGGCCGTATTGTGTCCCTGCAGTTCTCAGGGACGAGAGAGAAAGAATGGAGTTGCCTCGATTTTGTCGTGTCACTTGGTCCTCGCAGATAATCTGATCGAAAGTACCCAGCAGTCCGAGAGGAAAAGGAGCGAGTGGAAGGAGGGCTATAAGGGTTAGCAACAAGATAAGGAAAAGCGGGGGGGAGCAGGGGTAGTCATATAAACACGTTAGTAGAACTACAAGGGGCTACTTACTACAGCTCGTGTTCATTTTAATCTACTTTCCTCCACGATTTCAAACTCAAAGCCTTTATGAAAACTAAATAAACATTTTATATTTTCAGCCCGAAAATCTTGTGTGGCAATTACTTGCTTTGAATTTTTTTTTAATTGTTGTTGTAAAATGGTCGGAAAACTAGGTGTGTCAGGAGTAGGGAAACAGGCCACCTATCAATAAGTCCTAGGATTTACTGTACAAAGTCAAGTTATTGTATTCGCTATAATATTAAAATATGGCTAAGATAATATAACAACCGTACTATCACTTTTGATTTTACAAAGTTCTTTTAACGCTAACATTAACTTAAAATTGAACCTAGTATTAACACGAGATCCACCCTACAGTTAGCTAACGAAAATTCTACATTGACGTTAAAACATAAGACATTCTCACTTTTTTTAGACACCTCTGGTAGAGAAAGTATTGTGATTGTCAAAAAAATCTCATTCAAGAATTCATGACCCACTGAACAAGAGAATTTATTTTGCCGTCTGTGTGTGTGTGTGTGTGTGTGTGTGTGTCTGTCTGTCTGCTGCTCTCTTAGCGAGTGGACGTGTGGAGCGTTGCTCCGTAAAGTTGTGTGGTACACTGTGAACTTAGTGTTTTTATATACGCGAGGAGATTTAGTGTTTCTTATTAATAGTGTTTTAGATGTGTTGTGTTGTGCTATCCTCCACATGAGTGGAGGCCACGCAGGTGTGCCGGGTTCGGATCCTGAACGACAAATTGGCGATTGTTTTGGATACCATCGTTCCCGGTAAAGTGTTAGATGATTATTTGGTTATTGTAGGTAATTTTGTGGGACTACATAATGTTCGTTATGCTTCCAACATAAGTGGTGGGCGAGTGTGTTTGTTTATGGCGGATAAAGAGTGTGTTAATAAAATGTTAGAAGATGGGAGTATGTCCGTAGACAATATTTTTTGTTTCAATTAGAAGATTTGCTATGTCGTCCACTAAAGTAGTACTTTCCAATGCCACACCAGATATTACAAATGATCTGTTGTTAACGAACTTGTCTAAATATGGTAAAATTACGAGTCAGATGAGTGAAATTAAAATAAGCTCTAGATTACCATAATTCCCTCATATCTACTGGTTTAGACGTATTGTTTATATTATCCCTAACAGGGGGGACTCACTTCCTTTGTTTATTAATTTAACAACAGATAATATGCCATGGCGAGTATATTTGTCCACTGATGATGCTAAGTGTTTTCGATGCTCACTTCCCGGACACATGGCAAGGAACTGTACGCAAAATGTGTCGGCCACCGACCGGTCATGTGAGCCCCGCCGGAACACTACTTTTAGTGATGTTGTCGCTGGAACTAGCAAAATGACGCGGTGGGCTAGGGGCAGCGCCGACCCCGTCAAATCAGATAATCTATCATCTGTTGACAATGTACCCACTATTAGTATACTTACTGTACCTAAGCATCGTCCTCAGTTATTTTCAGAGATACAACAACAACAAGAAGAGCAGCAACAACAACAACAGAAAAGTGAGGTAACAGACAGTTCTCTAGTCTTTGGAAGTGTGGAAACTGATAGTGTACTACAATGTGGTCAAAAATCGTCCGATAAATTAAGTGAATCTCACATGGAGGATAGTATTACTGGGGAGTTTTTAATACCACCTAGTGCTATCAGCTCTATTGGTGGAAAAAGGTCAATTAATGCCCTTGAGGAGTCATTAGATGTCAGTGAGGAAAATGTAAAACGTCAAGCGCTAGAACATAATGATGACTCTGGTGATCATTCTTACGTTGTGTCAACATTTTCTTCGAGCTTACAGGCAGAAAAATTAAAAGTCAAAGATGCTTCTAGTATTGATTAACTACTCCAGATATTCAATACTAAAGATAAATATTATCCTTTGAATTGACAATATTTTCAATTTATTGTTTATTTAATCTAGGGGTGAGTGAGTGAGTGAGGGTTGAGTGAGTTCACAACTAAATATAAGGACCTAGCAGAAATATTGAGGGATTTGTTGTCTTGTGTTTGAAGTGATAATTTGAGGCAACACTAGTTGCGTTTAGAAATCCATTGCAAGAAGCAGATTATTAAGTTTTAAAATATTTAATGATTAATTGATATAGCAGTGCAATATTTTTTTATTTTTCATTATCTATGCTATCACTCTTAATGCATGAGGACTATAAACTAATGGTAAACAATATACGAATATGCTATATGTGTACAGGAAATTAACTTGACCTCACCACCTACGTCATATATCTTATCAGATTTCTTTTATCGCCCTTTTGGTTTGCTATGGGGTATTAAATGCAATTATATGAGGTTATAAGACACACTGTATTGGAATCAGCATATGCACATGTTGTAGTTATAAGAATGAATGGTAAGATTTACCATAATATATATAATATGCCTCAAGGTAATGTTCATACCATCCTTGTGGTCAGGGTTTCGACACCTCATTAAAGCACCTTGGCGTCTTAGAGCATGTGATTCTGGCCGGTGATTGGAACGTAACACTTCTACCAGAAAATTGGATTAAATTGTATTGAGACTAGACTAGCGCTTATCCTGGCTCTTCAGAGCTCAGTTTCAATTAAGGTCACTCGACAAGAAATCCTCCCTTAGAATGAGAAATATCTTGTGAGGCTATAATGTTTTGATAGTGATTTAAACTTAGCGTAGCACGAGAGGGGCCAAGTGGCGGTGGCTAGCCACCACTGACGTAACCGTGCTAAAGCTTATGTTACATGTTTATAAATCCCTTCAGAAAGAACTGTCATTTCTATTTCATTTTTTTTTTTTACTAAGACTTAAAATGTTTTATTTCCGACTTGTTACTCTGTAATTTTTGTACCGGAGTGTTAAACTTTGATCTGACTCTGCCTCAGAGAGTTGGTACTTCAGCTTGCAAAAATACATAGACTTTCATATTAATTTAAAATAATTTAAATATGAAGCTTGTTGAAAAGTAATTATTGTATTTTAAACTATATTTATAAATTAAGTGGGTAGACAAAAATTATTTGGATAACTAAATACTTTTATTGATCTTTATTGGACGTAAAAAAAATTGAGGAAAAAATATTTGAAAAGATAGAAGGGATCAATGACACTCACTTGGCACTCTCCAGCTTGTGAGCTACTTATTGGGTGAGTCATTTGTTTGGTAATTTGAGCCAGTCTCTGAAGCGTGGACATTATATGTTCTGCTACTTGGTGTTGTTTCTACCATAGGTAAAGTCAAAAAAATAAAGTTCATTAAACAAACATGTCATCTACAATTTTGCAATGATCATTTCTGTCCCATTAATAAAATTAACTACTAGCTTTAAACACACAAAAAAATAATCTTAATAACGATATTGTTTACTACAAAATAAGATAGATACAAATTATTGGGATATAAAAAGAACAGTAGTTATATAAATGATAAAAAATTATGTAATTTTACCACTGTTAAACTGCTTGAAGATCAAAACTTATTATGTTTGACATTTTATAAATATTTCATTCTGTACACCTTATATACATCTCTAGTTATACTAAATTTTTGTCACATACATTAATTACTTTAGCTTAGCAATGATACGGGAAAATAATAAAATAGAAAGTTTGACTCCTTATAATTCGTGAACTATGATGATGTGAAATCAATGAATCAGCATTTCTAGTAAATAATTATAAAATTCTTCAAAAGAACAATAAAATTCTGAAGGTTGAATGACCTTAATAAATTGTCTGATGTATGGAAAAACTCTCATCCTGAAGAAAGAGGTTTCACATTTACGGGTGTTCATAAAAATCTGCCTTGTTCACAGTTAGACCGCAATTATGTAAATCCTAGTTTGATTTATTCTGCTTTGCAACCAAAAATAGTTCCATCCTTTTCTGAGCCCTCCTGGTGTAATTTTATTCTTAAAATTGATGAAAAAAAGCTTGGGCAAGCGTATTGGAGGCTCAACATATAGTTGTTAGATAATGAACATTACAAATTAATTATCAGTAATATTGCTAGTTTTTATTCAGAACTTATGGACTGTAGTCAAAATCCATTGTGGTGGTGGGACAAGCTTAAGACGTAAGTGAAGTTTCTATGGGATTCTTTGTGGACAAGCTCAAAATTGTTTACAATGAAATAAGTTAATTTGAAACTATGGGTCAACAAATTTAATTTAATACTATTTTAACATCAGATAAAAATAACTTTCATCTTTGTGAAGAAAATTTTATAAAATTGTACACTCGTATGGTCATTGACATCCAATCTGTTTATTGTTCCCGATATAGAGATACACAGGTACCCGAGTGTTTTTTATTTCATTTGAACATCGACCTGCCCAACTTTCTTTAGCTTCTCTGATTATAAACGTGCAAATCACGTCTGACCCCAGTGAGATTTGTAGTTATGCTTGATAACATTTAAAAAACCATTTCTTTTATTTTGTCTATCAAGTGTTGAAGTGCCAGAAATGTATAATGATCTTGCCTCCTTATCTAAAGATAAAAACGATGTGTGTGACTCTGACATTTATTTGGTGGAGTTGATGAAAGCAGTTCGTGCACTCAATAAAAGTAAAGCTCTCAGCTATAATGATATATCATGCGAGTTCTATTAATGTTTTTGGAATGAAATTGGACCAATGTTTTTAAATATGGTTCATGTTGGTCTAAAATCAGTAGGTTATTACCTTCAATGAATAAATATGTTTTTATTTTACTTCTTAAGGATGATACATCATTGTTTACTTAATGTTGACTACTAAATATTGTTTCATACCCTAGCTGCTAGGATGCAAGGTGTTCTCCCCGATGTGATTCATAATTCCCAGACGTTTTTAATCCCTTAACCATCCATGTATAAAAATGTCTTCAAATTAGACGAGATGCTATTCACAGTGTCAATACCATGTAGATCATGGCTGTACTTTCCTGGATCAGAAAAGTGCATATGACTCTATTGAACACACTTCCATGATTTCGGAACTGTCCAAATTTAGGTTCGGAACAACGTATACATAGTATGTTCTTACCCTTTACCTAAAGTCACCATGTTTGCTACGAGTGGGAGATGTATTAACTGCATCAATTCCAGTGTTACGCGGAGTGCTGCAAGGTGACCCTTTATCCGACCTCAATACACCACATCTCTTTCAGGTCCATTTTAATGTTATCCTCCCATCTGTATGTCGGTCTTCCCATTGGGTTTATCAGTCAACACTCTGAATACGGTTCTAGTTTCTCTTATTTGCACTACATAATATGTATCCTGATGGGCAATATATTATCTTGCCCATCAGGATCTACGAGACTTCTAAGGTAAGGTTTAAATACTGGTTAAAATCTGAATTTGTAAAATATATATAGAAAAGGGAAGGTTGAATGAGTATATTTATTTCTGTACATATATAAATATTCTGGACAAAGCAACTGGTGGAAATATGGTTGTTAAAGTTTAGAGAAATGTATTTTTCTTACATTATGTGCAGTACATTAATTTTTGTTTATACTTAATTACAGAGTAAATTGAATACCATGGTATGGATTTTAATTTTATAATTGGTGTATTGTTATAATTTAGCTACAAATTAATAAAGAAAGAAATTGTGTATAAGGGGTTTTGGAATTAGATGTATTACCCTAAAAATTAAGGTTAGTTTACGGTAGGACAAAAAGATAAAAAAATTGATTTATCAAAATCTGCTCTAATGATTTTGATTAAAATTCGCATCTACGCATTGTTTAACATTAGAAATCTAATGTCACATCTAATGTTTCCAGAAAAAAACTACTTAGGGGGTGTTTACATAAGCGAATATTTAGAATTTCTCTCATATAGCCAGAGTTTTTTGAAATATTAAATAACTTTTCATCACAAAATTGTAGTACTAATAAATATAAAAATCTTTTATTTTAAATATATTTTTATAAAGCCGTTAGTTTCTGATCTATTGGCCAATATATTTCTTAAATTGAAGTCTAGAAAATAGATTATGCTCTTTGGTGAACAGAGACTCTACGTTCTTCACCCAACACCTTAGCTCAGTCGGTATTATGTCTGTCTACTGATCTAAGTGTCCAGGGTTCAATTACTGGCATGGCCGAAACATTTATAATTGATTAAATATGGGTTTGCCCTTTCACATTGATAAATTAACGGCAGGGGATTGGATATTGTGCCCGTCCTATTCTTAAGTAAGATAATAAACCATATGAAGTGAAGCTACGACAGGCCCAGCAAGCCTGTAGTGGAACAATATATGAAATTAATTAAAAAATTACCCAGGCCACAGGCTAGAAACAGTAATGAATGTAAAAAAGTATTTTTTCCTGGATTTTCTGTTTATTAATGTTAGCAGACATTTTAATAAAAATCAAAAGTAAATATCAAATAATATAAAATTGCTCAGAACCAAATGATTTCGTTCACAAAGAGGCGTATAGCCCGTACAGGTTGTAGGAAACGGTGATAATATTTTTTAATGTTCAGCGAAAAGAGAAAAAAAAATATAGACATAAATATTATACAAATATCGATGTTTAACATAGTAAAAAATTTTCTAGCAAATAACGTACTTGTAAAGGTATTGGTCTGTTTGAAAAATGAAAATCCAAATTCAACCAGCAGTTAGATTTTACGAATGTTTGAACTAAAAGGCATTTTATAGCAACATTGTACGTATTATTACACCTCAGTCACACAAATTATATATGTTATTAACTAATTTAATATTTTACAAAGTGTTTGAAATGGGATATTAAAATACAAACTCTTTCGGTAGTAAATCTGACGCAGGACTTTGTAGACCTTACAGAAATCTATTTTTAAGTCTCTTGTTCCATAACCCTAATGTACATGTTTCATTTACATTTCTAAGCTATTAAATTTCACTACCATAGATATATATGTATTTGACTTGACATTGGGAGTGTTAGGTTTAACTACTCCTACAAGTGAAAGAAACAGCTGGCATGGATAAACTCTTAACAAGACTCAATATCAAGAAAATAAGCTTATTAGCTGTGACCGTTAAAATCCTAAACAAGACAAGATGTCAAAATAATGGAAGTAACAGCAATAATGGCTAGGCAAGTGTACAAGAGTAGATATTTAGAGAACCATTAATTGTTCCAAAGTCACACCGATGATTACGTATTGTGTTAGGGTGATAGCAAAATTAATACTCTTATGAGCCTGGACCTAAGAAAAAATAAATTGTTAGTAGCTTCTTTTTTTTAGCACCACGGCTTACTACTCATTTGGAATATACGCTAACATAATAATTACTGTAATGGATTAGAAAGGTTAAATTTAGAGGAAGTGTACCCACATTTGCGTGGAGAAAGAGAGTGGGAAATCATTTTGTAAACTCGCACTGATGTCTACATAGTGTGTTAACATATACATATCACGGGTATTAGTAAGACGCGGTGATAAAAACAACTTCATGCTAATCGTTCACCCTCCTACACTATTGACCTTAAAATGAAACCATCTTTCAAAATGGCACATATGTCTTTTCAAGACAATATTTTTATGCAAAATTTTCCTCGATATGTTTGTTTACGTTTTTATGTAATTAACGTTTAAATATTATATAAAAAAATTATCAAACAAAAGAAATTTACCTCCCTCCTAAATAATAACGTTGAGGAACATTTCATTTCTTCATAATGGTTTACGCTCAACTATCTTTTTGAATTAAAATAATTCAAATGAACAATATTTTAACATAGATCCACGTTTTTATATTTTATCAAACTCAATCTCACTCTTGATTAAAGCAAATAAAAATAATTCCGAAAAATAAAAGGCTTATAAACCAAAGTAATAATCAAATTATTTCAATAAAAAGGAACTTTTTTGACAGTTATAAAAGTTACTAAACTAATTCTCATATATTTATAAACGAATTTATGTTATCTGAAAATAACACTTTTAATCGGTATTATAAATACTTGTGAAGTTGTTGTGCGACTCTAGTGACCATTCCGAGACCACGTCGCCCTTAACCCCTTTTTTCCTCGAGCCCCTCCCTCGCGCGGTCCGCTGGGCGGGCCACCGTCCTCCTCAAGGCCCGTCCACTAAGTTACAAACACTCTAAGAGATCGCGCCAGGACGAAGGGCTCGATCAAGCTAAAGACAATAAGCAATAAAAGGAAAAAAAAACTTATTCAAATGTAAAAACATTTAATAATGATGCAATAGTCGTAGTCTTAGATTAAGCATAATAAGGTTAAAATATACATGATAGGATAAGTTAGAAAATAAGACCAAGGAGGAGGGTTGGGCCCACCCTCCTCTCAATGATAGAAATCGCACTTGTGCGGACATAAGGTAAAAATAAATAATAAAGATCACCTGTCTCCTACCTATTGATTTAGTTTCATTTCTTTCACCCAAACACTCCTTCCAAACACTCCTCAGCGCTCAGAACCATCCGGGCTGCCATTATTCCTTCACCTATCCTTTTTTTTATCTAATTAATTTTTCCTCAGCGCTCAGAACCATCCGGGCTGCCATTATTCCTTCATCCCTTCTTTTTTTATCTAGTTAATTTTTTCTTAGCGCTCAGAACCATTCGGGCTGCCACTCCCCATGACCCCCACTCCAACACCATTCCTGTATCGTCGCAGCAAGGGAGGTAGAGGCCGAAAGGCCAGGGGAGAACATTACCGTATATTCAAGGCCCTCCTCACCCCGACACCGTTTATATATCCATCCACGTCATCCTCCCCTGTTCCCCAGAAACCCCTTCCCACGCAACCCGCCTACCAATTACGACCCCTCTCTCTTCCTCCTCCGTATCATCTTGCCGACTACCACTCTCTGACCCGTTCAGACCCCAGAAGGACGCATATTAAATGCCTCTCCAATAAGAAGCTGCAGCAGCGACTTCTAGACCTAGGTCTAGACGACGCACCTCCCCGCTCCCCGAAGCCAGAAGAACAACAAAGAGCGGAACAACAAAGTTATACTAATACGAAAATAAAATGTTATCAATGTTTATCGAACAAAATATGTTTTTATTTTCTCAAAGTCCTAAAAGTAATCATGGAGGCAAATATAATATCATCTTGAATCTAGAGCCATTTAGTTACATTAACTCAATTTACTCTGAAAGATAACAAACTTATTTCTTTACATTACAGCACAGATTATAATACATACTTTAATCAGTCAGGATAAACGAAGTGTACCTCTATTTTATTCTCGAGAGGGTCTAAAATAACAACATAGCATTTTAATGCTAGCCCAAATTAATTCAAATAGTCGTGTACACTTTGAATTATTTCAAAGGAATATTTTATTTTCATTTTATATTTTTACTACTACCTGTTTGGGTTGTACACATATGTTTTAATTACGCTAGTAAACTAGTAAGGAGAAGTGTTGAGTTTAGGATAAGTGTATCCACATTTTCATAGAGGGTCAGTGGATAAACATTTACGGAAAATCACTCTCAATATACTCAACTGGGATTTAAACCTAAATCTTTACCGGTCTTTGGCAGGCCAGTCTATTGCGAGAGTGATGCCTTAGACCATGCAGCGACCGGAGAAGTCTTTTTATTCGAATAGTTATTTTTTTTAATATATATTTCAAATAAACTATGCTTGGTTTCGTAGAGACTGTTGTTTCTTAAAATGCCACTTTAAAACTTAGTTAAACGATGTTCGCTGATATTTATTATTAGTATTGAAATGGTTTATGCAATGTGTCAAGTCACTCTTATATCTAGTTTACACTATTAGCTCAATATGGACTGTAAAACGACATAATATGCTCAATTTGATCAAATACACAAGTAATTTGATAATCTTCTAGGTTCATTGTTTGAGTTGCCCTACAAATAATATTCTTGAAATGTAGATTATTTCGTGTTTTTTTTNTTTTTTTTTTTTTTACACTTTTATAAGCTGCACGTTTCAATAATTTAGATAGGATTTCAGACATTGACAAAGCGAAGGTAAGTTATTCGTTTTTTCTGTCAAATTCCCGTCGATAAAATGTGCGTAGCGAAACAATCGTGACATATTGGAAACAAATCAAGTTTGCATGTCACATCGACTATCCAATTTTCCTCCCCCCCCCCTCCTATCACCACCCCACCCCCTCCTATTCCCCTTTCTAACACATACGAATCCGAGTGGATCACAACGTTATTTCTGAAACATCCTGTTCCTGGTTCCGCCCGTAAAGACCTGGGTAGTACAATAAATTTCTACTCTAGCGAGAGGATACTAGAAGAAGGAAGAAGAACCAGACGATAAAATAAAATAAAAAAACTAGAAGAAGAATCACAGAGCAAAAGGAAAAGAGACAAGTTAATCCAATAATAAGAGCAACATAAACAAAGTCCTTAAAAGAGAAGCTGAAGGCAGGACTCGAACTAAGGATTAAAAGAAGTTAACAGACGTTATTTAGAACTAGTCTCCTTGCTAAGCCATATTTTGAGTAATACCTATGTCTATGCAGATAATTTGAGTTTCTGATGCTTGTTATAAATTGTGAAAGCTATATTATCACCAGTATTGTATGTATGTATGTATGTAATTTAGAACTAGTAGTGTATTAGTGTATGTTATTTGTAGCTATGGTACCTGTTAAGAATTATAAAAGCACTCTTACACTAGTTGAATACCAGTATATGTTATTCAGTTTATAATAATTTAGGCTGTGATATCTGTTTTCGGCATTGTAAACTAATTCTTATCATTATTATTGTATACTGTATGTAACTTAAAATTATGCGTGTAAGAATTATAAAAAACTATCCTGTTACGCGTTCCAAGCAGTGATGGTTTTTTAGCTTGTGTATGTAAGTACCTGTGATTGAGTGATGTTCATTGAATTATTATATCTTATATTCTGGTCAGGTTAATGAGTACACTAATTTAGTAATTGTGTATTCATTTGGATTGGTACCGTGATTCTTTTCTAGAGTTAAATGTGCATTAATTGAAGATAATATAATCAAATACTGTGCGTAGAATATTATTTTGGATTTTTATAGTACTTATTTTGGATTTTTATGGTGAATATGCAGTCAAAATGTATGGTTCATCTAACTTAGTTTTCTGGTTTTTGAAATGTCGGGTTTAGAATCTCAGCAGTGTGTACTGAAATTGTTTTTAAATTATTTCCTACTCTTTCTCTACTCAGATATGGATAAATGACCTCTAAATTTATATTTCCTCTTCCTTTTCCCATTATTTTAGTAATATGCAAATAGCGTAAGATCAGATTTGGTGGCTACATGGTCTAAGGCATCAATCTCTCAATAGAGTAGACTGCCGATGACGGGGAGAATGAATTTCAAATCCCGTTTGGAAGTACTAAGGATGGTTTCCACAAAATGGTTTTACACTCTCTCTCCCCTGAGATTCAACCTTATTCATCCGTAACCCATTAGCATAATTAGTATATAGGCGTTTAACCCTAACGTGTAGTAAGAAGTGGTGCTAAAAACAAAAATATCTTAAGCATATAGTACGACTCAAATAAAAACTTATTTAAAGTGTTAATTACATTATAATAATTAAAAGCTAAATATTGTATTTTTAACCTTTCAAAATTGTATGAAATAGTAATCTCAAGCCTACAAGCCTGAAACTACTAAAATGTATCTTCATGAAAGTGTATGCAACAGTAATTCTCTACACACTTGAGCAATATTTTGTCGTTAATTCATCCGAGAGAATTTAACTGAAATAAGTATGACAACTATCAATAAAAAAATAAAGTAGCTACTACATGCATTCACACAGCTACTGCTTTTACCGAACAAAAATGCAATTATTTCATAAAATTGTTTGTGCACGTATAAATAAAATGTATAGTGATGTATATATTTTAACTGTCCATTGTATATTTTAAATAATGAATGTGTATATAAAATACATTTAATTAAAACTACTTCCCTGAAACGTATTCTTCCGAACAAAGCTATTCAGTTTTACTTCTCTTTTAACGACAGGGAAATCAATGTTCAATTTGTTAATGAAAGATGACTACAGTCCAAATTTCATATAAAATGCCTTTTATAAAATACATATTTTTTGCTGCCAACAGTGATAACATTTTAATATTTTATTAGTTTGACTCTATAGGTATTGATTATGTTTACTATCAAAATTAATAACTATACATCCCATGATTTAACAAATCATGCATACGTGCAATTAGATCTAATAAATTTCCTACCAGATGAAAATAATTTTACTATGGTATCGGTTCTGCGCATGCATCTGTAGTTAAACATCGCTGAAAAAGTCCTGCTTTTCAAAATAATACCGAATTAACTACAAGTTTCCCTGACAGCTACTTGTTTCGCAATTCGTTTCCATGATAGTTTGTCACATACTCGGTAAAAGTTGACTTGTATTGAATCAAGTACTGAATTATCTTCCGTGTGTACAGGGTATGATGATATTTCTCCCATAGAACACACGGTTTTATCAAGTGGAGCTAATCAAAAGTCGTCCAGTAGTTGATCGGGCCTGTTTGCGGGAGGGTAAGGAAATGAGTTTGGTGGGTGGAGGGCGTAAAATTATTTCAGAAAATGTGATTACATTTGGGCGTGGCATGTACCCCTTGTTGGGTCAATAAAGACAGAGCGTACTGTGTGTGTTTGCTCTCAGCTCTGTTGACCTTGTAACTCAAAACAAATACAAACACACCGACAATATCACAGACAGCCGCACTAACCACCGCTTAAATCACCAGGGACCTGCCCCCCTCCACATCACCCTTCACTGGTCCCCTCTCCCCCAACCACTTCGCTGGCCCATACAACACAAATTCACCCCCACCTTTCCGGGAAATAACAAAATCTACGGAGGTTTTTTTTCCCCCGGATTGAAGTCCACGCATAATTTACGTTGTTTACGTGTTTGAATTAATCATACCCATAGAGCAATTAAACCCTACTTCATGTGTAGTTAGGAGCTTCATAATTCATGGCTAATATTAATATCCCGTGCGACTCTACCATGTTTGTTCACATGCTCTCAATAATAAGGTTTAAATCAAATACCTGACTGTAGAGCAGTGGTTCTCAAACTGGGGTACGTGCACGACTTTCATGGAGTACGCGTGCATTTCTTAAGGGAAAATTGGCAAAATGACAAGAGAACCAAACGTAGCGGGGAGTTTTCAAGTCAACTAAGGGCATTTGTTTCCCTTTGATTACCCTGACATTTATCATTTGGGGAGATTTCACCGTGGGGGTTACATTTGACTTTTATTCGTGACCAAGGGGTACAATCTAAAATGAATTTTCATAAAAACTCCTGTATTATTATTATTATTATCATCATTATTATTATTATTATTATTATTATTATTATTATTATTATTAGCACCACGTCTTAATACCCATTCGGGTTATACGCACTTACGCTAATGTGTAATGTATGGGTGATTGTGAGATGAAATGGAGGACCTACAGTTTAACGTGGAATTCGTACCACTGTGGAGGCCTGGCAAACACTGCTATAGAGAGTAAGAATATTTATGCACAAATGCCAATTATGTTTGGTATTAAACAACTTAGCTTTTCATCTCTTTACATTTAGATATATATTATAACGAATGGAAAGAGTTTTATAAAAGCTATATGATATTTATTATATATTGGTGCTAAAATGTGTTTATTATTACTGTTACTATCATTAGTATTACATACCCTTAAGTGTAACCAATTTATTACAAAATGTATAAGCCTACTTTTCTAGAATAATTAATTATCTTATAAGGATTAATCTTGCTCTATTGTTACCACGCAACAACTTATATTTAATTCAAGTCCTATTTTTCAATAATATTTAACGCGTTTTGTGGTTTTGGAGGGATTATGAATTATTATTTAATTTAATAGAGCTAATACTTGAATTAATTATATTGATTACAGACGTTAGATTGGCAAGTAAATAGTGAAAAGATGGATACGACTACAGTAGTCTATATGAAACATAGCAATATATTACATTGGGATCAGTAGCTTAAGTCAGCTAAAGGCAATAAATAGCTTCAGATAGAAATGAGGGGAGAGCAGCTGCTTATCATTATTAGGATTGAAGATTAAAGAAGAAAAGAACTAGAATTATCAACTGCGTAATACGAGGAGATATGCTTGACATAAGCGGAGTGAAAAAATGGGAAAATCAAAGTGATAGACTATAGAAAGAAAACGATCAGTGCAGATGATTGAATTTTTGACCCCCAATCTTCGTATTCACTTTTTAAGTTCAATGTGAATTAAACGGTTTATGCGTCCAAATTCACTAATAAGTAATAACGTCTTAAGGACCTATACTAAAGTAACAATATGATAAGTTTGAATTTTAGTTAGAATTCACATTGCAAACGCCAGTATGGAAAAAAGCATATCTGATTCATCAAGTTGAGTTTACCCTTCCAAGTGAAAATCCTCATAGCTTTGTTTTCACCTATTCCAGGTTTGTATTTTTTGATTAGTCTTACTGTACCCTTTGGAACGAGTGTACTAGTTGTTTATCATCTAGAACTAGGCAAGTGTGTTAGTTGTGTTATTCAGAATGCTCACGTTAAATGTCCCTAATAAAATAGGCTAACTTGAGACGTCAAACTATCGGAACCCAGATGAGGAGAGGAGATTCACACGTGGCTTTCAAAGTTCACCTTACAAAAAAGAACAATAAACATAAACTGACAAGCACGTAATTAGGTCGCATGGAGTTACCGATAAAGAAAGAAGCTCCTGTATAGTAGGCCCTTTTAAAGAAGAAGCAAAGAAAAGTCAACGAAGAGCGAGGGTGGTTTGTTGCTATACATATACAAGTTTCATAGGAGGAATCAAATAAAAACAAACTATCTCTATGACATAGGGCCGTAGAACCATTATTGTGGATTTTGTTTTGCCAAATAACAAAAGTAAATCATAAATTGGGTATCTAGAGTTCTAAGCCAATCACTAGGTTTCAGCATGGTACGCTCGGTCCACTTGGTGCTATTATCACCAGTTGCAGCCCTCTTTCTCTCTATATTTATCTCTCTCTTAGGGTACAGTCAGACTGAGCGCGCGAGCGACTAAAATATAAAATAGAACACATTGGTTGTAATGGGAGGTGGCCACACTGAAGCGAGCGAGCGACTGAGCGCGCACGCTCAACCCGGCACAGTCTAATTTACAGGCGCTAGTCAATATTATTGTATGTTGGTTTATTGAGTGCTAGGGAAACTTCTCATTTTGACATGATATTTGACTTTTTTCTATGAGTGATAGGTTTAACACACTTGCTATTAATGGCCTAATTTAATTGGTAAGACCATAAATAATAGAATGTATATATTATGTAAACCTGATATGTTAAAATACTTCAATATTCTAATACAAGTAGGCCTTTACAAATAAGAATCAACATTAGTTTGGAGATAGTATGAAAAAACCACAACAATAAATAAGTTTTAAAAATCATCTTCAGTTCACTGAGCCAAGATTCGAACCTTTGTTTCATAGTAAAAAGCTATCGAGTGCAATGCACCATTAAGCCACTGGTGCGGCTAATCTGATTTTAAAGCACTTCAGTACATTAAAAATATTTGCAATGATACCGAATCGTCTCGTCAATGGCTACTTGACCCCCCTGTCCCCCCAAAAAAATTACGTCACGGAAGGAAGTGGATGCTACGTGGGTTTGCTTGCGCCATCATAGGTTAAAAGGTGGAGCGATAGTGTACTCGGGATCACACAACTGGTCCACTAAGCATTCGCTACGTTCTCGCATACCGTCCTAGTGTTTCTAAGTATTCAGAGGGGGCGTGTTTATAGATTAGTGAACATGGTGGAGGTGAATAAAGAGGGCCTTATTAGCGAGGTTCTGTCAAGACCAGCTTTGTGGAGGGAAGATCATGCGAATTTCAGAAGACGGGATCTTACAGACAAACTTTGGGAAGAAGTGGCCATTTCTTGTAATATATTGAATGGTAAGTACATAATAAGTAGTAAGGAACTAAAAAAAACGTGTCTCCAAGAAATTAATTGTATTAAAAAGGGTTTTATTTACTCATTAAAAGACATAATCATACTGCAGATCCGAATAAACCGTATATGTGAATACTGTCCCTCTGCTAATTACGCGCTCGCCTGCTCGCCAATTTGGCCACCCAGTCGCTTGCGCGCTCGATCGCAAGATTGTCAGTCTGGCCGAACCCTTAGTGTGACATACTTAGCTTTCATCAGAGTCTAGCCTCAATATTTCTGCGTGGCTATGGTTTTCATCGAACTTCACCTCCCAGGACTCGTCTACTTCTTTGACCTCAAAACACTACGACGACTGTTCCACCCACTTCACCCAAAACTACGAGATCTAAAAAAAGCACCAAATCTACACGTATACAGAAATATATCGCTAAAATTAGGTCACGTTTTGTGCAAAGGGTGGTGAATGAAGGGCATGACCTAGCACTAGACACCCTAAGTACCCCACAATGTCCAAAACTGAATAAACGGACCCAACTGAAGAATAAAAGAGCCTTCCCTTCCCCACCCCCACTTAGAATCTACAACCAGACTACTGTTTAACAAATTGATAACTTAAAAATACCAGATGAGTCTACAGACTACTTCCTGAACCTGAATAGGCCAGTCGAGTGGCTTGTCCATCAATTTATCCAGTTCATGTCATTAATCATACAACTCTGTTGAAAACTCACTCTATACCATCCAACGAAACCTCAAGTCAATTATAATCCCATATATAATCCAAATATTGTATACTAATACCAGAATGACAATGTTACCATGACCATGGTGAGGATTACTACACACATAGTAATCTTTCCCCCTCATTTGGAAGAGCAATCTAAATAGAAATACAGCTCAAGACCAAGGCACTTTCCCTCAACACCTTGCCATGCCTCAAAACTGCAAACTTACTAAAGCCTTGTGGTAAATTTAGTAATTTTATGATAGCAAAACCACATTCTACTGATCCGTCAACAATATATATATCTTAAGATATTTATATGACCATCCGGCTGCAGATGATATTATCATCCTAGAACAGCCATTCCTGTTTATTTTCGTTTTTAATTTGCTGCTAAGCACAATGCCATTTTACTAATAAAGCTTGAGTTACACATTCTTTTAATATTGATAGCATAGTTTTTATGTGTATCGAGTTACACAACTTTGGATTGTGTGTGGGACTATGATGTATTACAGTAAAAACTCGAGTTTGCCAACACGTTTTCATTTTGTGTGAATAAACATATGTTTTAGGTTACTATTATCACGTCAGTTTGATTCACTGGTAAGGATGTGTAACATTTAGGAATAACATTTTATTTGCACTTATTGACTCTTACAAGCCTATCAACATTGTGCAGACTGGTTAGGGCTGAAAATATTTCAAATCCCACCGAACACACAGAGCAGATCCCGCTTAAATATTGTATTGGGCTTGGAGCTCGTTATGTTAACACGTTTCTGTTATGCTTTAGTTTTTTTGTGGATATGTAAATCTATAACGGATGCCATTAAGCCCACACATAAATATATTCTCATAATACTAATCATCATAATCATCATAAAACACCACAATTATCGACTCAACGATCAACTTTTTTTTTTAAATCTGGTCAGTCGCTCATAAACCAAACAACCGCAACCAAATGTTTTCTGTTGTCATTACACACCATCAAGGGTCAACAATTATTTCTGTAAACTTGTGAAATGTGGTGACAAACAAGTAGAGCAAACTCAACACCAGGTGAGCCACTGGTAAAGTACGTCAGTCATAAACTATTGCTAAAAGTGTAATGTGAATGCGTGGATGAAGAAAGACATTTTAATAAGTGTGTTCAAAAATAATAATTCATTAGTGTCTTGGTAAGATCAGCTTTGCTAAATAATATGTTATAGCATACCAACTTCATATAAGAGAATAATATTAGAATGGACCTGAGAGAGATAGGATTTAATGAGGTGGACTGGATAGAATTAGTTCAATATAGGAAAAGGTAGCGTACTTTTGTAAGTGCGGCAATGAATTGTAGCGTGTAAAGCCTGCTGTTTAACACGTACAATCAATACCATAAATATAATTAACACAATGAATACAAGAGCTAATATATTATAATAATGTGTGGCAGATATTAACTCCCGGTGAAATCACGTTGCCGGGAAACGTCCAAACGTCAGGAAAACTGTCCCAGTTGGCTATGCCTTGAACATAAGCAAAACGACATCTCACCAGCAGGCCTCACTTCGATGAAATGATAGATCTATTTTTTTTCTGCTCTCCACACAGTCTTCGAGCGTTAGTCGTCATTCGACGCAATTCCTCAACTTACCTCCCCCACTTTTATGTCCGTGTGAAAATCCTCCAAGAGTACGTCAGTTCTCTTACTATATGACCGTCATTGCTTGCTTCACAATTTGTATTCTATTGTACCAATTCGACGGAGGAGGAACTAGGGCGTAAATCTACATCGGCGAAAAATCTACTTGTGACTACGATGTGTCAGGCGTCAGTCTCTCCACCTCGTCGCAGATAAAGCCTCATCTGAGACTTTAAGTATTTTAAAGTTAGAATATGGGTTAGATTCGTAACACCTCTTTTTCTATGTCCATAAGACATAGTTTTTTATGTCAGTGTGTCTGACTATTTTCATTTCCCATCAGACATAGTTTTTGTGTCAGAGGGTTTGACTTCATTTTATATGTCCATAGGATATAGTTTTTTGTATGAGAGGGTCACTATTTTCTATACCCGTAAGGCATAGTTTTGAATGTTAGTCTTAACGCTCTTTTTCTATGTCCATCAAATATATTTTTTGTGTCAGTGTGTCTGACTTAATTTTTTATGTCCATAAGGCATCGTTTCTGTGTCAGAGGGCCTAACTTTATTTTCTATGCCCATAAGGCATAGTTTCTTGAATGTTAGTCTTGACGCACTTTTTCTATGTTCATGAGACATAGCGTTGTTTGTCAAAGTTCTGACATGTTTTCCTATGCCCATATGGCATGGTTTAGAATGATGGGCTTAGTACTCTATTAATCTTGGTACATACGACTTTATTTAATATTTCAATGTGTCCGACTTCTTTTTCTAAATCCTTAAGACATAACTTTATATATTAGGGAACAATAACGACTCCCTAAACGGTATGACCATATTTAGGACATCCTTATGACGGAAATCAGGTTATCTAACCCTTTGTTCAATGGCCTAATTAGGTCTGTGACAAAAAGCAGTCACTATTGTTTCTTTTTAGTGTATCTATTTACGGTACGCAACCTGTGGGAGCACAACAAGGCCCGCGGGGATAGTGCTTAGTTTCCGGCCCCCTTCAGGCGCCGTTTGTGTATGTTGATACATATATTGTTTGCACTAATTATTGTGTGCCCAATTTTGGGATGAAGTATAAATATACTATTGAATGTCAAGGCTGTACTAATTACAAATAAACCAGCCATAGTATTTTTACAGCCCAGATTCCTGGTAGCTCACCATTTACTATTTATAAAATGATAGTTCACCATCTAGGAGAGTAATCTCTGTGTTTCGTAGCTCTAAATGGAGTTAACTCATGCTAGCTAGCTCATTTAACTACCATGTTAGTAACTCTTTAAATTAGGACCTATCAGAATTGAATTAATATTTGCTTTCTATTTATTTTTCCACCTTGTTGAGTCAGACGCTCCTTCGTAGCAGAATGTACCTTAGTATTAATTTGAAAAGTTACTACACTCTGCTTTAGGCTCATTTTTATTGGTTTTGATTCCTAGTTCCCAGTTGGGATGTATACGTCTATGGTAACTAAGTTAATTTCACTAAATAATCTAAGGACTGCTCAATGGAAGATTTATTTAAACTTTATGTAACTCTATAAACTTGTTTAAATTAAAATAAGCTGATTTGTTATACTTGTATATTTCTCTTATGTCCTATCCTTCCCAAACCTTTATGTTATAATAATGTATTAGTAATCGTCACTTCTGCATTATAGGAGAAGGGAGGATTTAGAACTCTCGAATTCCTGATGCTGTGTAATTTCACTATAACTATACAACAACTTAACCAGATAATATTGTATTTGTATGTGAGACACCGGCTGTTCTACATGTCTCACTTATGTCGGGAGACACGATCACGGTAGGAAATACCTCTGAAAGGTCTTTTTTCCTACCAATATCCGACTATATAATAGATTTCTGGTAGGGAAAAAGGCCTTTCAGAGGTAAACTCCTACCGTGAACGAACTTTACGCTCAGGACCACCGGGGAAAGGACATAACTCATAGACGATAAAAATAATCAGTAGTTTGAACTTAACCATTTTACTGAATGTAGATGGACTGGAGCGCCTGGAAACATGGAGAACTGCATGTGAGGTAGACGTTGCCGGGATCTATGACAACTGAAGTAACATAGGACTCTGAGATAGGTGACTGTTGTGTGTGTTGTATTATTGAACTTGAGATATGTACAAAATAATATTGTGTTACCTTGGTGATGTATAAATTATGACAAGTCAGCATTTCAACATCAAAACCAGAACAATGTTCCTATGGATACAAATTAGCATAGAATCACTAATACTCTCTGTGGTCTAGTATTCGGAATTCCTGGCTACTCAAAAGTTACATGTTTTATCCCCAGCATTTCCAGAATTATTTTTCTGCGAATCAACGGGTCTGGGATGAAGTCAAACTAGGTCTCATGAGGACAAATGAGGAGCTACTTGATTGAATAAGGAAGTGGCAGCTCTATTTTAAAGAACTGAGATTAGTAGAAGGGGTGTTTGTTGTGCTGACCACGTGATACCCTCTATCCGTAAATGTTGGCATTATCATCGATAACGGTGGTTGCCGCTGAGTTTGAATAGCACATTTGTGGGTTCACGCTGTGGAGTGTTTTTTATGGTTAAAATAATTGTCATCAGTGAGATAATTTGTTAAAGCAATAAAGCTGCTGTGAAGATGGAAAATAATAGTTCGACATGAAAAAAGAAAGCTCAAAGCTAGTTTCTTTAGTGAACTATTGAAATTAAAAAGTCAAAATGAAATCTTTTGCAACAAAAATATTAT
Source organism: Timema douglasi (assembly GCA_901482245.1). Taxonomy (NCBI): domain Eukaryota; kingdom Metazoa; phylum Arthropoda; class Insecta; order Phasmatodea; family Timematidae; genus Timema; species Timema douglasi. The sequence continues at coordinate 80,476 of CABEEJ010000381.1, read as the reverse complement.
CTGTGAAGTTCCTATTAATTGTAAAATTAAATGTTCTTAAAAGTCCTGCAGATATATCTTCCTTCAACTTCAAGATGGAGACTCGTGAATAAAAACCATCATGGTGGAAGCTGTTTGGTAGTAATTAATTTGAAATTATATAGTAATTAAAGGAAAATACACGTTAACTTTTATTTGTATGAGAAAGGTTTTGCATAGTTTGCTTTTTAGTGAGAATAATGTGAATACTGGGGATTAAAACAATGCGCGTAAAGTTTATTTTGAACGTGTATTAAAAAACCTTGAATAGTGGGGATGGTTTCTAAAAAAAAACTGGTGCTTACCTGAATTTTGGAGATCAAAGGTAATAATAATACCTCCCTTGTCGTCCGGAAATATTGTTAGAAACCCTTTTTGCTAGTTCCTTGTTGGTTTTGTAGTAACTCTTTCCTCTTGAAAATGATTCCTTTGTTTGAATGTTTACTTTTTGTTTTTGGCCAAAATACAAACAAACACAAAGCAAAAAAGCGACACTTTTAATCAGTCCCCAAACGGTATTTTGGGTATTCTGACTCATAAATGTTAATCCAATCAAAATACATCATCAATCATTTAATCATAAATAATATTAATTTTGACATTATTAATTTAAAAACTGAAAATATTAACTAAACTTAGATTTAAAAACAAAATATTATAATTCATTCAACTTATAAGTAAACGAGAAATAATGCAAAATATTTAACCATAATAATAAAATTTAAAAATTTAAACAAACAAAAGATAGTATATGACTCGATCCTGGTAGATGAGGAGGGGCGGACACAACTTTTCAAACGCACTCGCTTCAAGACTGATGGCTTGTCTCAGTCGGTTGCTGTTTGAAGGCAGTTCAAGAATAAATTGAATATTCATATAAAGGTGAGTGTAAAATTACAAATTAAGTTCCCATCTTCCATAGTCTTGTCCGTGATGACAGATTATAGATAGATTCAGTGAGAATATCCTCCCTGTGTAACACTTTCTGCCATAGTAGGCCTATTTATTAAGCAATTTATTTGCTCGTGGAATTACATCTTATTTAAGATATTAAGATATATATTGTAATATCGCTCAAGTTACGAAAGACAATAACATAAATATATATTGTTTATTATGAATTGTGGTATTCTCTTCTGGCGTGCTCCAAGATGTCGAGGTGTGTAGTGCCGTGCGCCTAACTTCTACGCAACTTGTTGTACATGCATGCTTGAATAGCTATGTTCTCCAGGCGCTCTATGCTGAAACGTTGAACACAATTTAATGGTATTAGCATAGTTTACCGGATGCAAGGTTCAAACAAATTATATGTGCAGTTTGAGATATGAGTTTCCGAATACCTTGTATAGGTGAACCGTTTGGGTTTCAAATGCAATCACAATAACGTATCAACTAATTAAAGTCGATGTTTAAAAGGCCCACCGCACATTGCACACAGTTCAAGTGCAGTATTTATTCATTCACGAGCTAAGTTTACCTAGATGACAGCTCGAAATGTAACTAGAAGTAAACCCTAATATATCACTACGCCAACAGCTGACATCTATCCTTTTGGATGACTGTAATGAAAACAGTTGGAAATATATTAATGTGATAGCCAACCACAGTAACTTAGGCCAATATTATTTATATATTTATTTGAGATCAGACACAAAGTTTATTTATAGTTTTATTCCCCTTAAAAAATATATATTCACACCACTTTCACAAAAATTTCTAACGAACATAGCTTCAAGATGGCGAATGACGAATTTAAACCATATGATTGAACATAACGGTAAACAAGTTTTTTACAATGATGCAGACACGCTGTTGATGAAAATATTTTATTCAGTTAAATATGTCAAAATACGATAAAATAATCATAAAATAATTAATTGTAGGTAAAAAATGACAACAATTTTCTCTTTTCCAAGTAAATATGATGCTTGTATTAAAAGGTATTGATGTGTGCACTATATTACACAAAATCAGTAACGTTCTAAATCGAAAAATAAGTACTTTTAATTATGTTTAAAATATTGTTTCGGGTTGAACAAAAAGAAATTATTTAAAAAAAATGAAATAGTATGAGAAAACGTAACTTTACGTTATTTTAAATGTAATATATAACATGTAATTAAAGAGCTTTACATTTATAACAAAACTGTGATCTTTTACGAGTGTTGGCAACCCAAACCTAAACATATGATTTTCGAGCTGTCATACAGGTAAAAACCTATCGTGAACGGAATATAGGAATAATTCGGTCACGCCTAGGTCTGGTTGTAGTAATGGTACAGTTTTACTGTTTCCTCTGTACCTCCATCACGTAGTTTCATCCACAAAGTTCAATATTGCGATGGAACATCTTATCCAGTTAGTTAAAGTTAGTCCAGCGTTGTACGAATGTACGATATAGGCAATTCAGACTACACGAGGACGAAACTGAAAGATGTGATATGAGTAAAGATTGCTTCCGAACTGAATTACTTGAATGGTAAAGTGTTTTTTTTCAGACCCATTATCAACCTTTTTAATGGTTAAAGATTATCAACAAATGAGGACATAAATAGAAATGTGTTTTATGTAGAAGTTCGTCTTATTCACACCCCATTCAACTACCTTAGAACTGATTTCAATCACTGTTGATGATAGAATTTTAATACGTGGTTTTTCTTCATTTCTAGAGCTGTTTTGCTAAATACTCAATTATCAGTGGCGCGCCCAGCCAAGGGTCCCTGGTTTGAGTCCCATATATATGGATATTTTTTCTAGATTTACAAATATTTTATCTGATGTGGCTGTATCCGTACTAAAGATTAATTAGATCTCTATGGAGAAGCAAAGTGCCCTTGAAGTGTAAGGAAGTGTTCTACAGGGCTTTGTACCCATTGTCACATATGCAGTAGAAATATTGACGTTGAATGATGAAGAAAGACCAGGAAAGTGGGAGCCATGGTAGGGAAGATTGTGAGGAGCATGTTAGCTGTCACGAGGAGAAACAATTTAAGAAACGAAGTTATCAGGGAAAGATTGGGATTACAAGGAGTGCATGAGATAGTAGAGGAAGCAAGACTGATATGGTATGTGCATGTAATGATGATGGAGAAGGATAGGATGCCAAAAAAATAAATGGAAGGAGCAGAAAACAAATACTATGCAAGGAAAAGGAGAATAAAAGATGAAATTAAAGGATAGAGAATGGTAAAAAGATAGAGGAAGATGGAGGCATTTTATAAACTGACACAACTATAGGCTGGAAACAATTAATGATGATGATTAAATAAACCTCATTAATAAAACAAACGGTATATATGTATACCATATTTATATATGTATATATATAATTATCAATTAACAATCTAATAAACATTTTAAGGCTGTTTCGTGTTACTACAATATGAACAATGTACAAAGGTTTATTTAAATATACATTTCTAATATGTATTATCAACAGTTCTTGAAGCTTAATAAATATTTACTTACTTCAGTGGTCGCATGGTCTAAGGTGTCACTCTCGCCATAGACTATATTAACAATGACAGGGAAATCAGGGTTCAAATCCCGATCGGATTTACTGAGAGTGGATTTACCTAAATGGTTCTCCACTAGGCCTCTCAAATATTGGTATGCTTCCTCTAAATTCAACCTTCCTTATAATAGCTCATGAGTGTAATTGTTATATATGTCTATAAGCGAAATAGGTAGTAAAACATGGTGCTAGAAAAAAAAGCTCTTAAGAAAGATACAAATTGCACAGTACAAGTGGAATAAAAGGCTAACGCCCTAACTTCGCCAGATAAATAAAGGCCATTATTATTATCATCATCATCATCATCATAAATATCATTTTTTATTATTGCATTAAACTAACTTATTTATTATTATTTTTACTGTGTCATATCAAAAGAAAGTATTGTAATCGTTAAAAAAAAGATTTTTAGAATATGGTGAATCTTTACGTTCTATGTGAACCCGATCCAAAAGAGTCGATCGACATTATTTATGTCCCCAAGTCTGTCTGTCCCTGGCCACGGATCCAAAACGGTTTGATGGGTTTTGTTTAAACTTGATATTTAAATTTTATAGGGTTACATCTCATGAAGTTTTTATTATTTTGTTCATAGGCCTAAGATTAAGGGTAGTTTATAAATACGTGATTTTTTTTATGTTCTAAATTTTTCAATATGGTCAAACAATTTTGTTTAAAATGAATATCTTGGGAGAGGTTTATATCTAAAATAACACAGTGTACTTGATTTTTAGGTGAAAATCCGTTGAAGTGTAGTTTGTTGATGAGTGTTTTTCAAAAATTCAAAAGATTTTGAAAATGTTCTTAAAATTTTAATTTGGGAGTGTTTACTATGACAAATAATGTACACACATTTGGAGGAATTGGAGGAGAATCGTTCAAGGTTAGTTTACAAATGAATGTGTTTTTTTAAATTTGTGTATTTATAAAAAAAACTGGCTCCAGTGATTTGGTTAAAAATCAGGCGTTTGTTAAGATTTTACATTATAAATTGTTATATAATTTATATATTTACTCCACAAAAATTATATTTTTATTAGTGGGCCTCAGCTTTGAAATTATTTTTTTGAGAATATTTCTATACATTTTGTTCAAAATTGATTTCGGGGGTATAGCTTACTAGACCCACAATAATATCTCTTTTTGTTCCAAAATGAATTATTTTAACGGTAATTTACTCACAAAAAACTACAGAAAATTTTGAATTTTTTAAATTGACCTTGAAGATTGAGTTCAAAATTAATATCTGGAATAGTTTTTAGTTATAAATAATAATACATTTTTTTTTTACAAATCACAAATCATTTTAAGGTAGTTTACATAAAGCATGTTTTGAAAATTTGAAATTTTCTAAATTATTTAAACATTTTGGTTTAAAATGTCTACATTAAGAGTGATTAAATCGTTTAGTAAGATTATGTGCTGGTTTTTAAGAGGAAAACTTACTTGGGTGTAGTTTATTAAAAAGTAATAGTACTATGGCAGCCAAAATATAGAGTTTTATCTTATTGCATATAATAATTTAATTTGTGACATAATGGTCTAGGGTATTACTCTAGAAATAAACTAGACGGCTGATTATGAAAGATCCGGGTTTGAATTCTGGTAGGCGTACTGAAGGTGGTTTTAATCAAACGTTTTTCCAAACTTCCTACCCGCAAATGCAGTTATACATCCTGTAAATTTAACCTTACTCATACTCAACACATCATAGTAATTAGTAAAAACGCGTATAATCCAAAAGTATAGTAATACGCGGTGATAAAAATATATCACTTCTATAATTTTAATTATTTTAATACTTTTTTTAGCACCGCATCTTACTACCCGTTCAGTCTATACGCCTATGCACCAATAACACTAATGTTTTAGGGATTGGGAAGGTTTAATTAATATGAAGTACACCATCATTTGCTTGGAAAGAGAGTGGAAACCCATTCAGGAAAAAACCTCAGTGCACCCAACTGGATCGAACCCCAATCCCCCCGTCTTCGACAGCCTAGTCTAACATGAGAGTAGCGCGTTAAACCACGCATCCACCGAAGAGGGTTAGATGTTTGTTATTTATAAAACAAAGAATATCGTTATGATAAATTTTATAATATATATAGTTAGCTTTGCCATAGTAGTTTAAAAGAAAAGTTTAAAAATCATATAGGTGGAATATTTAAGGATTTATCGAAGAAACCATCCTCTAAGTTTTCCTTCACATGGTCGTCAGATTCCCGTCTCTTCTTGCCTGGACGGTTGTTCTACAGGAATCAAACATATGGAGATCAAAGTGACGGTGACACTTTTGTGCCTTCCTTTAGGTGGAAGGTCACCTCTATCTTGGAGGAGGACTTCTGGGGGGTAGGTGACCTACATTTTATCAAAATTACTCCCCGCAAAGTTCAACCAATACCACGATCCCTTTTAGTTAAGGGGAAAGAAACGAAGTAAATATATAACGTTACCATCTTATAATTGATTAAATTTAAGTAGGCTTATATTAAAGCAATATATAAAATTGGAAGAGTTGGCTGAGTGGTTTGTGGGCTTGAATATATCAGGGCAGGCTACTCCAACCACAGCGCCAACGTCCCTCACTGAGATTGTTTTTCTAAATTCTCGTAGTTATCATATTACAGTATAATTTACTTATTATTCCTCTTTACACGAGGACGTTAATAATCTAGAGCTAAGTCTATCACTAAACAATTCGTTTGGCAGTTGAAAATGAGTGAGCTATTTAAAAATTAATAAATCTATTTAAATATAGCTAATTCTTTATATTGATGAATCAAATAGCTAAGCTATTATATTTGTTAATTATTGCTATCACCACATCTAAATATGATATTCTTTAAATTTAAATTTATTTATAATTCATAGTAGATTAATTAAAATGTACACAAAATATGTATGTAATGTCAGTCAAGCCTCGGTGGCGTAGTTGGCTAACGCGCTTGTCGCGTTGAGCTCGACTTCTGAGGACGGGAAGATCGAGGTTCGAATCTCGGTCGGGTGAACTGGGGTCGGTTTTTCCTAAATGGTTTTCCACTCTCCCTCCACGCAAATGAGGGTTCACTTCCTCTAATTCAACCTTCCCAATTCCTAATCCATTATAGTAATTAGTACTTAAAGCTATAACCCGTACGGGTAATAAGACGCGGTGCTAAATATTATTATTATTATTATTATTATTATTGTAATGTCAGGCTAGGGTAAGTTTGACTAAGAAATTTCAAGTTGAGATGGTAGGATAATATGTTTCAAGTAATTTTTGTAATAAAATTGAGTAAAAATATGTTTGAAAATTATATTTTCCAAAACATGTGCTGCCCATTAACTACTTTATAATTTGTGCTCTTAAACCATTGTTTTGTTTTATTGCGTTAATTATTAAATATTAGTAAATTTTACTGATATATTGAAGCAATTTAAATTATAATATGAATAATGTAGTTTTATTGTTTTTATTCATAATTATTAAATACATATTTTCTAGCAATTATGGTACCCCTAGTGGTGTTATTGATTAAAATGCCTGGTGGTAAAGAAATCTAGTTAAAATAATCTATTTAATTAATACCTATGATTACGTTTAACTAGCTATGTCGGTAAATGCCAGGATTTATCGATGAGAACTTGTAAAATCTCAAAATATAAACAATTTATACTATGTTTCTGACGTTTACAACCCGATATTGGTAATGTTAGGATTTACCTATAAATTATAAGATATTCTACTAGTCTTTAACCTCTTACAGGAATATATACATTTCTGTCATATAGTTTTATATAAGTTTATAGTTAAATAGTAGGGCAGCTAGAATCTAAATTTCAACCTGTGGGTTCGTGGTCAAATACGTCGGTCTCATCTTGTTTGGTTAGATGGTAGTGGGAGGTTGAAGTTCGAGTACCCGTAGGGTGTATTGAAAGGATGTTATCAAAAGTGTTTCACACTATCCTTCCATGGAAATGCGGTAGTCCTTTAAATTCTACCTCTCTCACCACTAATCCACATTCGGATGGTCCGTTATGATAATAAACCATGATTAACACTTTTTTTTAATATTATTATTATTATTAGCACCGCCTCTTACTACCCGTTCGGGTTATACGCACTTACGCTAATGTGTAATGGTAGGGTGATTGTGAGATGAAATGGAGGACCTACAGTTTAACGTGTGATCCGAACCACGGTGGAGGCCTGGCATTCCCCACATTTACAAGATGTCTTGTCAGAGGTGAATGAAGGGTTTGGTAATCAGATAAATCTTTGCCGGGACCGAGGATTGAACCCCGGACCCCCAGCACAGAAGTCTGACACCTTACCCCTAGACCACCAAGTCACAAAAAAAAATCTCTCATTAAAATCATGCAGCATTAATTCATAGCACAGTTATCGTAGAAATTTAGGCGTAAATGAAGAGAGGAATAGTTTTGTTAATATTCTAATATTAGCTGAGTGAGCTAACGAAGATGTCAATAGTTCAACAACCTGCAAAGAGAGCGCAGCTCCTATCATACGTGACGAAATCCATCTCTCAGCCTTGTTAGAATATTGAGGTTGGAGTTTAATGTTGAACATTTGTGATGAGCTTAGGTGACAAACTTTTTAAATTAAGAGAAAAAGTCGTCATTAAATTCTAGGATATCCCTGAGAGATATTCACAATTCTCATGTTTGTATATGCTTACCATTTAATAAATAATAGTTAAAGAAAAATAACTGTTGATTAAACTATATTTCTACTGGAGAAATATTTGATTTAATTTGACAAAAAAATGTTGTATATGAAAACTTCAAAAACATTTACTTTTTTGCAGGGGTGCCCATGGGACTTTTCTCCAGGGATGGGGGGACCGAGAGAAAGTTTCAAATATATTCAAATTCGTAGGTGGACATTTGACCTTGATAATTTTAATGGAGAGTGCTCTTGGAATTGCTCAAGCATGCGCAAAACTATCAACCCTAAAGTCAGCATACGATATTGTGATGGGTGCTAGTAATTAGTTTATTAGTGATATTGTATAACTCTGTTGGCTGGGAGCACTGTTTGAGCGCTAGTTAAGAACACTGTTGGGCGGGATTAGCCTACTTATAATATTTATACAACCACATAATCACAGGGAGACGAGGAGGGGGGGCGCAATTGACCCCCTACGCCCCTGCTTTTTTGCGTCTTCTACACTCCTACCTTAATAAGAGAACTATGTTAAGCAACATTAGAACTTAACAAAGACTTTCTCAACTCGTTAGTCAGTTAAAAACTGCGATTAGTTCACAATAGACTCACACATTAAAATGGTTAAACTTTCAACCAACCTGTTATCCGCATTGATGTTGCGAAAAAAAATATATATAATTCTCCTAAGGTTGTATAAAAAATATATATATTATTATTATTATTTTATCTGGCTCAGTTGCACGAGAAACCTTATCTCAGGACCACTGGGTTTAAACACGTGATTAGGAAATCCCTTCTCTTTGCCTGTCCGGTTGCCGTAGCAATATTACATGATACAACAAGAAGCTGGTTGATAATGCTTGGGGTAAAACACAAGAAATGCATTTACACCTGTAGTTTATATAATATTGTAATGTAACAAAATTAATAGTTATGATGAAATAAATAAACATTATTTTATGTTATTTGTTTGGTTATTTATGTACTCTGAATTTTAGTATTATCAAATCCTGCCTATGGGTCTCCGTTAATTTACTATATCTAAGGTAACATAATTTTCTTGAAACAAAGTTAAAATTTTGGTGTTTGTAAATTTTATATTAATATGTATAAACTTTGTTTTACTAACAAGGTATTGATTACTATATCATAATTTCAATTAGAATTAATAAGTAGCCATGCTGCTCATAGTTCCATTTTCCTTTTTGTAACTTATCTTAAGATATAGTCACTATGTGACTGATTAAAATTGTAGCAACAAAACAAAAAATTTTAAACTTCTCACCCAAAGCCATTCTGTAGTTGAAAACTACATATCTTTATATTTAATGAAAGATATGAATAAACTTCTCACTTCCTCCCCAAGTTAAATTCAACACTATTGTGTAAATTTTTTATAGTTCAAAATTGTAATAACTAGCAGAACTGTGTCCCTTTTTGCTTCTTGATTGGGAACTTAAACATCCCATCTTTATTACCATTTTAAAAACGATGCCAAACATAAAACCAAAACTAATAGTCCCCCTCAATTTAAATACACACCAAAGAGGTGATAAAATTTAGAACTAGGAATATTGCTAGAATAGTGACGTATGGATGAGAGATTGAGTAAAAGGAAATGGTAAAGAGAAATACTTTTATGAATCAACGAATATTTGGAGTAAAAAAGTATCTGGCTGAAATTGTCTTCATTTAAAATGATTTTAAATAAAAACCCTGCTGCAACGATATTTAAGTAATTTATTAAATAGCCGTCTAGCTAGGCTTCTATCAGCACGTCATTCTAGTTCCAAAGTTATATAACTATTGCGGGTTAGTCTCATTTAAAATGATTTTAAATAAAAACCCTGCTGCAACGATATTTATGTAGTTTATTAAATAGCCGTCTTGCTAGGCTTCTACAGCACGCATTCTAGTTCCAAAGTTATATAACTATTGCGGGTTAGTCCAACTAATGTCCAAAATAAGCGCTAGCAATTATTACTTGTAATGATTCTCCGTGGACTTAAAACTGTTGAGGCATTAGAGTTTTTTGTTCGTTCACGGTAGGAGTTTACCTGGAAAAGGACTTTTTTCCTTACCAGAAATCTATTATATAGTAGGATATCGGTAAGAAAAAATACCTTTCATAGGTGAACTCCTCCCGTGAATGAAGTATAGTCTGTGAATGGAGCTATTAAACAAGTGTTTTTTATGAAATTCAGAGGAAAACTATGACAAGAAGAAACAGGTAAATGTTTTTTTTAATTGTCACACGCGATATTGTTTGCTGATGCTTCCAAGATTTGATTATTAACATAGGGTTATTATGTCTTCTATCATTAAAATGATTATCCAATAAAGTTTTTCCGAGCGCTAAAGGCAGTTTTACCCAAATTAACACCAAATAATTTATGTAGTTTTACTGAATAGTATAAAATAGAGATAAATATTAAGCCAGCTATACAAAAATAGTTTAACTCTTACAATGTATACTCTGTAATGTACCTGATTTGCCCCTAAATAATATGTGAGAGCATTGTCAATAATCTCGTCCTAATTTTACAAACGTATTTTATTTTATTTAAATAATATAATCTATTACGTGGCGCAGTACTTCTTCTTCCAAGAAGGCACAAGAGCCACTGTCAATAACGTAGGACCAGCAGTCAGTATGACAATTTAAATGTCTTTAAATAATAACTTCCTCTTCTCGAAAGATCGATATGCATTTCTTAGTAGTAATTTTAGCCAGCTTCCTGTTCTCGAACATTCTACTTCCATCCAGATTTTTTTTTTATCACAAGCTTTCGGAAGCTTCCGTGAGCATTAAATATATACGGAAGATGGTGCAATTGAACGGCACTAGGAGACCAGTTCTTGATGTACTCGGACTGCGACTTCTGTCCACGATTCCTACGATCGTGTTATCAGCCGCCTCTCTATATTGTTACGCTACGCGACATGATCAGTTTTCCGACCATTACAAATAGTGATTATTGAATAAATAAATAGTATAAAACTTTACAACTGTGTTATTATTCAATACTAAATAAAGTGATTTATGTCAGTAACAATTATACACGTAACAAATGGCTCCAACGTAAGGGCATTCACAATATAAACATTTAATAAACCTTATAAATGGTGTCCCAAACGTAAAGGGCATTATTCAAGAACTCTACAATTGGCGCTTGATCACGGGACTATAAATACCAATTATATCATCAAAATACCTTACCGCTTTAATGGGTGCTCGATCACGGGGCAATTATCAGCTAATTAAACAGTATCACTTCAATTGGCTCCTAAACGTAGGGGCAAAATTCAGTATCTTTACAACTCTTACAAAGGCGTCAGCCTCATCTGGTATGATTTGTCAGTGGTGGGAAGGTCTGGGTTTGAATCTGGTATCCATACCCTTAAACTCCTTTCAATGTTACATACAAACTTCGTATCCCCGACCACTAGGGTTATAGTACTTTGTCCAATCAAAGTTAGTGAAACAAATAAAATCCGCTTTGGTGACCGTATGGTCTGAAGCGCTACTCTCATAATATACCAGACTACCGAAAACGGCGAGATCCGGGTTAAATCTCAGTCAGGTGTATTGAGAGGGGTTTTTCCTAAATTTTCAAAAATTTATGTTTTTATTTATTGTTTTTTTTTTTGCTAAAATAAATATATGCTTTATTTAGGTAAATGTTATATAACGTTAATAAAAATACGATACTTTTATCAAATGGCAACTGTATGCTCGAATTCATATTTAGGTATTTTATATGCGTTCATTTTGTTTTGTTCTTCAATTTTCATTTTTTTTTTTTTACCTGTGATTGTTTATGTATAGCCACACGTAACGAATTCCCTTTTCAGCGTAAGATTTTAAAAACTTTTACAGAATTGTACACTTTTATTTGGTACTGTAGAGTTGATCTCTTGTAGGCCACAGACTAAAATTAATAACATTTGGATATAAAATGTATTTAGATGTATTTTTCAGAAAGTTTGGTAGTTTCCATTTTCCTTGAACATATGCAATGTGCATATACTACTATTATTTATTTCTTTATAAAAATTAATTTAAATTAATCATTTATGTATGTTTATAATATGTAACTTAAATACACTAATTATATTTATATGAATTATCTTTATAATATAATTAGTGTACGCACATTACGTAGAGAAAAATGTAAGACCATTATAAATATAAATTTAGTACCAAGTCCTCTTTCAAAAAGTTTATATTTTAAAACTCGCACCCATGTAAAAATTTTAATATAATTCACCCCTCCTTAAATGTTAGTTGCTGCACCTTGAGTTGAAATGGTTCTGTTTATAATAATGTATACTATATTTTCTTATAAATATTCTGTTAACGCTGATAAATGTAGGTTAAATATTATGAAGATATTTCTTGAACGTATAGTAAGTAAAACGCACTGCTCAGAAACCATTTTAAAAAACGAGAACATGTATTATTGAGATTAAATAAGTATTTTTAAAATAGGTTTGTCTGATAACTTTGGAAATAAAGATTAGGGAAGTTTAATTCTTAATTTGAGATAGTGACTATTCTATTCCTGTCAGTGGCGGACCAGGAGGAAAGGGATGGGTTGGATAAGTACCTTTAGACTCGGCCTCGCTTTGTTTACCCTCGTGGAAAGCCAGGAAATTGTGGTCTTGGGCACAGGAGGGAAATGGGGAGGGAGATACTTAATCTGGAAGATGTATATATTGCCAGTTCTGCGCCGAAGAAAGCGCGGTTGCTAAGAAGTTAGGAAAGAGAAGAGAGGAAGGTGGGTCTTTAGACTCTCTCGTGGGAGACGAATACCCACCTCGTGACCTTATGTGTGACCTTGGTTCCTTTCCGGACGATATTTCTCCAGACAGATATCCAATATACTACTCCTCTCCTCCACCCTTTCTTCCCTCTAGCTCCAGCACTGTTTGTTAGCCCTCGGGGAATGTAAGAAACAAGCAGAGGAGGGGTTTTCTCCTCTATGGCTGCTGGATTTTATGCGTTTAGTTAAACAGTATTGGCGTGAGTGAAACAAGTGAAGGAGGCGGTGCGGTAATAAAGTGCCTCCGGTAACAACCATAGGTCATAATTAATGAACCGTGAACGACGGAAGACGAATTGGTAATAATATTTCACTATTTAAATTGGAACATTGGTTAATTATTAGACCAATCCAGTTTTAAATATTGTCAGTGCAATAATTTGAACCATTTACTTTAACAATTGAAGGTTAAATCTCTATTGGTTGGTTGTGTAACATAATACAATGTTTTTATTGCAGAATGTTAGGATCTTGATTGGCACAGTAAGAATGGATATTCACATACAATCATACATATGTTTTTTTATTTCCTATGTGTGCTATCATGGACGCATTTTTTCTCAACTACCCTCATCATCCCTTCCAGTTGTATATATAGATATTTTTTTTTTAGCTCTTTAAGTTAAAACTTCGTTTAAGGCGTATACATTGTAACAAAACTGAGAACCGCACGTATTAGTAGACACACTAAGGCGTCAAGGCTGTCTATTCTTGTTTGCTAGTAATGGGCATTCTGTAATTCGAATCCCGCCATGGAATACTAAAGTTACTGTGAGTTTTATACCACACCCCTTTCACGAAAATGTGTGCACACTTTCTCTAAATTTTAATTTTCTAATCCATATTTCATTAGTGCCGTTAAATACTGATAGCACATATGGGTAGTAAGGTGAGGTGTAAATAAAATGGCAATGGGATGCGTTTAGAAACAGTGGGAAACAATTAAGGAAGACCTACCTCAGCGCACCTAGGAAACACAAAGGAAAACCTAACCTCAACACCCCCGTCGACAATAAGCCATTCTAGACTACATGGACACCTTTTTTTACACATACCCATCAATGAGGGTTTTTACATTAATATAAATGGATCCTAGGCTTCAAAATCACATTGGTGAGCAAATGGGCTAAGAAGTCAGCCCTAGCTTGTCTGGTTTACTCATAAATTGGATATCAGGCCTAAAATTTCAGCCGGGTGTACGACAGAGTGCTTTTCCCTATAAGTTTTTTCCCATTTTTACACACGTAATAGCGGATATATTTACTCTAAATTGAACCTTCTTAATCCGTTATTGTAAATATGATGATATTCTAGTTGGGTATGAATACGTTCTTCACACACACAAAAAATCCATAAAATTGTTAAAAAAAACACTCAGTTCGATGGAAAATTAATTATATTTTCATGTTAAAATAAATGGTACGGTACTCCACGCGGACTTTCTCGCTCTATTGTTTAAAAATTGATATATTTACTCAAAACTCGTAATGCATGTGAAACGAAATAATATAGACTAGAAAACCCAAGAATAAACTGCACTATATTTACGTAAAACATTTTATGAGTCCCAGTTTTAAATTTTATAGTTTTATTTTTAAAGAATGTTCTCATTTGTATGTTTGGACCAATAAAAATGATCGATTTTGGGTCCAAAAGAGTCAACTCTTTATACTAAAATTTTGAATTCCTGTTAAAGTTTTAACATTTTATTAGGTGTTCGCCATCTTCAGGTCATCGCATAGCTATTCAATTCCTCATTTATGAATTTTGACCAATAAAAAAATGTAAATATTGACTATTGAGTCTAAAATGAATGAGATAGATAATTGTTGTGCAAACATTTCTCCTAAGAGGTTCAAGTAAAAATAACAAATTTTTTGAGAGACTTACTCATATTTATTTACTCTATAGCATTACAGAATTATTACTTTAAAACTTAAGTATGATCTCTTTACAACTAAAGATCACAAAATTGTATTAATATATTTGCCAATATCTCAAAAAATATTGGTTTTATAAAAATATATCTTTAATAATACTACAATAATAATAATAATAATAATAATAGCTAGCACCGCGTCTTACTACCCGTTCGGGTTATACGCTTTAAGTACTAATTACGTTAATGGATTAGGAATTGGGACGGTTAAATTAGAGGAAGTGAACCCGCATTTTTGTGGAGGGAGAGTGGAAAACCATTTAGGAAAAACCACCCCCAGTTCACCCGACTGAGATTCGAACCTCGATCTCCCCGTCCTCAGCAGTCGAGCAGCTCAACACGACAAGCGCGTTAGCCAACTACGCCACCGAGGCGGGTAATAATACTACAATTTTGCAATTATAAGTTATTTTGTATCTCAAATATTTGTGGAGCTACGGAAAATTTCGCTTCTATAAAGTACCCTAAAATTAATTTTCATAGGAAAATGAAAATTGCCATCTTATTTATAATCTTAATTAACACATAGATACGAATTTTAGTCAAAATCATTAGAGTCGATTGTTACAACCCCACTCTGAGTCCTTTTATTTACGACCTTAAATAAGATAAAAGGTATTGGGAGTGAGCTATGGAACAAGCGACAAGGGAAATTTTTAGCAATATTTAAAAGCAACAATATGAACGGTTTATTCAAAACAATAACAATAGAGCAGAAAACTTTACAAGGTCTCATTAATAAAACTGAGATATGTTGAAAACCAAACAAATTGGTAATAGCTTCATATATTTAAATTGCGCAGATAATTTAAGAAAGAGTTCTAAACTTATAATATATCCAATATTCAAATGGGTCAGTCTTGAGGAGACAGAACAACGTTATGGATTAAATTTAGTACAATAAATCAAAAATATTAATATCCATCAGGAGAATACATAAAGACTAAATAAGGGCCTAATGGGCATCTTCAAAATGTTAACAAAGTGTCTTTTTCATATCAAAGAATAAAGACTTTAAAAACATTAACTTTACATATTACTTTTAAGAAGAAAAATTAAAATACGCGAGAGTTTGGCTAACAGACTTTAGTCAAACTCCCCCGGAACTATACGATCCTGACACAATATTAGTAAATGAAAACAATAACCCTATTAGTAAATAATAATTAAAATATCATATAAGAAGCAAACAATAAAAAAGATAAGAAAATATAAAAAAAGTTAATTAATTTCATAATTAATCAAAATAATCAGAATATCACGTTATATTAAACTATATTTCAAAATGCAAACAAAAATAAGAAACGATTGGTTGAAGTTTACAAAATAAATTACTATTATCCACAATATCAAAACAATTTACAGTTAACTCGTTCAACTCCGAGTCAATTAACAATTGTGGCTATCTAAATATTTAATACTCGACAGACAAAATATAGAGCATCATTTGAAATTTAAAGATCAGGTAAAAAGCAATATATTTTGATAATAGAAAAATTACAACACTTAACATGGCTAACTCTAAGATTTAAAATTAAATCAGAATAAATAAATCGCCATAGTTACGATTCTGATGAAGATTTAATATCTAAATGTTTTATCCTGACATTGTTTAGGTGCAGGACAATGTTCCTCGGTCAAGCGATGTAATCAAATAGTCATTTTGGCAAACACGCACATCACAATATATAATGGGTTTCGTCGCAAAAGAATCAAGGTGGGAGATCTGAACACACGCTCGTTGACGTCAATGCGGCTTTTTGGATGAACATGTATACCCTTTGTTGACAAGGCTCTATCAGACTTCCAAACCATATCTTCAATCACCTGATGTTTTGAAAGTAGTTCATCTTTCGACTATCAGAGGGCAGGTGAATAGGTGTATAGTCATTCTCTAGTCTCGTCCAATATCGGCCGGCCCATTATGTGTTAATAGAACAGGACGGAGTGGACTTCTGCTTGTTGGAACATCGTAGCTCGCTCGGCCCACTCGTCAATTTAGGATGATAGGCGTAGGCCAGTCTTGGTGGTTACTAGTTTCAGACGATTCAATCGGTAAGTACACGAACAGTTTTATCATGTTAAAATTGATTATGTAGAGAGAATAATAGTTCAGAATTGTTTTATTATGTCGTACCAACCTACGTGATACAATAAAAAAATACTATTGTAGGGATTCTATTAGTATCGGTATAATTGGAGCGGGTAGTATGAATTACCGAGAGCTATGCGTAAATACCAGCATGGGGCGGGTCCTACTGTAACATAATGCAATGTAATGTTACACGATTTTGAGAAAATATGTTTTTTCTCTTTTCGCCTTTTATTAATCTACTCTTAATTTTAGGTTTAAACAGACACACAGACAGGTGGCATTGTAAAAACCAATTTTTAGGGTTTTTTTTTTAAGTTGCAATACTTTACCTTTTGTGTTCGAAAAGTAAAAATAATATAATTATTTCTTTTAGCTTGAAAGTTATTTATCTTATAAAATTATGCTTCAAATAAAATATTTGTATTATAAATAGATCTACATATTTATGATAATAAGTAATTCCATATCTCAAATAGTTTTGGAGGTATGATAAAGAATGATAATTTATACATTAGACTGGAGCCCTTAAAGTCATTTTGCCGAAATATTGAGAGTAGCCATTTTATTTTAATATTTATAAATATTTAAAAATGAAATTTAATCAAAATCGTGGTGCCTATTTTGATAAAATCAACTTTTTATCTTTTTGCCCTTCAGTAAACTACCCTTAATTTTAGGGTTAGATATCCAATTCCAAAAACTCCTCGGGTTAGCCCTATGAAAATCCTAGATTAGTCTGATCGGTAAAATAGTTTAGGCTCTAGTTGGAGGCTCAGACAGATAGACGGAAATTCAAAAACCACTTTTTCGGATTCGGGGGGTCATGAAAGTTGGAGATTCATCAAAATCTTCAGTTTGATATTTTTGACGACCACAATACTTTCTATACCTCTAAGAGAGCAAGACAGTAAAAAAATCACATACAAAATTCATATTTATTTAAATAAGGCCACACAATCAGCATTTAAGAACAAAACCGTTTCTTGATAATAATAGCCTAAAAAAAATGTTATTAAGATAGTTTTGGCTATGGAGAATTGACTATTCAATCTGTATATGTTTTTCAATATTATTCGTAGCCATTAGATATATTAAAAGAAAAGCCATAGTATAAAATATGTGATTACTGAAGATAATTTTTAAATAAATTATGTATTCCAAATTTGGAAATAATATTATTTAATATTTAACAACACTTTAATCAATTTAAAATTCCAAGGTTCGTAATGACAAGAATTCAGATACAAGTCCTATTAAATGATTTTTCTTAACAGCCTTGTTCAAGGTACCTGGTCGTCACATTATGCTAAATGTATAACAAAGCAATAATGTATTATGAATATAATGTATTATTAAACTTGAAAAAAAGTAAATAGATAAAAGGAAATACCAATTATTGTAAAGGGGCCTTCATATGTATCAAGTGTAGAAACTCTATTTGCTACAGTTAAGTTCTAGCTGTGTAATTTTCAAAAACAATAATGGGTTCATTAATCAGTGACACTAAATTATTACATATTACAATACTTATAAAATCATTTTATAATTGATTAAATTACTAATGAGAAAAACTATATTCATTAAGTAGAAAACTGACTAGCAAAATAAAACAAGTAATAACCAATTATGATGGTACTCAACAAGTGTTTATTTAATCTATAGCCCCATTCTATGAACTGTAAAACAATACAAAAGCTCAAGAAATTGTAAAGATTAATTAATATTATTATAATTAATTTGTGTTAATATAAAAATATGTCTAATGGATTAAGGGTCCTGGGTTCGATTGCCAGCATGGCCAAAAAATGTATCATTGGTGAAATGTGGGTTTACCTTTTCACTTTGATGAATTAACGGCCGGGGACTGGATATTGTGCCTGTCCTAGTGTTTGGTTATATTATAAGGCATATGAAGCTAAGAAAGGTATAGCAATCCGGTAGTAGAACATATATGGTTTGAATAAAAAACTGACACAGGCCACAGACTGAAAACATTAATGGATGTAAAGTAAAGTAAAATATTAACTTTACTTGTTTTTTGAAAATTTGACTTTTTCTTCCCTTGGCTATTTTAATCTAAGACTTTTATTTCAAGTCATCTATAACTTTACGATGAATATAATATCACAAAAAAAAAATATATATATATTAAATAATTTTTGTGTGTGTGTGCGTGCGTGAGTACGCACGCACACGCTTTAAAACTACATATTATTATTATTATTATTATTATTATTATTATTATTATATGAGAGCTATCGGTACGTCAAGCTGAAAATTATATTTATTAAAGTTAAGACTTAGATAGAAAGCTCTGAAAATACCTATGACAAAATATTTAAAAAAAGATTAATTTAATGAATTAGATAGTTTCAAAATTTGTAGGTATATTAAGGTACATTAAAATTCAACAGGATTGATTAAATTTGCTTTTAATGAGCAACAAATTGTCATATATGAAAATTTTCTATAAAATAATATAACATCATCAACTAAATTAAACCATAGGTTGATGACAAGTCTAAAATACAAGTGTTACATGTTAAAAACGTGTTAAAAAAACATGTATAAAATAAATTAAGGACAAAACGAAATTTAAAGTTCAGCTAAGTTGTAACTAATTATAAAATTTGAATTAGTAGGTTAACATCTGCATTATGAAGTTGAATAAAGTGATTATGTGTTCTCGTTACAAAGATTTGAAGAATATAATATAGAGTGGATATAAACAAGGTTTATAATCTAATATATTAAATAAAAAAAATGAAATTTTAAAAGTTATTTATAAAATCTAAGTCTCATATTATTCCAGTCCCATTACTCCTTGTGATAATCAGCCATAGAAGGATGCTGATTTATATTCTTCCGACATGTTTCGGTATGTAAAATACCATAATCGTGGAAACTTTAAAACGAAATTATAGAACACGAAGGAAAATTGAAACTTATGCTGCACAAAAGTCTTGATAATTATCGTTATATTAATGAGTTGTAAAATACAATTAATAAACAAACAAACTTACCAAGTCGTTGTGAGAAACACTAAGTGTTGTTATGACTGCGAGATGTAAACTCTCTAGGGTGTGGTTGGAAAGAAAGGATTTGTGGCAAAAACAAAAGACTATTGAAAAAACGAGCTAAGCAAGGTAAAGTTATCACGATCACGGTGTAAATTGTTAGTTATGGAAACTACTATTGGAACCATTAAATGTAGAATGATCTGTGAACTCAAGAATAGATAATAAAAAAATTGGAAGGATTATAAAAATGAAGGATAAGGAACTAATTTTCTCGACTCCGACTCGAACGGGTCATTATCTACGCTGGAAGGTAAATCAGGATAAATGAGGTTACAGGATTTTAGTATTTTTAGGTAAAGGCGTTAATGTGTCCACAAGAATTTGATTTGATAGTTTTAATTTTTCATTAATGATTGATTTATTTTGGAATAAAGCTTATTGAAAGCAAAAATTTTCGGCTGTATTTAATTTCGTACCTTTATGAGATACGTGAAGGGGTTTCATACATTGAGCTATTGTTTTGGGTTTATGGTTAGAGTTTTTTATATGGTCTGCAAATTTTGATTTAGTCCTATTGTGTTTGAAATCATAAATGTGCTCTTTATAACGAAACTTAATACTTATTACAGTTTTGCCAATGTAGATACTATTGTATTCACAAGTGAATTTATAAAATCCATTTTTATTATATTTATCATTTTTATTTAAATTGCTGTTACTAATATGTTTCTTTATTGTATTATTGGTGGAAAAATAAATGTTGGGATTATACTTTTTGATAACATTTGTGATGCGATGAGTTTCAGGACCAGTGTAATTAAATTTAACCCATTTCTTCTTTGTATTAGAAATATTTTGACCATCGTTAGTAAGGGTGGTTGAGAAAGTATTGGATCTTAGTATGTGTTTCTTTGTTTAAGATTTTGTAGATGGTAGAATGATAATAACAATTATTTGTGGGTATTAATTTGATTGTGTTAAGCTCAATTTTGTAGTTGGATTTACTGATTGGGATATTTAATAACCGATGAACTAGGCTATTAAAGGCAGCGAGTTTAAGAAAAGTGAGACGATTAGAATCATTAGGGATGATAGTATCAGTATGGGTGGGTTTCCTATCTATTTAGTATATTAATTTTTTGTTAAAATATTTGGAGATATTGAGGTCTAAGTAGTTGATACTGCCATTATTTTCATTCTCAATAGTGAAAGAGAGATTAGGATGACTGTTGTTGATTAGTGTGGATACATCAGAGATATTGGGGTCATTGTCATAAATAATTAGGATATCGTCTACATATTTACAATAGAATTTGATGTTAAGGTTATTAAAGATGATAGGATCATATATTTGTAAGAATATTTCTGACATAAGACATGATATAGGTGATCCCATTGCAAATCCATCATTTTGTGAATACATTTTTTTGTTGAATTGGAAATAGTTTGGGTCGGTGACAGTTTGGACTAAATTGTAAATTTGATCAATATATTCTTTAGTGAAGTCCAGATATGTTAGAAATTCTTTAATAATGTTGGTGGTTTCTAATACTGGCACATTAGCGTAGAGGTTGGAAATGGTTAATGACATAAATTTGGTTTTTTGTCAATAGAAATTGAGTTTAGCTTTCTAGTTGGGTGAATAGAGCTTTCAATATTGAATGTATTGGAAAGTTTTATATTTTTTCAGAGCTTTCTATCTAAGTCTTAACTTTAATGATTACCACTCCTTACTTTAAACTACTTTAGAATGTTTTCTAAAATGTGAAAATTAATAGTTAAAGTATTGATAGAAAGAGCGCATTGCTGTTACTCCAAAGCTGCTAGATTGTTAGGTCAAGGCTTGTTGGAGGTGCTATCTTTCATCCAGTACCAACACTAATCTTTGTGACTTAAAGAGTTAGCCGCAGACGAGCAGCGAGTCGAAATATCACATATTTCATTTATTTGGATCATTTTACCTAGGCAAGGTTACTCATTAACTAAAAAAAGTTTTAGGTTTACTATTCGTACTAACATTATTAAAGTGATCATAGAGCTAGCGACAAAGATTTAATGTTACAATTCAAAACGAAATGTAACAAAATCAAACCCAAAGTAGGGCATTTAATTTTAACACTTAAAAAAATAAAAAATAAAATTATAGTATTTTAAGGAGTTTAAGAAAAAAAAATGATCAAGCCAAGCATAGTAAACAGTATACAATCCTCAATTTAAAAATAGTAATTTATTTACTATATAATATTATAATAGTATTTGTTATGGTGCACCGAATAGACTTTTCCACTACTTGATTAAAAAATTATCAGAGCTTCTTAAAACTCATAAGATATATGAAAATAATTATTGTGAAAATAAGGCATGTAAGGGTAATGGAATCAGCAGCAATGTGTGTAGCGGCGTTGGTCTATTTATCAGAGTCTGATTCGGAATTAAATCAGGAGGTAGGAAATAAAGAATATCATGATTTAGGTCTATGTTAATCGAGAAGGCAGTTATTTATGTGTGTTGTAAAAAGTGACGTAGAACGTTTGTGAATTTTGTTCAGTGGGAAGATGATTATTAGTGACTGAATGGTTTTAATAATTATTTTATTTATTTATTTTATTAATTTGTTATTTAAATTGTGTGTATTTATTGTGACTTTGCAAATCATTCAGTGACTATTTTGTTTTTGTTCAGTAACTATAGGCTTGAATATTCGGTGTAAGATTTAGTTCGTAATAAAACATTTGTTTGCAACATGACATACGAGTTTTCCGTATTATCTTAATGTATTACTTTAATCGGGAAGTGGCATGGACGGCATTATCTTAGAGAAAACGCGGGAAGGAAGCGTGGGGAAACATTTAGGAAAATCACCATCATCACACCTCACTGGGATGAAACCCCGACCTCTCCATCACCAGCAAACCAAACTTGACCTAACATCTAGTCCTCGTACCCACTTCCGATATCCTAGGAGTCTGAAATTTTGTATGGGCGCTATGGAGCATAGCACATTTATGAGAAAAATCCAATACCTCAAAAATTCACGATGGTGAATCCAAGATAGCGGATCCAAAATTGTGGATCCTATGTCGAACGCCACGTAACATATTAACTAATAGAAAGATTAAATTTGATATGACTATTGTGAAGCAAACCATCTTTATGACAAAATGTTGAAATTCAAAAAATCCAAGATGGAAGACGAAATGTATTTTGATAGCTGAGCAATGCTAATGCAAAATATTGCACTTCCCTCCCTTCCCCCTTTCCCCCCCCCCCCCCTGCATCATGAATATGTTCATAAGCAAATTAAAACAGTAGGGAACACTTCTCGTGAAATCTGAAAGTGCACCTGTCAAGAAACAGGCCAAATCCCTATATATATGGCTTATAATTAGTGTGAATGGTTCATAGCCTCATGGGGGAAATAAAAGATGTATTTTATTTCAAGTGTAATTATTCATTGAAAAATAGTCTGTATTAGATGGTTAATACACTAATTTTCACTTTTGGTATTGTAAATTATAGTTTAATAAAATTTATTTGACAATAACTCTAGTAAAATATAAAACCAGTAAAAGACGATGACTCCTAAATTACCTTTATAGAATAGAATATGAAGTCCTATAGTCAAATGAGTGTGAGTTTGAGTGTGGAGTTCCAACCATATTTGTTGGGCACCACTCCTAGGGAATACATTTAGGAGAAATAAAAAACAATTCCATATTACCTTGTCCTCGGCTAACTCCGGCGGTGGCATGATGACTCTTAAAACTACACATCATAATAACATATTACTAAAGGTTGCATACATTTTGTAATTATAACTTTTATTTTCCGTGATATAAATGTTATCAAAGCCAATATTAAAATAGGTATTTTTCTAATCAGCATATATGTTTTAATTTATTTATCTGATATTATAGAAAATATTCTTGATATTCTTTGCCACTAAAGTAGCTGATATTTTTATTCGAGCCTAACTTTCAAGCAAAATATTATATTCATAGCTATAAAGAATTCAGGTTTTACTAAATAGCTATTTTCAATTGATACAGTATCCAAGTGGGAAATTTATTACATTTCAAGATCAAAGTAGTTTGCAGAAAAATGTGTTTTAAATATGTATATATTATTTACCTATAGACATCAGACCACAGCAAGTACGAAGTACAATTAATATACCCTTAATAACACAGTTGAAGTAAGTTTTTCAATAAACATACCTAGCTTGAAAGTTGAGTTTGGCTCAGAATCTACATTTTAATTAATGTTCTTGTGTGGAATAAATTATTAATATAGATGTTAATAAAAATCTTTAATAAGCCCAACATTCAGTGTTTTCTTATAGCTTATGATCATATAAAAACGTGTATCTGAACATTCAGGAAATAAAACATGAATAAAACCTTATAACGAAATTAATTTGTTTTGTGAAAGTCCTTACGACCACTTTTATCTTTAAATATTTACGTAATATTCTTTCATAATATTACCAAGAAAATTTTATTCAGTGTTTGGTCTTCCACTAGTATTACTGATTGTGAATATAATTATTTTAACTAGCATTTAAATTACAAGAATCCTAGGTAAGAAACACAATTCAACAATATCTTAAAAGTGTAATGAAATTAAACATTGATTTAATTACATCAGACAATTTAATTTTGTGTGTGTATTATGGCATCATAGGATATGTTTATTTATTAAGTTAAAAATGACTTGAAAGAAAGTTGGTACTAGGAATGACATTCTATGGCAGTGTGTAAGGAAGTAAAGGGGGGCTACGGTTTTATCCACTGTCATTTACATTTCATATTGTTTCGTGTTGGCTCTGAGGTCCTGGTAGAATGAGGAAAAGGTTTCATTCCGCAGTTAGATCAAGAGATAAGGAAGGTGCTCGCCTCAGGACCCGATGTTCATGAGTCCAAACCCAGCCAAGGTCGACAGATTTTTCTTTAGCGATTAAAATTCGTAGCGCAGCTTCCTTCGGAGGGGAAGTAAAGTTGTCAGCCAAATGTCGATTGTGGCACCTAAAAGAACCCTGGAAGGTATGTGAATTGTAAAATGTATAGTGTGTAACAGGCCATACTAAAAAAAATATTGGGGGGGGAGGGGAAGGTTAGGGGTAATGAGGAAGAAAAATGGAGGGATGTTGTGATCAATTCCTCTAATAGGAGTTAGCAACACTTTGTAGTAAGTTGACGCTTGTGATATCAGTCAAACGCAAGTAACGTATCATAGCTTGTGATGAACCTCAACGGAGGACTATGGCCAGATCGTCACACTTTAAAGGAAAGGAAGATCCTGAAATAGTGTAGTAGAATAAAATTGGTGGGATTATTAGTCATTTTTTACTGTGTTTTGTGTGAGAGAATTATTTTTTAATAATAATTATTATCTAGCATATTTAACTATACATTTATTTTTTATCTGAGGTATTTAACTTGCATTTCTGAACTCACTGTTTATATCAGCACACGAGATTGTCTATGAGCAAGAGTGAAATAACCTACCAATTTTTCTGGCAAAGTTATTTTTACATATCTTCCAGGGTTATTTTACGTGCCACAATCGAAGATATCTGCTTAGTTTAAAATGAGAAATTTTGGTAATTATTATATTATATAAATATTTTTTTTTAAATTCATTGGAAAATCACGTACATAAACTTTATATGATATAAAATATATTGTTCAAACAAATACAGTAATTAATATAAATATTTGAATTAATATAATTAATTAAATCCCTTTTATAATATTACACATACAAGCTTTAAGTTACATAAAGTCTAATTTGTATAACCTCTAGAGTTTACATTTATAAACTTGATCCATTGTAAATATTATACATCCACATTTGAAATTATAAACATTAAAATATTATATGAATTTTAACAATAATTGGTATTTACAACATTTAAAAAAATACATTGATATGGTGCACAAACAACTCAAAACATATTGTAGAAGATGTGTGTGCTAATCATAAATAACAATTAATAGCTACAGCAAAATATTTTATAAGATTTAAGTCTGGTAAAAACATAAAGTAATCAGTTTTACTCAGAGTGCACGTAGCATAAATTATATTATGTATGACTTAAAAAACCATCCCAACTCAAGAATATTATGTGTCCAGTCTTACAGCCGTAATTGTATCAGTGTGATAGGGCTATCCTTCATTTCTCAAATGATAATTATTTCGGACGTACAGAAAAACGAGTTGGGGACATTCATTTAAATAGAAAGATTCGCTTCCAGCTATAATGTTGGACTAAAATAGATTATTGATAGCTGTTTGAGTGAAACATATTTTTTTATGTATATTACTATTTTTGGTAAAAAGTAAATCTAAATTATTTCTCAAAGAAAAATGACATATTTTAAGAACATAATTATAATATTTCTAGAAATGAGATATTATCAAAATTATTAGAGTATTTTGACTATAGTTGTTACCTAAAATGCCCTCTGGGATACTTGGGCTTTCGACCAGAATGGGGTTGATTTCAACCTACACGTTGTGAGAAAACAATAAGGCTGCAAGAAATGTGATGCTCCCTAAATGTAGCCTTATACCGGACATTTATTATACTAATATGTATGTGTATATTAATATATAATTAAAATGATTTATTCTTAATCCTAGAATCGTGTGCGTTATTCAAGTTAATATTATCTTTCAGTGAGAAACAAGAAACCAGTCAACGAATGGTACATTTTATAATATTGGTTGTTTGTTAGAAGGCCGATCATTGATTTTATTAAGTGACTCTAATAACGTTACTCAGGGGCTATATAAAATTGGCTTAGTGCATTGTTTCATTGAACGAACCCATAAATATCAATAATCCCTAAAATATCCCAAATAACCCAAAAATATCAATAATCTAATTACTGTTCGTCTCATTATTTATATATACATTTATATATAACAATATTCTGATAATTGTTTTGTATTTTTGTGGCACCGTAATACACAAATATAGCTTCAGCACCATAATTCAGCAAGGTCTATTACAACCAACCATTTGTAGTAGATAAGAACCTTAATCCGTTAACAAATAGTTTGGTAAATATAATTACCAAAACACCATGAGAAAACTCGTAAAACAAGACTTGGATAAATAACAAATATGTTATATGTGACACTTGATGATAAGAATATTACAATAATGTATATACCTATAGTATTTAAAACAAAGCCATTATGATAGAATTAATATTAGAGTATAAAATGTGCCAATATAATCACAGCTGTTATTTTTAACACAATTTTTTTAATTGTTTAAAAATACTTGTCAGTCAATTTACTTTACACTACCACAGGTAATTAATAATGAACTAATATATTGGGATACAGATGAGACATAGTTATTAGTTTCGGGACAAATGTGAATATCATATTATTCCAACCAAATTTGTATCATACTACAAGGAACTATCAGACATTCATGTGGTTGTGTCTACTGCATGATCACGTAGACAGTCACTTTGTCTCAGAAAAAATATGTTATCTTTGAATTGCACAGATATATAAAAAAAACCTTACCTACCAGTATTAATATGCTGATGGTGCACTGACAATGGCAAGATGTTGTTTCTTTCATATACGGTTTTAAGGGACATTTTTAAAACCAAAATTGAATACACCACCTCCAAAAAATATAAGTTTTTTCAATTATCTGTATGTTTGTTAAATTTTAAAATACTGTGAGCACGTTTATAAATGTTGTGGGTGTGTACATGTGTAGGATGTAGTTCAAGAAGGTGCAAAAATATTATCCTAAAGAGAAGGAAAAAATCACTAATGTGATTAACCATCCACCCATGTACCAGTCGGGATTGACGATATTAATACTTCCTGGGTCAAAATCAAGCAAATCAGCAATGAACGCATTTTTAATGTGAACCGCCAAACGTCTTAACTTATGCACACAGGAGATAACTAGAGTATTTAATGGTTACTGTAATAAAAATATGCTTATGTAAAGATAGACACTGAGGCTCTGAAAGCCCCTGAGTATTATATTGTTTAACTCGAACATTTGACTTTTAATATCCTTCGGTACTAACCACCTACGTATCGGTGGATTACCCATAAGGCCCGTTAGGCCCGGGTCTAGGGGCTGCAGGCTCTGGAGGACCGCAGACACGACGAATAAATTTTATTTATTTATTAAATTATATTTAGGCTTAAATAATTACAATTTTTAACTTTATATTTTATTTTATTTACAATGTGTATTTTGTGCGTAATTTCACGATAACCTGTAGGTATTCATAAGGGTTAGAATTAATTCATAGTAAATAAATAAGCAAGGCTGTGAGCCCAGCTGCCAGAACAGTCAGTATACTAGACTACGACGCATGACGGCCGTTGAACGCGCGCCTTCCCTTCATGGCACTCAGTCAACCACAGATTAAAGATTGTCAAGATTAACAAATTTTGCAGCAAATGCTGAAACGCTGAGGGATATTAATTTCTATGACATTATTAAGGAGTTCTCATCTATGAAAGTACGCAAAGCTGATTTTTAATCTATTTGTTAACATGGTTTTTAGCGCTTAGTATTCATAAATTAAAAAAATACTGCTATTAAGCTATGAATATGATTATAATAATGTATTTTCTTTTGTTTGAGTTTAAATAAATATCTTATAATAATTTTAAAACATGTTTTAGCGCATCAACTTCAAATTTTAAAGTCAATATTTTTTCCTAACTTAAAAAAACTACTTATATGTATTTTTATTTCTTTAGTGATCAAAATATGATATTATTGTACTAATGTGTTGTCTTTTGTTTGAGTTTGAAAAAAGGATATTTTTTAAATAATAATTTTTTTCCATACAAAAACTATTTCAAAGGGAAGTTTCATGTTTTTCAAAGCTTAATTTAACAAATTAACTATTTATTTTGATTTTAGTTCGTAATATTAAAAAAAATTCTTTCAATTAGAACAAAAGCTTTAGTTGAAACCTAAATTGCTTTTGCAATATCCATGTATATTATAGTTGATCAGTGTGAATGCCTAGTTGTTGGTTGTTGGTGGGGTTTTTTTTAAGGGGGGGGGGGCGGGTGGTATTGCAAATTGGGCCTAAGGTCCCAAGGGTTTTAATCCCCCACTGCATCTAAGTTAACATCGTACACGCGAAGTATTAGAACTAAGGGTGAAAGAAATAGAAGGGAACACATCACGCCATCACAGCTCACCGATTGCATCGCTACACAACAGCATAAGGCTGTACTACGTCAATAGCGATTTGATTGTACTATTTAAACAGGTGTATAGTTATAATCTATAAGTGGACATTAATTGATATTAAATCATCATAGGTCACGATCTATAAGATGTCAAACTTACAATTTTTCTTATTTTAATTGGTCATTGTTAAAGAAAAGTGCTGAACGAATGGATTAAATTTGGTCTCGTAAGACATGCATATGATGTACACAATTGATTTTAATACGTAGGTAAAGAAAAATATTTTTTTAAACTATAATTAATTAAATGATCAAATTACATTTTTTATTTACATAAGTACCATTTTATGAATAGTTTCATTAAATCTAATTTTGTGATAGATATGTTGTTACTCCTGATTAACTTGGTTTTAAATATAACCTAAGTCACTTTATTTATTAATTTCCAGTAATTAATAATTTCTGAATTAATCTTTAATATCCCAACTTTTTGTTACTGGAAATACGTATTATCATTAGATTTATTGTATAACATGTTGATTTTAAATGCCCATTTTGTGATATTTGTTTTGATTGAATCTAGTATATAGAGAGCTGAGGGGCCTTACTACAAGGGTGAGCTTATTCCTTTTAAATTGAAGGCCATATGTTAATAAAGGGGAGAGTTCCACCACCTTTCCGCTCTTCTACCCACCTGTGTTACACTCAGTAAATCTTAGAACTTTCCCTAATGTTAGAGCCTCACAGGTTTTCCATTGTGCTCTCTTGACGTATGACCTTATTGCTGCAAGCGGAAAGAATACTAACTAGGCGTGAAGGAAAGGGAGAGCTCGGTGGCTCACCGGCTGCAGCGTCTGTCAGACTACGCTATGCGCTATGCTATAGTACAGTCCTATTTTTATAGGAAGGTCCTTTTATAAAATAATATTAAAAAAATTCTTGCGGTCAGCATTGATAACATTTTAGTATTTTATTAGTATTAAGATACGGATTTTTTTTCTATCAAGAGTGAGAGCCGCATATCACTGGACCTGGATACGTGAAATTAGATCTAGTAAAATATGATTTTGGTAGGAAAACAGTAGAAGTTAGTTACTAAAACAATTTTAATATATTCATACAGCAAGTCATGCTATCTGCAGCTGTCCCTTTTGATCGATACTATCCCTACCTATAAAATAACATAATTAATATATTATTATTGTTATTATTATTATTATTAGCACCGCGTCTTACTACCCGTTAGGGTTATACGCACTTACGCTAATGTGTAATGGTAGGGTGATTGTGAGCTGAAATGGAGGACCTACAGTTTAACGTGGAATCCAAACCACGGTGGAGGCCTGGCATTCCCCACATTTACAAGATGTCTTGTCAGAGGTGAAGGAAGGGTTTGGTAATCAGATAAATCTGTGCCGAGAGTAAAGTTTATCAGTATTGGCCTAAAAGAATTGAATTATCTCTACTGTTCTTCCAACCAAAATCAGGGTATATCATTTCTAGCTGCCTTGCTATGAAAATTGGACTGTATAAAACATTGTGTGGCCATATATAGCCTCGTCAAGTGCAGTGGTGAGGTCACTTCCTTTGGCGAGACTCTGGCGCTCAGGCTTGAGTGATGTTTAGATTGCTGCCTCGTTCCGCCTCCAATTCTTTGCTGTGCCTATTGGACTGGAGCGGGATGGCTTGTTCGTTGTCATCTTCTGTGACTTGGATGACATGAGCGGGTGTCCTGTCAAACACCTGCTTGTACATGAAGGATGTGAGAACAGCACCGACTATTGGACCAACCCAATACAGCTGGAACCATCAAAAAAATGTTTATTGCTTTACAAATGATTTATAAATATTATTTAAGTTTTATGATTTTCATTCAGCAAACATGTATTGTTTAAAAAAATTGCTTCTTTTAAGGCGTTTGGTCGAGAATCTATTTCTTGAAGTCCACCAAATAATTTATATAGAATTATTACATAATTCATATTGTTTCCATAAATTGTTATGAAGATCTATATATTTCTAAAAAAAATTATATGACACGTAATATATGTTGCTTTTTTCCACAAGTCTTTATTTTTACTTATAGCTAATTCATTATTT
Organism: Timema douglasi; assembly: GCA_901482245.1. NCBI lineage: Eukaryota > Metazoa > Arthropoda > Insecta > Phasmatodea > Timematidae > Timema > Timema douglasi. Next base: position 49,085 of record CABEEJ010000381.1, on the reverse strand, counting down.
CAAAATATAACTTTATCTCTAATAACTTCTAAAAATATTGTTGGATACAAAGGTAATAGGAAATATTATTTTGTATCTAACCATAATAATATAAGTGTTAGACGAAAGGTGCAATTATGATATTTAAATAAATCGAAAGGTTATTAAATATTTAAGAGTGTTTTACATGGCTGCAAACCGAATACTTTTGCCAAGCATTGAGTATGTCGGATAGTCAAGCCTAATATTTCCCAGATAGAATTATTAGATCATTACAAATGTTGACCTTGTTGTTATTTGAAGCCATAGATCAGTTATTATCGAGTAGATTAGAGAGTTAGTATTCAACCTTAACCATTCTCGCATACCCAGATATAATTTATCTTCAACTCTGTCCCCCAAAATGAAACTAATCAGCTATATAAGAATCGCATAAATTAAAGAGAGAGAGAAAATAAGTCGCATGTCCTAAGTTCAGGCCTCGTGCTACAAACACTAAATCTGGCCCTGATTATTCAGTGTTTATCATTAAATTATATGTATTAATACATTTTACGTGGCCCCAAAGATGTCTTAGCGTAGCTCAGATTGAATACTACTGGTTTAGAATATAAATTTGTAATGTCTAGGACAGGTGATGGTGATATTTTAGTTTTCAATGTATATTAAACGTATTTTTTAGTCAAGCTAGCTATAATAAATTGTTGAACGAATATTTTAAGTTGATCCGGAGCGTAATTGATCTTTGGGGTATATAAACGAGATAGATAATAATTTAAAAACGTGACCAAATTTAGAGTAAAAATAGGATAAAATATAAATATTATACGTATTTCCACTCACAAAAAGTTGGGGTATTAAAGATTAAATTCAGAAATTATTATTAATAGATAGTATCAGAAAAATTTAGCACTAATAACAACATCATTAGGAGTTTTTCTAGAGATTAATGAACAAGATATAAATAATAAATTTTGCTTATAATGTTTAACTCATTGAACCTTAAGTTACATTATGATGGATGTGAAATGATAAAATCGATAGCTAAATCAACAAACATCTGTGTGAACGAGGCTGGTGCTACATATTATGTTACCCTGTGAAAATGTTGATTCAAAGTCCTCTCCTTCTCCATCTTACAATATCTAATCCTTATTTCCTCTCCTGTACTCATATATAAAGCACATCAAATAGTTTACAATTTTGGACACGACATCTTAGGAACACGCCGGACACTGGACTGACCTGCGGGTAAAACCGAGTATACCATTAAACTGAAAGTTTGTAGGGAATATAGATTGCAAGTGGGGAGAGGGGATTACAAAGTATCGAGGAAATTCTCGCGAACATAGAGCTTACATTCAAACTAAAATGCACTTTGCTGGTTGCTTCAGACTATAAATTGGACATCTTGTATATAAAAGGCGACATGAAACAAAAATCAAGAAATAAGAAAACTACACCTAAACTTTTATGTAATTTTGAGAATCAGTAGATTTTGTTTAAATAATTATTTATCAGACTTGCTTATTTATAATCATTTTTATATTCTATTTAATTCGTTGACTGTTCATTTCCATGTATTAAAACTAAGGTAGATCAAACGTAACGCCGTCGTAATAAATGTTTAAATAGTTACGAATGTAAAAGGAACACTTTAAATAGTTACATAAATTACAACCATATTATTATTATTATTATTATTATTATTATCACCGCGTCTTACTACCCGTTAGGGTTATACGTATTTACGCTAATGTGTAATGGTAGGGTGATTGTGAGATGAAATGGAGGACCTACAGTTTAACGTGGAATCCGAACCACGATGTAAACCTAGCATTCCACACATTCACAAGTTTTGATTAATACACGTCTTGTCAGAGGTGAAGGAAGGGTTTGGCAACTATTTAATTACATAATAATAAAAGTAAATATTTGTTTAAGTAAAATGAATAGTTTTAAAATACAAATATATATATATATATATTAATAAAATTGAGAGTTTTTCTGTCTGTATTGAGAATTTCATGATACCTACCACAAGCAAGAGTCTAAAATTTAAAAATTAGCAGCCCCTGTGCACAAACATGTGCACCTAAAATCTGGAATTTTAATTTTTTATGAATTTATTAAAAACTGGGTCGGAAGAACTAAAATAAAAAGGTTTTTATCTGTCTGTTTGAAGTAAAGAAAATTATTGGCCAGAGGAACCACACCATTCATTGCGCGTCTACCCCGGGCAAAGCCAGGTACTTCTGGGTGTTATATAAATGAGTTGACTTAGTAAAAGATAAATTTATACAAGGAATTTAATGTCTAGTAAAAAAATTACAAACAAAGGGTCAATGGCCAGCTTTATAAATGTATATTATTGCAAGGTAAAAGTGTAATGTAAAAATTGTATCTAAAAATATTTGAGTTTTTTTATAAACACTCAAACAAAATCAATTTAATGTTATATGAATAATGACCAAAAGGTGAACTTTGCGTCATCTTATGATTTATAATCCTATATATATATATATGCACATATCAAATGACTTAATAACACAGATAGCAGGAACAAAATAATTATTTAATTTTCCCTAGAGATGTATATGTGTGTATATACTGTAATTATATTTAGATCACATGAAATGTATAAGATCTTCACGTTCTAGAAGAGTTTACACTCTCTAACTCATATTTAGAAATATTTGAAGTCAACTTTAATGGGTTTTTATTGTGTCTGACCCCTAATAAGGCAAGCAGAATTGTATAAGTGTAAATATACTTTTGTGTTAAAAATAAATACGCAAACCTTACTAAAAGCTCAATTTTAAATTGTAACACAGTTGTAGTCTCAAAGTATTGGACCCACAGAAGTCAAATTTTCCTTGTAACCATTATAAGGCTCAAAAAGCTTAGAGGGCGGTATGTACGCTAAGGAACACAATGTAATATAAGTATTTTATCTTATCAAATAAACCTACCCGCAGTCACTGGATCAGATCAGAACAGATTACTCTCTAACGTATTTTAATGTGTAATTTTCTTTTTAAGATTACGAAGTAAAGGTTTTAGAGTGCGTAAGATTTTTACAGCATTTATAACTTATAGACAATAATTCTAAAATGATTCTTAAAAGTAAAAGTACTAAATTTGAAATAATATTTGAAATTTAAGCTCTATTACAAGGCAAATTAAATTTTGGACCAAACATTTAAAACCATAGTCGACTATTCATCAGTGACCTGATAATTTGTAAATAAGTTTTAGACATCATTTACAGCCAAAAGGTTTTTCATGTATTTCTTCCTACATATCAAAAACATTTATTTGATTATATTCATCATTCACGCTACAGGAAAATGTTTTTAAAATTCAACTAAAATCATCGATAAGTTTTATTTTTAACACTTCACTGATACAATTAGTTGTTTATTTAACAGGATTAACTTACATTGCACGTCAACGTTTGATAACAGATGAGATCAAATAATGCTTGATAGCAGATTATATCAAACAACGTTTGATAACAAATGAGATCAAATAATGCTTGATAGCAGATTATATCAAACAACACTTGATAACAGATGAAATCCAACTTGTATTTCCACTAGTTCTGTCAAACTTCAACCCACCCATCAGATTGTACAAACTTGCAAAAACCTGTCAAGGTTTTAACAAGGTTGGCAATGTAGATAGTGTGCTTGGCTCTGGCGGCTGCATTGTGAGAGTGTTTTTTATAAATCACAGATTCCAATCAACTACAGTAAGTCAATCTACCATAATTCTTGTTAACATCGCTGATTAAACTTAACCATAGTTAACATTGATATTCACAGGCCCAGGTTATATTTTGACATAAATGGACATTATTTTTAGTGTTGGTAATATTCTTCCTTAAAATATCCTTTCCCTAGGAAAATAAGACAATTGCTAGTTGACGAGTTAGTGGTTTATAGGTTTTAGCTTCCGGCTTTACAAGATGTTGTTTTTAATTTAACAAATCTATTAACATTTTATCAACTTGTGACCCGAACAGGTTTAGTCGAGGAATACGCCCTTTCAACGGCCTTGTTTGAACATTATTCTAATTTAAACCATCAGTACAAAGACAAAGAAAATACGATATGTTTTAATAATAGTTAATTCATATCTAGCATGGCTTATGGTTTGTAATATAATGTACTAAAAATAATTATATGCTAATAAGATTCGAAACAAATATATAAAATACTAAGACTATCACGAAATATCATATTGATTGATTCTAGAACAAAATACATAATTATTTGATTATTTATATTTAGAATATTAAAGGGAACACATATAGATTACACATAAATGAACACTTCAATATTAATGCGGTAGTTGTATGATGATAGACATGAAATAATTAAAAATTATATTTTATATCATTTGTTGGATCATTCATGTAATCTTACGTTAAACAACACCACCTGCCTGTGGAGCTCCAATAGCTACAGTTCTAAGGTAACATAAATATACGGTACCTGAAATGTAAAAATATAAATATACATATAAATTTTTTCTATTAAATTTTAAATTTGGGAACAATATTCACTTATCAATGTTAAGAGAAACTTATATAAAAATATTAAATAAAAATAAGTATGAAGAAATTTTGTTTTCAAGTAAACCAAAATTTATTATACCCTTAATTATTAAGATAAATAATTAAGATCGAAAACTTACATTATTGAGACTTTAAGCACAAAATCTTAGGAGTTTAACAATGGCTGAGATCATGATAATGAATGTTGACAAAGGTGAAATTGTTAAACATACAAACCTTGTTTATATCACTGTGTATAAAAAAAATAGCTTTGATGATGGTAGTTCAGATTTTGTATAGTAAAGGATATTCTTGGATGACTTGAAATGGAGCGGGATATATCTCAGATAAAATTGAAACATCTCACACATAGTGTTAATTTTCTGTTGATTTTTTTTGTAGAAAATAATTAAAAAATGAAATTTTTTACTATACAATTAATATTTGAGAATTATCCTCACAAACATTCCCAGTCAAAGCTGAGACCCAGGGTTAACTGTTGACACTTTTAATACCATTTTAGTAAAATTATTATTATGGTAAAATTCAGAACCGTGGATTTATGATATCTTTAAAATGACGCCAAGATAAAGAGAAACTCGATCAAAATTCAAATTGGCCCATCTCACTTCCACCGGGGGTAGTTTAAAAACATTTCCTACTGGAGTTTAATAGGTGAGCTCTTACCAAAAGAGTATATTTCCCGAAAATTCTGATTTAAACTGATGAAAATTAAGAGCTAAGAAATAATAATGGAAAACCGAAAATATTCTGAAAATTTAATATAGTCAATATTTGATATTAACTTTCCTTTTTAAATTGACAGATCATGAAATTTGAATCTCGCTGCGTTTTGTCAACAAAATTCCCTCTCTCTTGTTTGGTCTGTATCTTCTCTCTCACACGCAACTCCCCCCGATTGCTACTAGGGGTGCCAGATTGAAGAAAAAAAAGACAATGGCCTCCGTACACGAAACACTGTTAGTAATAATATTGTCCATTTTACCGAAAATTGAAAGTATTAATTAACCACCAAAGGAATATATCCAGTATATTACCTCCCATTGTTGATTTCATGTCCCCTTACATTCGTAGAGCGTTCAGATTCCGTGTTTGTTTATATAAAATAAATTTTATGGAAATACAGCATTCTTGGGTAAATTTCGAAGCTCCGGGTATTTGAATAAAACGTATATTTAAAAATTTACGAGAAAGTTGTTAAAATAGTTAAGGGGAAGGTCTGTTATGTCACAATGACCATGTTTCGTTTTCAAATATTCCTAGGACATAAGTCAACTTATTTAAATTAAGTAGGGGTATTTAGGAATTCACATTTTATTTAGGAAAAATCCAGTGGCTATAACACATATACATTACAAATAGAAATTACGTGCCATTTTATGGCAATTTTTATTGGTTTTGTACATTATGAAAAATTATTTCATTGATAAATGTATTCTATAAAGGCATATTTAATTTTCTTAAAATGTCTATATAATTGACTATTCCTAGATGTGGGCACTCATTTGGATAACAAGGGAGTCAAGCCTAACTGAGGCAACCCATCCCTCCTGGGGTACTCCCCTAGACTACTGAACTGCTTTCACCTATACGGTGAAAAAGGGAGGTGGTGAAATTATTTCACTCCTCTATGAGAAGGTTCAGTATATACACATATCTTAAAGAAATTAAACTATTTGATTTCAACAGGTGACCTGGTGGTCTAGGGGTAAGGTGTCAGACTTCTATGCTGGCGGCCGGGGTTCGATCCTCGGTCCCGGCACAGATTTATCTGATTACCAAACCCTTCCTTCACCTCTGACAAGACATCTTGTGAATGTGGGGAATGCCAGGTCTCCACCGTGGTTCGGATTCCACGTTAAACTGTAGGTCCTCCATTTCATCTCACAATCACCCTACCATTACACATTAGCGTAAGTGCGTATAACCCGAACGGGTAGTAAGACGCGGTGCTAATAATAATAATAATAATAATAATAATGATTTCAACATTATTGTTATTCTATAGATATATATTCTCGTCAACTTATGTTTTATATATAGTCTCCTTACTTGCTAAATAAGACCATACAACTTACCCAATGTGAGTCCCAGACTCCTGTCCAGATAACAGGACCCAAACTCCGGGCAGGATTCATGCTGGCACCTGTGTATGGACCCTGAAACAATAGTGTATAATTTTGATTGGGTATTAAATTGTATTATAAATTCACCAATATTATTGCTTTGATGCCAAGTTAGATATATTGGTATTTAAATCCGGGAATAGTATCTCCGAATTACGCTAGTCGAGATTTATTTGACGTGCACTACAGTGATATATGGGCAATCTAAATAAAAAGCGCATAAGACTTAAATATAATATACAAATGTATCTACTAAATGATTATAATTGAGAAGGTATGATTGGGGACGTCCCACCCCTTGCGACTCCAGGTTTGGTTATTAAAGCTGTTTCCGAACTTAAAAAGACAAGGTGTTTTCTCTATAAGCATGCAATTTAATTTTTGACACAGCATTTGTTTACCAGTCTGGACAATACGCACCTTAATAACGTTAATGAGGTAAGAGTGATAATGAGAGAGCTTTGTATTAAATGTACCCACATTTGCGTGGAGTATGATTAGGAAACCATCTAGTAAAAACCTGCAAACCAAAACAAAACGACACTGGTATTCAGTCTACTTGCCTACCGATGCGGGAATGTGTAAATAAAACAATGTATTCTAGTATGTTATTAGTACTAATTAAAATCAGTCAACAGAGCTAAATTACTAGCTAGTGGTCCAACTTTAGTATTTTCCCTTAGTTTTACTTTAGATGTACGCTCAGGTAATGGCCAATGCATAGAGTAAGTAACAGTTTATATTATTTCATTTCACAAATCCTAACGAGTTTTTAGTAAATGTCCATTTCAAGCTAAAAGTGAGAAAAAGTCTCTGTGGTACTCCGTACCATTTATTTTTGTTACTAAAATACAAAATTGCCTTTACCTCTATGTGAGTAGGTTTGGGACCTATAATTTCTAATAGACTTTTATTATTATTATTATTATTATTATTATTATTATTATTATTATTGGAGTTTACTGACGTATTGACACAACTAGAGGTCATGTAACACCATTAAAATCATTCTACTAATGCTAATGTGTACAACAAGATCCATGATTTCTGAACCCCCCCTTTTTTTAACAACCTGTATAGTATACATGTGTGTGTGTGTAATTTCTCTACAAAAAAGGATGTCTTAAACTAAAATAATTTGATGGATATTTTCAGGGGGTAGAAATAATAGCTATGACACACATTTCCACCCTCCCCAAGTAAACTCCTGGATGCGCCACTGAAACTTAATATCTTCAAAATTAATTCTGCTATAAGTGGGAAAAGTTCTTGTTCGTCTATAAAACATGAATAAAACTATTTAGAGAAATCCTTTTCACCTTTCTCTTCTTACAAAACCAACGTTATACAAATAGGTTTTGTCTTATCAAGGAAACACTGTTTATGCAAATTATATATAAGGTAAACATAATCAAGTTTACGCTATAAAAAAAAACTTTTAACATAGCTCGTACATCACAGAAAACATTTTCAATAGCTCAGGTTGGGAGGTGACGGACAATTAGTGTCAAGGGTTTTACCTGAACAGGATATAAATGGGTTTGGGGTAAGGGGGAGTAGCAGGGGTTACATAAAATAATTGGTAAAGATAGTGAATGCCAAAAAGGGGTTGGGGAGGAGAGGGAGAGGTACTTCCGAAGACAGGGCAATCTACCAGGAAGCTGCTGAACTTTTTCAAAAGTTTAGATATGATTTAATTTGACAATATTAAATTTTGTTCAAATTATTGTAATATATATTCGTCGTGTATGAGAAAACATTATCTTCGTCTCTATAATAATATTATAACTTCAAAACTATATTCTTGTATTTAATGTTTTATTTAATTTTAATTTAATTAAAATTACACCTCAGTGTATAAAAGTAAATATTAACTTTTAACCTTTTTTATTAATATAATACATTTTAAATTTACAAGTTTAATATAATACAAAAAACCGCATGTTTTTACTATGCATATTTTCTAAGCAATAGAGTAAACAACTTTATCGTTCTTATATAGTAGGTGTCCATCCGAATCTTAAAGAGGGAGAAAGTCTGTGTGGTGCACAATACAGTTTATTTATAGCATCTTACTATCCGTTCGGGGTACACACCTGTAATTGAAATAAATAAACGGAAAATGAAAATCAAACATTTTATGGATACTTTTTAAATAACAACATTATAAACTTTAGGCCTGTATAAGACTTACTATGTTGTTTATTTCTTTAATTATATATCATCTTTGATGAAAAGATTTGTTTGGTCTCCCAGATTATTCTCCGTGTGTTATTAGATACAAGGAGAAAGTTAAGCTGAAAGAAGAATTGATGAATGTGTAATGAATATATACTTTAATAATGATACAGCTTTAATGGTGAAGTTAAGTCGTACGCATGTTCTCACACCAGAGTGGAACCAACATCAGAGACCGTGGGGTCTAATACCTCACTGTTGTGTTCGACTGGCTTGCTGATAGCGGGGAGATCGTGGTTTGAAACCGGGTCGGGTTTACTGAGGGTGGCTTTCCCTATATGGTTTCCCACTCCCCTTTAGCGCAAAGGTGGGTAGATTACCTGTAAAATGCTTCCTTCCTCGTCATTACCTCATTAGAGTAAACATAAATACGTTTAACCTGAACAGTTAGTAGCACGAGGGTATTTTTTAAACAGTAGACCATTAAATAAGTTTAAGACTGCAATTTAACAGATGATTTAGAACGATGATATATATTATATAGAACTTTAGCTAAACACAAACAATATGACCACATATATATACAGAATAAACCTAATGTTAAATCGTATTTGATAAAAGTTATTTTGAGTTAATTCTAAGGTTAAATTAATACCTACGCACACAAATATTCACATATACCGGAAAGTGTCTTGCAATCCTTACATCTCAGTATTTCACGACTGAGCTCCTACATACAGACTATTGGAGATTTTTACTCTAAAAAAATTCAATTATAATTGCTTTGTATCGTTGTTATTGAGAAGCTGAAACAGTGAAAGAATTTGAGGAGTATTTTAAATTAGTAATAGGAATAAATAAATACAATTTGAAGATTTTGTAAACATATGGTAGTATCTTGGAAATAGAACACGATTCTCAAAACTTATAATCAAAATAGTGAATATCCTAGAGAAGACAAAAATACAATCCAATTTTCATAGGAAGATTCCTTTATAAAATACAATAATAAATTTTGCAGCCAGAATCGACACTATCTTATCAAATTACGATTGCCATTTAAAAAATATTAACAAATATATTAAAAGGTAACGCTGTGGATTACACGACTTGGCGTATAAAGTAGTTATAATCATTTTTCTATCTGTCAGATGAGGCTTTTCCTCTGAAAATTGGTTTATTCCAGTGGTCAGGTTGGTCACATGGACAGAATAGTTGACTTTCTCAAGAGACGCTAGGTTGGGATTCATTCTTGGCTGACTATACTAAGGGATTTTTTTTTAAATACTATCTCTCGTAAAGTTCTGTTTAACTACTTGTTACATATTCTTATCAGTTTTTCTTCGAAAATCAAGTCATTAATAAATAAATCAACGCTAAACTTAAAAGAAGAAAAAGTGATACAATGATTCCTTTGATTCCGACAGACTTTCACGATAAAAGATGGTGAAATTTCGCCGTTAACTAGACACCCATAAATTACAAGTGGTTGTTCTCTTTCATCTAAAATCTCAGTAATTTGTTAGTTGACAGATTTATATAAGATACTAACGTAGATAATGTCGTAGAAGGCAGCACATACGTAATAGCTTGTGACAACAAAAATATACATTGACATTTTTCTTTTAATATGATAATATATTGTTTTCGAAATATTACCATAATAAGGCAGTGCAGTGCGTCAGATGGTAAATATTTGACTCTACGCTTACAAATGGGGTGACAAGATGTATTATCATTTCTCTAAACAAAAGGTTTTATTAAATTGTGGCTGATGAAATTACCGTAAATTTAGAGAGGTTTTTAAACGATAGTTTATATTTTTTTATAATTCAAAGTATCTTATTTAAAAAATAATATATGATGTTTATTTAACCTATGAGCATTTGGTTAAAAAAAATAGTGATGAAAAAATATAGATCTCTTCTTCTTTAATTAGATACTTTAAAATTGCATGTGAACTCCAAGTAAGACCTTCTGAATAAAATGTCCAAGTGTTAGCGGAACTTACCCGCAAACCTCTATGGTGGAAAACCACATAGTTTTCAAAATTGCGAGTAGTGTTCACTCGGGTGGCTTAAATAAATTGAATGGTGAGCAAGCTCGTCTAGCCTGATTTGCTGAACGGGTGGTTTGGGTTTGAATCATGGTCCGGTGTACTGATGGTGGATTATCCTAAATGGTTTTCCCAACTTAAATCACGCAAATGTTGGTACAGTTCATATAAATTCTTCCCATACTATCCCTGCAATATTAGCTTAGATAAATTCGTATAGCCCAGATGCGTAATGAAATGTGGTGCTAATAAAAGTTTTTAAAATGTATATACTTTTAATTTAATTTTTAAACACGCTCTATACATTATTTGATTATTTGTGTTTCTATTTATGTGTGACTTGTCCCTTTGGTTGCCTTATCCCACCTCCCTACTGGTAAGGGTATATTTTCTATAATAGATTTTTTAATTTACTAATAAAAAAAATTGTAGCAGCCACAGTATATTTAAATGTGGTCATATTGAATGTCCTCCAGCTACGCAAATATTGCCACGAGAAAAAAGAACTACGTTGTTTAAAGTACTGATATCGACAAGCGGCTCTATGCTAGTACAAGCTTAATTGAGCTGCATTGCGACTCAAGGCATTGGAACCGTAGACTCCAATTTTAATGGAAAAGGCTTTTTAGGAAATACAAACTTTTTTAAACAATATTTGTAATATTTTTATATTTTAATTTTAGTCTATAGGTCTTGATAATATTTAGCAAAAGTGATCATTTCATATCACATGAACCGACTTATAAATACGTGAAAGTAGATATAGTAACTTTTCTGGCAGTAGGATAAGGCCCTTCCTATATTGGACTGTAAGGCCGGCTCACCTTTGCTTATTAGTAAAAGGCCCTCAGTCGACGTGAATAAAGCACACACGAAATTAAACAGAAGTTCATTTGTTTTGAAGCATAACTATAGAATATGTCTAAAATACTTTCTCTTACCTCAGCCGCTGCGATGGCCATGACGGTAAAACCGAACCTCAGGGGCACAGAATCCGTGTTTCGTTCATTCCTCTTGTCCCAGACAGCGCAGACGACCAGGATGAGGACGGAAGTAGCCAAGCCTTCGGCCAAAACCGCTTGGAACGCTGACAGCTCGGGATGAGGTAGTGTCACACAAAGGGCGCAGCAAGACCCGTTTGATTTGGATCTAAGAATGCTGTCGGGCGTTACGACCTTTATTGTGCCAATACACGTTATTAGGCAGGTGAATACCAAACAGTAGGTGATGAAAAATGACTTGAAACACTTTCTTGGAACAAATTCTTATAAACGCCCAGGTTAGTAAGTTATTTATTTCACGAGATCAAACCTAGGTTGTATTTGGAATTTAAAATTACAAAAATTGTGAAAAAAAACTATTTTTAAGCTAGTACTTGTATGTTTCAATGTATTGTTTTAACAGGTCCAATTATAGTAAATCTCTGCAGTGGTTTCCAGCCTGAAGGTCATGACCCCATTTGGAGCTGCGACAATATTCGAGTGAGGTCACAATGTCTTTATGTTCACTTTTAAAGTGATTATAATGTTGGTAGGAAGTTGCAAAATTCAAATAGAATTATAAGATGTTAAAATTATTAAAGAAACTGTTACGTTAATGTTTAGGTTCCTTTTCATCCTTCTACCTCCATGCAAATAATTATACATTTATTCTAAATTCTATCTGATCCACAAGTGTAATTATAGGTGGATATACCGGAAGGGTATTAAGGTTCAGGGAAAATAGTAATTTTAAAACAAGGATATGAACGTTTGGACGAGACGTTATCAATGGGACGCGACTGTCCCACATACACAAGTTGTGTCAAACCCCACAAAAGGTTAGACTACACTGATCTTGAGAAAGATATGGCAGTAAATAATAAATTGAAACGCCTTTTAAATACAAAAATACATGGGACGACGTAAGCAAAATGAATACTTAGGCCTACATACTATATTATGTTTATAATTGCTATTCAAAGCTTTTAATTGTTATTAGATACAAGTTATCAATTATATTAAACCAAAAATTGCTTCACTGTTTAGGCACGAAATTCAAATTAAAAAGAGCAAGTAATTTTGTTAGGTTCAAAGAAATAAATCTGATAATATTAATAAATGGGTGAATATTCACAAAATAAATGTGTATGGTTTCTCCCACAGTTCTTTGTTATATTTAATATGCGTGATGCATGACTTCTAGAGGTCGAATCTGTTTCCCAATCGTTCCTTTACCTGGAGTAGGCCGAATCCTGCGATGCCTCCAGATAGCTCAGCCAGAATGTAGACGACTGCCATCGGGATGTTGATTTTTCCCAGGATGATTGCTGCCACTGAGACGGCGGGATTGAGGTGAGCTGCGCTGATGTGGCCGATCAACTGAAACAAAACCACGAGAGAGGTTACATTTCAAGTGAACATCAAAGTGGTGAGGAGTTATTAAAAGTTGGCAGTTACTGGTTGTTGCCGACTAGATTGGTTGGGCTTGGGGTAGCGCGAGAATCAAGTGGTTACGTGTGGTGTCAGATGTAAATGCAGGTGGTGGTAGGTGCGATGTCGTGCTTGGGGTCAGATGTAGATGCAGGTGGTAGTAGGTGTGATGTCAGGTATGGGGTCAGATGTATATTCAGGTGGTGGTAAGTGCGATATCAGGTGTGGGATCAGGTGTGTGAAACAGTCTAAGGTCTGATATGGAGTAATTTTAGGGTCAGGTGTGAGCTAGGGTTTAGAGTCGGCTGTTGTTTAGGTATGGGGTCGGGTATAGGAACCAGTTAGGCCTACCGAGTCAGGTGCAGGATAAGTCGTGTGGTCAAATGCAGGGCGAGGGTGCGAGATCAGGTGTTTGATCAAATGTGTAGTCAGGTGCAAGATAAGGTATGGGTATAGGTGTAGAAGCGAGTAAAGTTTTCCGGCCATGATGTAAAATGCAAGAGTCGGGTGCTTGGTCAGATAATATATCCAGTGACAGAAGCTGTCTTAGGCATAAAGTTAGGAATAGCTTATGGTACAGAAATATACTAGAGATTATAAGTAGAACTAAATCTGGGGCAGTATTTACACTGATTTTTGATAAATGGCCAACTGAAAGGCATTCTTTCTCTATCAGAATACTATCAGGGACCATTCATATTAAAATCATTGTCTAGATAGTCGGTCTTTATATTTGGCATGAGATTTATTAGATAGTCCATTTAACAAAAGTGTTAATAACTACCTTATTGTGAAGACCTAGAAAGAACTGGGATGATAACATTAGAATGGACCTGAAATATATATTGTGTAATGGAGGGGACTGGATATAACTAGCGCAAGATACGGATGAGTGACGTACTTTCATCAGTGTGGCAGTTAAATTTTGAATTATTTGTGCCATATACTAAGCAAGTTAATAATTACTTTATATAATGGTTAAGGATAATTAGGATATTTAAATAAGTAATGTGGATGAAGGATGCGTTTCGTTTGGGAGGACGCAATTGGTGTGCAACTAGACAATGTAAATGTGAGGGTGCTGCTATATGCAGCTGATGCCGTATTAATGGCTGAGAATGAATGTGGTGGCAGGCAGAACGTATTTTAGCATAAATGTCTACAAAAAGAGGTGAAAGTTTTGGTTAAGAACCGATCAGGAAATTATTATTATCTCAGTAAAGATAGAAAACTGTTAGAACAAGTGAATAATGTTGTGTATTTTGGTAGAATATTTTGTAAAAATGGAAGGATGAGTGATGAAATCGACAGGTGGGTAAATGTATCTCGGATAGTAGTTGGATGTATGTGGATTCTTGCAAATAATGGAATTAGTACCGAAAGAGACAAATATGACAGTATATAAAAGTGTGTCAACGCCAATATTATTGTATTAATGTGAAATATAGGTTTATCAGGAGACAGGAGCATGGTGAATACAGTTGGAATGATATATCTAATAAATATATGTGGAAAAACTCGTATGAACAGAATCAGCAATAAATCTATGCTGAAGGAGTGTGGTTTGAAAGGGAATCCAAAGGAACAATGTGAAAGACTTATCTTACATTGGTTTATACAAGTTGAGAGGATCGGTGGATGAAGTAATATATGATGAAAGATTGTGTGGATCACAAGTAAGGGTTAGGCCATATAAAATGTAGTTAAATGTTTTATACAAATGTGTGAAAAAGATAAACATGAATAGTTTTAAGGATAAAAGACTCGGTAAATGGATGTTGTTGAAGTGAAAGGAGTATGCAAAGCTAGGGAAGTGTGGAGAAAGTTAGTTACGATGGACTAGTTAATTCAATTTAACGCAACCAAAATACACACAGTAAAGACTGCCTGTGATTACTAGAACAGAAGTTGTGAAGTCCAACACTACCTTTGAATGATCTACACAAGAATTGTGAGTCTTGCTATGTTTTCTCAGTGTAGACACTGCAGCCCACATTCAATCGTCCAGGGTATTTGTGTGCAGCTCTTGCAAACACAACGTGCAGCTGCCCAGTCAGTTCAATTGTTTGTGGACACTTGTGTGCCAGCATTTGCAGACATTTGTTTGCGTGCAGTGTTTGGCAGTGTGGACTAAGCTCAAGAAATACTCTCTTTTTTCCATACAAACACTATACGTACAAACCCGTTTGAAATGAATTGAACTTCTTTTTAAGCCATAAAATTACTTAAGGAACAGTCACGAAAAAATTACCCTTGACATATATTATGTCTTTCCACGTTTACAGGTAGTTTTCTGTTATATTTTGCCAAGATTTCATGCCTAAGAAAACTATACCTGAGATATGTATAACCTATAAGCCGTGTAGAGTTCAGAACAGACGTTTCCACAAGGAGTGTTATCACTTGAATCATAACGGAGAAACTTTCTTTACAATAAAGTGGAACCTGGATAGTTCGAACTTGAAGGGATCAGAAAAAAATTCGAATCACCCAAATATTTGAACTAAATGAATTTCTTAAAAGGAATTCCCTTTTCCAAATTCTTTATCACCACTACTTTTTCAGCCAAAGTTAATGAATTATAGGATTGTGGCTTGGCATCACGATCCACCCACAAACACTTGTGTACAGTATGTATTAAACAAAATTAAAGCTAAACAAAACTAAACAACAAAACAAAATTGGCTGGTACGTCACAAGAATATCGCTAAGACCGAATAACTAAGAACAGCGCACGTAACCGCTCTAGATGTTCAACCTTGACTAACAGAGTACATAACTGTACGTGTAAACAAATACGTATGGTGAGAGCCATTGGAGGGGAAGGGCACGAAGAAGGGTACTGACCGCATTCCAACGTCGCCTCCCCTGTTTCCAAAACAGAACAACACGGCGCCGCAACTAGAAGTAGTAAAACAATACTGCACAGAACATTACAACTTACGAAAATTTCGAACTAACCAAAACAAAATTTGAACTATCAATAATTTTATAACATTGTTTTAATATAAATTTCACGGGACTGGGCGAAAAATTTGAATTAAAGAAGATTTAGAATTACGGAAATTCTAATTATTCAGGTTCCACTGTACTCCATTACACCAAAGTTATCTGGGAGTAATATAAACTAGACAATACAAAATTCAATTACAATTTTCATAAGAAGGGTATTTTAGAAAATACAAATGTCCCTGCCAAAATTGATAGCATTCTAGTGTAACCTATTTATAGGTATTTATAATATTCATAAAAATTGACAGCTGAAGATAACATGACCTGACATTTAAATACGTAAAAGTAGATCTAATAACTTTTCTATTATATGTCAGATTGTAGGATATGAACATTTTATTATAGGTGTAGAGTTGCTTTGAAAGTAAATGCTATACCCCCATTAAAACTTAGTTTATAGAATGAACCAACAGAATTATTAAACAAAAAATAGCTGTATTTACTCGTATACAAGTATAAATATAAAATAGATAAAATCGAGTTATGTAATTTACATTGATCAGTTTATAAGAAATCAGTATAAAGTCTAATCGCCCTTTAAAAATATTATTCTGTTCACACTATTGTTTTGTCTCTTTTTACTTTCTCACTATCTTACGGGTAGAGAAAGTATTGTGATCGTCAAAAAAAAAATCGTACTTGAGATTTTGATGAATTCGACGTTTCATGACCCTCCGAATACGAAAAAGTGGTTATTTGAATTTCCGTCTGTCTGTCTCTTTGTACCTCGGACTAGAGCCTAACTATTTTACTGATCGGGCTAAAACTTGATATCTAGGGTTTTCATAATGTTCGTCCGAGGAGTTTTTGGAATTGGATATCTAACCCTAAAATTAAGGGTAGTTTACTGAAGGGCAAAAATAGAAAAAGTTGATTATCTCAAAATAGGCTCTAACTATTTTGATTAAATTTCATTTCAAAACATTTATAAATATTTATAACAAAAGGGCTACTCTCAATATTTCGGCAAAATGACTTTAAGGGATCCAGTCTGATGCGTAAATTATCATTTTGTATCATATCTCCAAAACTATTTGAGATATGAAATTACTTATCATTAAAAATATGTAGGTCTATTTATAATACAAATATTTAAATCGAAGCATATTCTTATAAAACAAATAACTTTCAAGCTATACGCCAATGTATATATTTTTTAACTTTTCGAACATTAAAGGTAAAGTATTACGACCGTAAAAAAAACCTAACCTGAAATGTTGATGGATGTCGACATCTCATGACCCGCCAAACCCTAAAAAGTTGTATTTTCAATGCTGTCTCTCTGTGTCTGTTTAAACTTAAAATTAAGAGTAGTTTAATAAAGGGCGAAAAGAGAAAAAAATAAGATTTTCTAAAATTCGGCTATAACGATTTTGATTAAAACTCGTATCTAGGCGTTGATTGAGATTATAAATAAACTGATTATTTTCATTTTCCCGTGAAATTGAATTTTAGGATACTTTACAGAGACTGAAATTTACGTATCTCCACAACTATTTGAGATACTAAATAACTTATCATTGTAAAAATTTAGTACTATTAAAAATAAAAAAACCTTTATGTGGAATATATTTTTATAAAACTAACAGTTATTTAGATATTGGCAAATATATTAATACAATTTTGTGAGCTTTAGTTGTAAAGATATACTGTATGAGTTTTAACGCAATAATTCTACAATGCCATAGGGTAATTAAATGTAAGTATCTCAAAAAGTTTATAATATTTTTCCTTAAGCCTCTTAGAAAAATGTTTGTACAACAATGATCTTACTCCTTCATTTTAGACTCAATAGTCAATATTTACATTTTTTAATGGTCAAAATTTATAAATGAGAAATTTTATAGCAATGCGATGACATGACGATGTGCAACACCTCATAAAATGTCGAAAGTTTTAACCGGAAGTCGAAATTTTAATACGAAGTGTTGACCCTTGTGGACCCAATATTGATCTTTTTTATCGGTCCAAACATACAATTGAGGACATTAATTCATTAAAAATAAAATTATAAAATTTAAAACCGTGATTCAAAAAATGTTTTACATAAGGATAGTGCAATTTATTCTTGGGTTTGCTAGTGTATATTATTTTGATTCACTTATTTTACGAGTTTTGAGTAAATATTTCCATTTTTAAACAATAGAGCGAGAAAGTCCGTGCGGAGCTCCGTACCATTTGTTATCTCTAATAAGTATCTAATTAGTAGAAATGTTTCGTTTGGTTAGTTTTCAGTGTATTCTTGAGTGAACGACCTAACAAGGCATATTTTTACGACCTTTAAAATCTTAGATAAAACTATGACCTTATTTAAATTGCGTCATCACCTAATGACCTATTACAGTGCAGACTGATTATTACTAAAAAGAATCATAGCTAAAGATTAGTTTGGACACATAGTTATTTTTATAGAATAATTAATAAACTAATGATTAATAGATTTAAATGGTTGAATGAGCCAACGTCACTCTAAAAATAAATAGGACGTCCGATGAAAGGAAATTTTTGTTTCAGATATAGAGTCAATTTCAGCATATTTAATTAAGGTTGGAGGTGAATTGTTAATTATAGAAATTCATTCTCCTTAGTCATAAGATACCAAGATGTTATTCAACAGGAATAGAAGAAACGTGTAATAACACTCATTTTTAAAATGGTAGGTAAAACCTAGTGTATTAATTATAAAGATATCTCAAAATTAACAACACGTTATAAAATTTAATCCAACATAGTTTTAACTACTATCATATGATTTGGTGATGTTATTCAACATGGACGAAAGAAAAACATTATAACACCCATTTTCGAAAAGAGAGATAAAACTTATTCTAATAATTATAAAGATATCTCACTACTATCAACATACTAAAAATTTGGTCCAACATGATTTTAATGAAATTAACTCCAGATGTATATTAAATAATTGAGGTTCATCAATGTGAATTTCGACGAAGTAGATTGACAAGAGGTCATATTTCGACTATTTGGCAAATATTAGAGAAAATTGGAAATTAAACAGAATGGTACATCTTATTCAGAGATTTTTAAAACGTTCATGATTTAGTTAAAATAGCAAATCATGCGAGATTTTGTTTATATTTGTTATCAAGCTAATTTAATAATGTTTGACAGATAACTATGGTAAGTTACGTTTGGATATTACTTAACAGATGTTTTCGAAATACGTAATTGATTGAAACAAGGATATGTAGTCCAACTTTCCCCAATACTTTTAAATCTAGCACTTTATTATGTTATTGGGGTAATACACAGACTAAGGAAGGCTTGATATTACACGTTGCAACACAGCTATAAGGATACTCATATAAGCTATATTTGTGAGGTAGTAGGTTATGTTATTACTTTTACATGTGCCTAACTAGGTGTCCTATCATTCTTTACCATTTTCCTTTACCTCTCTTTTTTTGTTACTTTGTTTCCTCTTTTAGGAAGTTACGTTGCGCGTTTCACACTTCCAACTGTTGAGTTCAGATAGAATGAAACCTAGGTCGGGGAATTGGGCGGTGACAATCCATTTTCTTCAACCTTACCTCTCTGTCCTTTCTAAGAGTTTACTTCAAACTGTCACCAGTGTTAACACTGGATATTAGCACGCCGCTACTGTTCTTGGCTTTAACCTCGGAATATAGGGCTATAATTATGTCTTAGAGAAAGAAGGTTAGCTATTTCCATAATGTGTTTTACGATATTCTTTCCATGTATATTCCATTGCATTTCTTTAAGCTTTATGATTCCCAACTTGTTCCCTTGGATTAGAATGATTAGATAATATCCACTAGTAACTAAATAACTCTTAAGGCATAATTATTACTAAAACTACTATTACTATTATAAAAAGTTTATGTCATATTAGATATGAATCTTTGGGTACATTTTAAAATTATTTGCAGCATTTTTAGTCATAATAGAGTATACGATAGTTTTGAAATTCACTATTAGTATATTATAAAAAGCATAGGATGAATTATGATAATTGAATTTATCACTAAGAAAAACCTAAACCTCACATTTCCTTAACAATTAGAAAGACCAATTTTTTGGACATCAGTTTGATGTATACATAATAATATCATGAATTTACATTGTACAGCACATCCGAAAGAATGAAGCATCTTAAGTGTTATTAATTAATTAACCACTCAAATTATATAAAGATAATGTATTAAAAGATAAATGTAGAAAAAAAATCAAAAATGATATTTATATATGATTATGCTGCTGTGCGTAATATTTAAGTACACATGAGTTTATCCAAACAAAACAAATGGTTATTAATAACATGACCTTTTATTATACCTCAAATTTGAACTTAAATAAAATATAATTTAAAGTTTAGAAACCTATATTTTTAAAATTTATATTAATAAATTTAATAAAAGGGTATTCAGCGTTTTTAATTTCAAAACTTTAACAATCGTGAAACGCGAGTGAGGGAATACATGCTTTATGAAAAAATATATAAGCACTTTAAGTTCCACAAAGTTTTGTTTTTTATATACTATGATGTATTTTAACTAATGTAAATTAGGATAATTTTCTCTTTATTAATTCCAGGGATGATATGAGCGGAAATCTGTATGCTGAAAAGCCTTGGAACAATGGTCTCAAACTAAAATTAGTTGAAGAAACACATTCACAAACTCGGGGAATGTTGCGGGATATACATAGCCTATACAAACAGAGCTACTTGATTGTATTCTATAATTTCTTGCACTGCATCTTATTACCAATCCAGACTATACAAATTTTAAGGAATGAGGAAGGTAGAATTAAAGATGTAATCTACCCGCAATTGCGTGAAGGAAGGGTGGTAAACCATTTAGGAAAACAACACCCTCAATGCACCCGGAATAGGTTTGAACCCAGACCGTCACATCAACAGCAATCCAGACCAGTCAAACCTGAAATTTAATTCACGCGTCCACCAATGTAGATCCATACCAACTATTTTATATTATAAAATTTAAATAATTGAATGTTCATTTTAAATAATTTAAATTATATATTACCCGCTTCGGTGGCTACATGGTCAACGGCATTACTCTCACAATATAGTGGACTGCTGGTGACTGGAATATTGGGGTTCAATCACAGTCGGGTGTACTGAAGGTGGTTTTCCGAAATTATTTTCCACTCATCCACCACGCAAATGCCAAGACACTTCCTCTAAATACAACCTTTCTAATGCCCAACACATGAGTATGGCCTGAACAGACGTGGTGTTAAAAACCAACAACAAACAAGAATGATACTTCCATCGCCTCAACTGGACATTATGTATTTGAAAGCAATCTAACTCCACCAGTCGTCCTACTAAGCAACTCAGTATACTTATTTTAAAATATATTTCTTGACTAATTATGACTCTCATATATTTTACTATCCTTGGGATGCATTTATTTTGTTAGTAAATAAATTTAAGTGAACTTCCAGATAAAAACAAAAATATAAGTTTAAGACACTTGTTTGGTATAACATAATGTACATTTTACTATTAAAAGTGACAAAGTAACAACTCTTAGCATGGGGTGGAGGTCTCCGATTGTGTTATGCTCGAAAGAGCCATTTACACTCAAAAAAAGGCTGGGAACCACCTACTCAGTACAATATATATTCAATTTAAAGCAATGAGTTGATCACTATTACTATATAATACAATTTTATATTTATTTAGAACCGTGTTCTGGATATAGGCCAGCAAATCCGATGGGAAGAGTCCATTGGTAAGACCAAGACGCAGATGAGAGGATAGCGTTATAATGAACCTAAAAGCTATATAATGTAATCAGGTGGACTGGTTGGAACTAATTACCACCATGTCTTACTACCCATTTGGGTTATACGCTTAAGTACTAATTACGCTAATGGGTTAAGAATTGGGAAGATTGAATTTAGAGGAAGTGAACCCACAGTTTCGTGGTGGGAGAGTGGAAAACCATTTAGGAAAAAACACCCCCAGTTCATCCGACCAAGATTTGAACCTAGATTTCCCCATCCTCGACAGTCTAGCTCAACACAATTTCGCACGTTAGCACCGAGTCGGGTTGGATAGAACTAGCTCAAGATAGGGCAATGAACTTTCTAGCTACTAATGTCATAGATTAAGTTTAGTATTTTTATTTTCTCGGGTAAATACGCATATCACTATTAGGATTTAATATTACTATTTATCTTCTCATCATCTTGTCGTATTCCTAGTCTGATTGATATTTAAATTTAATGGCATTATTTATTTTCTTCGCAAGATACATATTTTAAAATATGTTGATGCTTAAATGAGCTGATAGACTAGAGCCAACCACTGGGATGTGCTTGTTAGTCAACTTCATCACAACGTACTGGCAACGAGCACACTATTATCAATGACCTCGCTGCGTACACCTCTCTCTAAACTGTTGTATATAACTCTAGGTGTATACATATTACATTTGCTTATCATATTGTTTCAATGACGCTACTAGTGATGTAAGAAATATATAAGCCGTAGAATCTACAACTGACAAGATATTAACAATTCGTCATTAACTTTTCAGTGACATAATTTGTGACACCTTTGAGGAAGCTTTTATTAAATAATATCTTAAAATTAGGCCAATATTTTTTTATCTCAAATCTATTAATCTTTCCGCAAGCCGACATTATGCTAATGTTGCTAAACAGTCTTTAAATTCTGGTTTTTGTTGAATATAATAAAACAAGTTGCCTTTGTCCCTCAAGGTTGAAAATAGCCATCAACAAACCAGGCTGACATATATTGTTCAGAGTCTTACTATTATTGAGAGAAATATCTGAAAATCAAATGAGTGTCGTGTTTTTCAAAGCTCCTACGTTTCTACAAAGTTAAAAATTAAGGTTTGCTTTGTTTTTAAAACTACAAATTTCAAAATATTATCCTAACTTGTATTGCGGGAACTTCAGTCCAGGATGAAAATAAAAATCTCAACTCCACTGCAACTCTTAAATTTCTCGGAGAAGAACAAAATAAATGGCTATTATATTTCGGTATAACATTTTTCCACACAGGAATTGAATTGAGTTTTCATGAATCCCTAGCAATTAGTTCTCTTCCCATCCTAATTTTTTTTAATGTTGATACCCTTCCAACAAATCACATAGTCATGAAGGCCCCGAATGATAGGATTGGTTGAACTTGATATTAGCTCTGCAACTGCGTGTTTTACTATTCACTCATATGGTATGCCCACTAAAACGATTACCCTTCCTCTCTTTGTGTTGATATTTAGATTTTTAAATTCATGGATGAAGTTGAAATAAGGAAGAGTGCATTTACAAAACGTTAGAAGATACTTAACATTTCAAATCCAGTGGGCTAGTAAGTTGACAGAGAAGGTGCTAAAAATGATACGAGGTATTGTACTAGGCGGAGAACCACTAAAAATCCTTAAGTACGTGGACGATTAAACAGTGTTGACATTTAGAAGAAGAGCTGCGGAACATGATGGATCATTGTTGGTATTATAAGAGTGGTAATGGAAGAAGGCAATGTTAGTATATCGATTTAAGGGAAGAAACTATAATAAGTACGGTAATTCAAATATTTGGTAAGTCTGGTGACTTGGAATGGAAACTGTAGTATAAGTTAAGAGCAGGATAGCCATTGATAAGAGAGCATATGGAAAGGATAGGGGACTGCTGATAGATAGTAGAATGGCGAATGAGCTAAGAAAGAGGTTTGCAAATTATTTCGTTTTGAGTGTGGTGACGTCTAGATCTAATACGCGCACAATCAGAAATATTGGACAAAGGTATTTGGAGGGATTTGAAATGTGGTTGTGGAGGAGGTTAAATGGATGGACAGGGCTAGGACAAGTGTGGGGCTGAGAATGGTAGGATAGAAGCCTTATGGTGATGATAAGGAAGAGAAAAACGTCTTGGTTGGGCCACATACTACGTAAAGATTGTATAATTAAGAGAATCTTGGAGGCAAAAATAGAAATAAATTGAGAAATAGGAAGACGGTTTAAATGCTAACAAATCAAGAAAGGAAGAAGATACAAAAGGATGAAAGAATATTCTCACGACCAAAGGAAAAGGAAGACGTCCAGTTGATACTTATATCAAGATATATTCACGAAAGAAGAAGAAGAATTTATTAAGGGTTCAAAACACATTTAAAAAAAGTGTTAGATCAATATTATATACAAACATTTAATTTTTGAATTCTAGCTTAGAACATAATAAATATAAGATAAAACTAATCTGATTGATTGGATTATCCCGCATTATTTTTATGTTCCTATTAAATTAATTGGCTATATTTATTATCCCTTGCTATACTATTTTAGTCCCCTTACTTTTCAATGTGTAAATAGCTCTAAGCAAGAAGGTATACAAAGCGTTTGTTTCAGACAAATACACTCGTGCTACTTTCAAAGAACTGGTAAAAAAAGTTGAATATATATATATATATATATATAGTGTGAAAAGCTATAGGTATCAATTACGAGCATTTAAAAAAAATTGAATCATTACAATTTTTTTAAGTTAACTTAAAACTTTGTAATTTCAATAGCAAATACATAGGAAAAAGATGTACTCCATATTTCTGTCCCAATTATAATTTTAGAATTAATTAAGATGACCTATTTTAAAGCTTTAAAGTATAGATTTCTTAATCATATTTGATTAAAATATTTGTCTCTTCTTTCAGGCTCCCAGATTAATACCAGGCGTGACAAGATATTAAAAAACATTATTATTCAATTCATATTTGCCTATAAAAAGAATGACTAAAAGAACCAATTTACTAAATTTGATTGATGTACTAAAACTATACAATTAATACAAAGAGATTATATTAGAACTAAACATTACAAAAGTGCATTAAAGCTATGTCTAACGTGCGCTAATTAAGCCAAGTGTCATAAACATATACACTGGTTTGGCCATGGAAGATGTGTAGGGATGTCTTAGGTGGGGGCAAGAAAACAAAACATGGTCCTGAAAAATCCTTGGATTAAGGGAAGAAAAGTTTGTCATATTTTAAGACACGTATGCCATATTTTAAAGTCCAGTCACATTTAAGGATGTTAAACCTTAACTCAAGACATTCACTCTGCAAATATGTTAAACTTAATTTAAACTTGTATTAAAAAGACTTCCCACTATTCGTTAGGATAAGGATCGAGGGCGTCGCTCATCTCAAGTGTGTTATTTTTAAATTATTTATATATTCTATTCAATAGGCCTGGTGAAACCTGATGAAACTTTTTGCCCCTTACATCTCTTTGTGACTGATAGGTCCAATTGTCATTTCATCCCAAATGGGATAGTTGAAGGGTCACAAACTTTCCAAACATAAATGTAACTTATTTAAAAAGTAATATAAGTTTGAGTTATATCCATCCTGTTGTGGGTTTTATATTTCATTAAAAAAGTGCCAGCATTAAATTTAAAGAATGCCCGTATCTCATTACATTAAATCGTTTCCAAACAATTTCAGGCGTGTAAACAGTAAAAGATTGAATTTAGCGCATAACGATGTGAAGCCTCCAGTTTAATTACGTCATTTTATTTTTTTTTTATATTCGGGTAATTTCTTATACGTTTCATACTAAGAAGGATTAATGAATCCAATAGCTACCATCTCCCATATTAGCTTTCTTTTCTATCTTTTCACAAACGTTTAGATATGACTCTTGTGAATATATTTGTTTAATTTTCTTCGCTACGTATCATGATGGTGGTTGTACTAAAAATGCTGTAGGCTATTGGCGGTAAATTTTATTCCTATTCCTAATAACGTGCTAACATTTGTATTCAGAGTTAACTTCATACCCAATGCCAAATTGGCCAGTACAGAGGCTACACTTTGAAATAAGAATTCTCGCTACCTTTTTGAAGAACAAACGTACCAATATCCTGGTAACGTAATTAGGATGTGGAAACTTGTCCTAATGTCCTAAACTTTACGAAGGAAGCATTTATAAATTTTACAACTTCTGTGTTTGCTTACAATCCATATTTACGTGTTATTTGTTACTCATCCATCTGCATGAAAATTTACATCGTAAGTCAAAAGGTTTGAAAGGGGCTATATTGTGTGTTTACCATAATATTTGTAATCTTTATTTATAAAAGGCAAAACCCACTCACTCACTCACTCGCTCATCACCGTATCTCCCCAACCCCTGGGCATGGAAACTTTAAATTGGGAGTGAAGGTTCCTTTTAGTCCCTAGACAAGAAATAAGACGGAGGTTTGCGAAATTGGACCATTAAAGGTTAAAGGGGGGGTGGGGGTTGAAAGCTTTCAAAACTCACTGATGTATCTTTTAAAGCAGTGGACATAGATAGAGCCTTAAAATGTAAAATTAGGTTTCCTTTATAGAGTTGAGCTAGACGTTTTTGAGGGGTTTTCAAATTTTATCTCCTAAAAGGATGGGAAGGGACAGAAAATTGAGCAAATCATCGATTCACTAACTACCTATTTTCTCAACCCCAGGGCCCTAAAACTTGTAATTTTACTTGGAAGGAAGGTAGTAGATTGCCTCATACAACCGTAAAAATCTAAAATTGGGAAATTCCAAAATGGGTCTCAAAGAAATGTTGGACCTATAATTTGAAAAATCTTTTTAGCAGAGAAGTAGATTGACAACTTCAGATAACCCTATATATATTAAAATTTGAATTTTTAAGAGTGAACTAGAGAAAATGTGTTGGAGGTTTCAACATTTAAAATATTATTAGCAAACAACTAGTTCCCAGTTTGGGAAAAAAAAACTGAGATTTTTCAGGCAGGTAAAAAACCACTTCAAATAAATATTAGGGGCAGAAAAAGGTATTTTTTTAAATGTATCTCTATGAAACGAGTTGGGAGTAGGCGAGAGAAGGCCTTAACAGAAAAACACTTTTAGATGTGGTAGAAAGTTTAAATTTGGCAGGCAGGTATAAGGTCAACTCCACTATCCTAGTTTTAAAATTTCGAAATTTCTAAGTAGAAGTTATTTAATTGGAAAACGGGGGAGGGGTTTACAATTTCTAAAAATAATACAAACAACTATTTTTTATATTTTAAAACTTAAAAACGACAAGAAGGTATAATGAACACTCCAAATCTCCATTAACGTCCTGAGATTTTAAATGGCGAAAATAGAGACGAGGAGAAAGAAGAGTTGAGTAAAAATAACTTTTTATAAGACAGATTAAATTTTCCAGAAATGAAGAAGGATTACTCCAATAATATAATACATTTTAAGTTTACTATTTGGAAAGGGGTTGGTGAAATGGGGGTTTTCAAAATTTCCAAAACTAAAGTAATAAATTATTTTTCAATGTGGTAGAAGATTGAAATTTGTCAGGCGGGCGATAAGAACCACACACAAACAACCAATAATGGCAAAGCCAGGTACTTCATGGAAATATGAGTATAAAATCAGAAATTACAAACAATCATGAAGTACGATTTCTTTGGGTAGAACCATAAATTAATATTTTGTCCAAATTTAAAATTAGTACAGTAATAAGGGTTGAGCCACAAAGTTTAATAAATATAAAAATGTGTAAAAATTATAGCTATGTTATGGCTATGAAGTAAACAAGACGTGTTAATATAACATAGTGCATATAAGCCATCGCGTTTATCTTAATATAATTTGTTCCAAATCAAATTTGTAGCGCCACGTATAACCAGTGCATTGTTCTGAATAAGATTTTATACTAAAGATTGGTGTATCGCAACCGATATGGAAATATTAAAAGATTCAAATTCAAATTTTAAAATTTAATTGAGTTTAAGCTGGGTTAAAAATAGTAAAAAACTGGAAGGTTTTCCCATTCGGTCAATGTGGCTAGCAGTTTTGAAGAGTATCAAAAATACAAAAAGTAGAATATTAAATGGTACGATGAACCGCACAGACTTTCTCTCTCTTACTCTTAAAATAGAGACATTCACTAAAACTGGTAAGATTTGTGAAACCAAATGATATATATTCTTGCAAAAACATTTCACAAAAAAGCACAATGAAATAATCTACAAAGTTACAGAAACATTGAGCAAAGAGGAGCATCTCTGTCCACCGAAAATCATAACAATCAATTAATATTTAAAAGTACTTTATATATATATATATATATATATGTGTGTGTGTGTGTGTGTATGTATATATGTTTGATTTTAGTTCAGAAACTATTGTATTTATAAAAATATATTTCAAACAAAAGAGTTTAATATTCAAAACTACTACATATTTACAATAATAATTTATTTCATATTTCAAATAGCTGCGTGTATATATTAAAAATTGGAATTTCTGCATATGTATTAATTAATTTTCATGTAAAAATTAAATTCCTATATTGTTTGTAATTTTAAGTGGTGTCTAGATACAAAATGTAACCAAACTTGTTGGAGTAGCTTTTGAAAAAATCAATTTTATTTTTTCTATTTTTTGCCCTTCGGCAAACTACCCTTAATTTTAGGGTCCAATACCTAATTCACAAAACCTCAGGGAGACTTTATGAAAACTCTAGATACCAATTCTAGCCTGATAAGTAAAATGATCTCGGCTCTAGTTCGAGATACAGACAGACAGACATATGGTATCGCAGCAACCACTTTTTCTGTTTAAGGGGATCATAGCATGAAACGTTGACATTTATCAAAATTTTGATTTCGGTTTTTTTTACGATCACAATACTACTCTCTTAGAGGTGTCGATGGAGTGTGTAAAGGGTTATTTCTTTACCCTTTTACATTAATTTATGTCTTAATCAAAGGATCTAAACGTGATATTTTCATAAATTTTTTTGGATGTATTATTTTATAATTGTTATAGCTCTAATTTATTTTCAATAATTGAGTCAATTGTTAACATTTGTCAAAGAATACACTTAAATCGTCTGCTAATAAAAATTAATAACTACAAAAATATTTTTTGAGGATAATTTAAAAGTAATTAAATCCAAAATTTTATTATAAGCTTTAAATAATATTTCTACTTTAGAATCAAGACGGGAAATTAAGGGTTTGTACGTCATCATAATTATAGTGTAATAATTATTTTAAAATGATAGGGACATTTAGAGAATGCAATACTATCAATATTGATCAAATGTATCTACAAATATTATTATTGTTACTGTTGTATCGTTAAAGATACTCTTTCCCAGAGTTAACAGCTGAATAACATATTCTTTGACGCATGAGTAAATTAAACTAGTTATGGAAACAGTTTAAATTATCTTATTATAACCGCTGATGATTGTTAACTACACTGTAGTCTAATTTCGACGACTGTGTGTACAATTGTACACAGCACTTCGTCTCTTAGCAGTAACGCTGTTTTTCATCTTTCAAGTCATGCTGTATTCGTTTGTGGACATAGTCGACTAGTGTTGTGATATAGTAATAATTATTGAAACTTCTAGGATAATATTTTGATAAAGCATGTTTTGACAAAGAAAGTTCATATCCGAAGGTGATAAGAAATATGTCAAAAGAAACTTTAATATATTTACCTGTATGGCGGTAGCCACAACCATTCCAAATGTTATGGAGATTTGAAGATGTGTGGGTGGGAACTCTCCAAGCCCTACCACGGTGCCCATACATCCCAAGAACACGAGAAAACCCGTCCCGAGGAACTCTGCAAGGGCGATATTCAGCACCGTCCTAACACTGTCCTGGCCAAACACTGTCCCTCCTCCCAAGAACTTCTTCCTTCCTGCAACAAGGACAGAACATGCTGGAATTAATCGACATTAATTGGTTGCACTCGCTTTGATTAATTATTGAACAAATTTATATTTTAGAATTTTAGAAGTATGATATTTATTTGGCTTAGCACCTAAACGCTGTAAACGTACATATATATGATATATATTATATATCAAATAATGTAATGTACGTCCATATATATATATATATATATATATATATATTCCAACATTGGTACACTGTGGTGAAATATACGTTCTTCAAAAATACTTTTACGTTTATTTGGTGTGACCACATTGTATTGTAAACCATGGGTTCTAGATTTTTTGTATTATAACCTTTAGTGTAAAGCGCAGTTTATTGCATCCATCCGAAATGTGAATGTGTATTATTTACCCCAAATAACGGAAGAGTAGGCCTATATATTTTTTATATGATTGCGCATCTGCATGTGCACGATGAACATTGCTAATCAATGGAAAGTGGTTAAAATCTATGTTCTGCTTCCCTACCCTATATCCTGTCTCCTCGACCACTACTGATAAAATGTTTTAACTCTCTTCCTCTAGGTGAGGGCCCAATTACTTTCTAAACCTTATGATACCTGATTTATTTTTCTCACAATCTAAGCGAATATCTAAGTTGTTTTCTAAAACTAATAGGAAAGGTGAATTCCTGAAAGTAGTGAACACCAGATGGGGGAATGCTTGAGGCCTAAGAAATGAGGAATAGTTTGGACTAATGAATCAGTTGAAGGATAGTTAATTCTTGTAGATAGAGTTATCCAAACAATAATAATACTAAGAATAAGGCAAATCAGGGTTATAAATTCACTGAAGAGTTATAAATAATAGAGATGGTGTGAGCATATTAATAAAGCTTGAAGCCCACTATGTGAAAGGGGTAGCAAGGCAGAACAAGACGTAATGCAGTGGCTGTTCCCGCACATGACGTGGCAAGGCATGGCATCAAATTAGTTGAGCCCCCTTTTCTTTGCCCCGAGGAAGTTCCATTTCTAATGTGGTGAATGCAAATTGTCTGTCAGTGAGTGTGAGAATAAAGTGTTTCTGATAACCCTGAGGACCCAGGATGAGGAAACGTTATAGGTAAAAACCTAGGCCTATGAGATGAACTCCAGAAGAGTCGTGTCTGATGAGCATCATCACTTTTTCTAAGCCACTGGAGACGCAGAGAGAAATTTATAAAATAATTGAGAACGTCTCGAGAGAAATTTTAAGAGCACTTGAATCTGATCAGGGCTCTTATCGAACGCCAAGACACCAAATTCCGTGAAGCCATTACACCTCAAGTGAGCTATCCGAGCCCTCCAGTGACGTACGGAATGCCCCGAATCCAATATTACCACACCTTGTTCCTTCGCTATTCCACCCCCAATGATAAAGGGTTTCAAAGTAACGTAAGGCACCACGTCTCCAGAAGTTCTGAGACTCCTCTGGTAATCGCACTTACTGTGGCTTGCTGCACCTTTCCTGTTGTGGACGTGCTTCCATTTGTTTATACATATGATTCTCAAGAGACAATTCTATCTGCGCCATTCCTTGCCGTCCCTTGCTTCTCGTGGGCGTCCAGCTTAAGAGATGACGTATAGTATGGAGGTAAATAGTAGAATACTTGAGCTCCGTGGCTTACGACACAACAGCTTGGATTCTAAAAGAAGGCCCCTTCAACTTATGACACAAAAACATGTCTCTTGATGAATGCGTAAACAAATGAGTGTGAGGGTATATGCATATGTATACAGTGAAACATGGATGCCTGGATCCATGGAGATAAATGAATGTTCAGACAGACCCTATATGTATAAAGATTCGGAGAACGTATAAATGCAAGGATATGTGGATCTATGGATATGTTCATATTTTGATACATGTATAGTAAGCCAAATATACATGTAGAGCCCCGAAGGATTCCAGAAATTATGCACACAAAAAGACCACCAAACTATTCTAGGGACTGTACAAATTGAGACACTCAAACAATCTCGGTAACTGCCTAAGCAAATATACTATAAAACGATTCAATAAACAGATATACATGTATGGTTTGGAAAGAGAGATTACCATTTCAGGGCTCCTGAACGTTTTATGATTGGGAGGAAGAGGGTGGACAAAGTGGGATTATGTTTATGTTATTTTATGTAAAAAACACATATGATTACGTCAATATAACCCAGCCCAATATTATATTTTAGCCTGATTTTTAATGCTCCTATTATTTTACTTTCTCACATAGAGATAAAGTATTGTAATTATGGAAATATTCTACCACGAGATTATCATAAATCTTTACGTTTTATATGCCACCAAACCCAAAAAAGTGGATATTACAATTCCATATGCACTCTTTTCATCTATTTGTACCTGGGTACAGCTGAGATAGTATCAATCAGACATTACACTTAAGTCAAAGTGGTAGTAGTAAACGAGTTTGGTATTTACTGGAATGATCACAAAACTATCTCCTACCACTCTCTCTCTATATATATTTCTTAATTTCACAATTTTTAGGTTTCCTACGATAATAATCCAAAGTTTCATATTTTCATTGATCTAGATTTTGGAGTTACCCGAACCAGTGATCAAGTGACCTAAGGCATAAGATTCTGAATACAGGCAAATGTAAAAAAAAAAATACCTGAGGGATACATCTTCAATTATTCTTGTAGCCTACTTATACAAAGTTTCTTGTTTTTAAGTTACTGCACTTACATACAAATATATGTTCTAGCCTGTTTTATTTATATTATCATTTCGTTTCCTATTCTGGAGCTTCAGCTACCTTTTGATGAGATAAATCATCTGTTTGTCTGGATAATTGTTTATGTAACTGTCAGATCTAATCAATCGTTATCTATGCGTAATTATTAATTGTCAAATAACACAATTTACCTACTAATGTGAATATGAAACAACCAACTATACTATTATTTCTTTATGGATTTAAGATTTAAATTTATTCTTTATTTTTCTTTGGATTTAATGTTGATGTTGCGATCGAATTAGACAGAAAAAAAATAATACATATTAAAATAGTTCATTATAGTCACAGATAACTACCACGTTTCACGTAGTTTACAACAACATTTTTGACAACTCGACAGTTTTATTGAGTTTTAACACGAAAAAATATATCTTATGTCCGCATTGATAATATAAAATCACTTGAGTAAAAATCTGTAGAGATAGTTCAACAGTTTTCGAGTTTATCGTAAACATATACACAAAAACAATGTCAAAAACTAAGGGACAAAATTGGAGCAGGAACAACGTGACTCTTTCAAATATTAAAATTCCGTGATTTTTATTAATCAAATCACCTTTTTAATTACTCGCTACCATATAGGCATAGAAAGTATTGTGATCACAAAAAAAAATCTAAATTGAGATTTTGATGAATTTCGACGTTTCCATGACCCGACGAATCAGAAAAAGTTTTGTTTTTTAATTTCCGTTTGACTGTGCCTCGGAGTAGAGTCTAAACTGTTTTACTAATCGGGTTAAAACTTGGTATATAGAGTTTTCATAGGGTTTCCCCGGGGGGTTTTGGAATTCGATATCTAACCTTAAAATTAAGGGTAGTTTCTGAAGGGCGAAAAAAGAAAAAAATCGATTTAATCAAAATTGGCTCTAACGATTTTGATTTAATTTTATTTATAAGCATTGATAAATATTATAAATAAATCACTAGTTCCAATTGTTCATCAAAATGACTTTAAGGATTCCGGTTTGATGCGTAGATTTTCACTTTTTATCATATCTCCGTAACGCTTTAGATATGAAATTATTTACTATCGCAAATATGTAGGTATATTTATAATAAACAGCTTTTATTTGAAACATAGTTTTATAAAACCAATATTTTTCAAGGTATACTCATATATTTATATTTTTTAACTTTTCGATATCTTGAGGTAAAGTATTGCAACCGTAAAAAAAATCTAAACTGATATGTTGATGGATGTCAACCTTTCGTGACCCTCCCTCCCCCTTCTGAACCCTAAAAATGACATTTAGGATACTTTACAAAGAGGAAATTTCCATGTTCCCGCAACTATCTGAGATAATAAATAATTTATCATTGCAAAATTGTAGCACTATTAGAAATAAAAAAACTTTTATTTGAAATGTATTTTTATAAAACCAATAGTTTCCGAGATATTGGCAAATATATTAATACAATTTTGTGAGCTTTAGTTGTACAGAGATACTACTTATGTCTTAACGCAATAATTCTCTAATGCCATACCGCAATTAAATATTGGTAAGTGTTTCAATAAGTTGTTCTTTTTCCTTTAACTTCGTAGGGGAAATGTATGTACAATAATGATCTATTCCTCCATTTTAGGGTCAATAGTCAAAATTTGCATTTTTTATTAGTCAAGTATTGGTGATTAAAGCGCAATTTATGCTTGAGTTTGCTAGTGTATATTATTTCGTTTCACATTATATTACGAGTTCTGATTAAATATCTCCATTTTTTTTTTAAATAGAACGAGAAATATGTGTGGATCTACGTATCATTTATTTTCTTCTATATTGTTTGGGCTAGTAAGAGATGATAGATAATTAATGTAAGATAATACAATGAAAAGCTCACAACAAATCATCATTGGAAGTTGTAAGTAACATTAAATAATTGCCTCCAAAAAACAATATTTTTTAAAAGTCTAATAACATTGTTTCTAATCAAATTCTACTATCCCGTTCCAGTGTTCACATGATTTTAGGCGTCAATCTCACAATATATGAAATACTGAGGATGAAGAGTTCGGGGTTCAAACACAAGCCATATATACTGAAGGATATTTTTTCAAAATTGTTTTCCACTCTTTTTCAATGCTAATGTGGGAAGTTTTTTTCTCTAAATTCCATATTCCTCATCCCCCGTCTTCCCCCCAACCACCGTTCCCATTAGAGTGGAATGTGAAATATGTGGGTAGTTTGGATGGGTTGTAAGTCATCGTGGAATATGTATTCAAAAAACCTATTTTATATGGTAGGGAGGGTGACCTGGTGGTCTAGGGATAAGGTGTCGGACCTCGGCCCCGGCACAGATTTATCTGATTACCAAACCCTTCCCTTCACCTCTGACAAGACGTGTATTAATCACAACTTGTGAATGTGGGGAATACCAGGCCTCCACTGTGGTTCGGATCCCACGTTAAACTGTAGGTCCTCCATTTCATCTCACAATCACCCTACTACTACACATTAGCGTAAGTGTGTATAACCCGAACGGTTAGTAAGACGCGGTGCTAATAATAATAATAATAATAAATGGTAGGTATGTGAAATGTATAAAGTGACGTTCTATAATAAAAAATAACCAAAATAAAATACACTTCTTGCCTCGTGCCTGGTTTGACTACTGGAACTAAGGCCATGCTAGTAGCTTAAGTGTTTAATTTGCTTAAGCAAACATGAAATAGCTTAACTGGCAGTTTCTAAAAAGTGTGTAGGAATTATAATTGTACAGCACATGAATACTCAAATGCTCTACATCCATGTTTCGTGATATGTCAAAGTTTGTTTGTAAAATTAACTTTATAATATTTACCGCCCAATTTAAGTTCAATTTTAATTATAACATTTTTTTCCCCAGAAGGTTCAAGTAGCCTACTCGTTCGGGCTACACACATTTATTATTTTCATTATCTTGCATTATATTAAAGGTATAATTTTTTTTTGTATAGGCTTATTACGTTGTTTTTTTTTAAAGTAACTTTTTTTACGTGTACCACATCTTAGTAACCTTCTGGGCTATCATAACTTACATCTATGGAGAGGGATGAGGAAGGTAGAATTTATTAAACGTACTTGTGTGAAGGAATAGAGAGAAACATTTCAAGGAAAAACAGCTTAACACACCCAGCTGGGACTCAAACTGCTACCTCATCACTGGCAAACCCTATTAAATTAAACTGATTGATTGTCTATGTTGCCACAGGCGTGTTTAGGAGGGTTATATGTGGCTTACTAAGTAGGGAAATTATAAAGAAACTTAATTTAATAAAATGTAATAGCATTAGTTGTGATAACATAAACTCCATGATTAATAATTATAAATGTGAATGGAATACTATATAGACTCGGACTAGATATGAATTCGAACCTCCTTTGTAACGGTGACCAACTGTAGAGCTAGTCTGTTTAACAGTAAAGAGCTCTTACTATATTAGGTTGTTTGTCTGTCCTTATACGTATGTGTCTGTTATTCTGGGGCTATAGTTGAAAAGTGGTTATGGCTTTAATTAAAACTTTATATTTAGACGTTAAAGGATTATACCACAAGGCGAAATTTGTATTTTAATTCAAGGTAGAAATTATATATGGTAATTAATTACTGATTTTTGAAAATTCAAAATTTACCGAAAATATCTTTCTACAATTTTGTTCAAATTGGATATTTTAGAAGCGTTTCATATATATAAATAGCATTATATATATATATGTATAAATATATATATATTTTAGAAAAACTGGTTTCAGAGTAGAAATGTTGAGCCTCTCATTATTCGGGCTACCACTCTACCATTTTAAATGTAGTATGTTCAGACTTTATACTCTATCCAAGTGGTCTCTCTACCTTCTTGTCAAATTGATATTTTCTACCAAACCAAAAATAGTGTTTGATTAGTTTTTTAAATCTTGAGTCACTCTCCCCCTCTCCTCCCCCCTCCCCCCATTTCCCCATTTTTTATTTTGAAATTTAAAACTGCTCAGACTTTTCTGCTTATTTGGGATTGTCCCTCTACCTATCAGAAAATACTTAAATTGTCCACCATAATGATACATTATTTATTTAATTTGATTAGTTTTGAGTTCCTTCCATTTGCCAATTCTTATAATTGCAGTGATTCCTTTACCTGTTCACCAAGTTCAATTTTCTACAACACCAATAATCTATGTTTTCTAATATTTTTGAACATTTCTACCACCTCTCCCTTAACTCTTTCCCCTCTCCCCATCTTTTTTTCACCAAATCCTACATATGAATTTCAAATTTAGAGATTTATCTGCTTAGCTATCTGTAGTAGTATGATCGAGTTTTTTGTAGTTTTTCTATGCAATCGACTGAAAGTGGTTGCGCAATTGATTCCTACTTGCAATTTTCTATCTCACCTATTTCCTGGAGTTCCATTTTTAAGTTTAAAATTTGTTATACTTTTATTGGTATGCATAGATAGTCCCTCTAATTACCTGATAAATTTTCACTTTCCAACCAATCTAGTAGTTGCTTAGATTTATATGTATAAATATGTGCACATAAAAAATCCCTTTGTTTTTAACGAAATAATCTAGCAATTTTACAGATATATTAAATAAGGAAAATAGTAATATGCAATTAATTATTTGTTATTCCATTGAATTAAAATAAATAAAAGGTATAAAACTAATTTTGGATTCTTACTCATATGTTCTGTTATAGTGTGTAACATAGTAAACTACCCTCAAATAATAGTTATTTAGAAAACGAACAAACATTTTTATTTATTATTTAAAGCACTCCCTAAAACTTATTTTGAACAAACTTACAATAAAAAAAATTTAATGTTTAAAATTTAAAAAAAAACTATATTTAGTAAATTACCCTTAATTTTAGGGTTAAAATAAATATCTATTTGGACTAGAGGTATGATCATATGACAATGGAATATCAAGTTTGAATTAAACCCATCAAACTGTTTCGACTGTAGTCCTGGGTACAAATCAACATAGCGAAGAACAGATAGATTGGCCGACATGGGGACAGAGGAATATTGTAAAACTAACTTTTTCGAGTTAGACAGTACATAAAATTTCAAGTCACATCATAATCTTTAGAAGGAAAAAACTTTTATGGTTACAATACTAGAAATGAGAAAGTATTAGAAAAATCTTTAATTATGTGCACGCATAATACGCAGTGAAATATATATACAGGAAGTTTAAAACATTTTTCAGAACATTAGGGTATTGTAGTACTCATTAAAATTGATTAAAAAAAAGTACTAGCAAACATAGGTCTGCAAACCAACTCACACAGAGATCCGGGCAATTTATTATTTTTGTTTGTAGGTATCAGTGCACCTGTGGTCTGAAGAATACTTTGTGAACAGTTGCTGTACTCGTACCATATTCAACGATTGCAGGATATCATTCTCCCTGATTATCAAGTATGGGTGTTGTGTTGCCAATGGCTTCTCGAAAAAAATTAACTATGAATCCAAGATTTTTTTTTTGCTGACATTCTCTGTACTGATGAGGCTGGATTAATTAGAGATGGCGTTGTGGACTTTCATAATAATCATGTATGAGCAGACGAAAATCCTATTCTCGAATTAAGACACCAAGAGCGATATTCACTAAACATTCGCTGGCCATTTTAGGAGACAGACTAATAGGAGCACTCGTTTTACCGAACAGACTAAATGGTGCAGACCACCATAATTTTCTACTGAATGCTTAAGCCGATTTATTGGATTTATTGGATCGATGCCGGCGCAGGTGAGTCAAGCGGGGCTCCTCCAAATATCGAAGCTGTGTGTGCCGCTGATGGCCAAGAGATATTGGTGTCCTTCCTAGGGCTGCAAGGCCAAAAGTTGGGTAAAACAGTGACCACTCTTGCAAGAAAGAAAGGTTTAAACCTAACGGTACCAAAGTAAGCCCTGACCGGGGGGATCTCGTTCCGCGCCAGCAAAGACCACTGCAAGCGTCAATGAAGCAAACATGAACACAAGGGCCTCAAAGGTCCACGTCAACAATGTCACCTTTCGTCAAGGGATGTCGGTAGGTAAAAAAAAAAACTACCAGATGGCTTCTCGTCAGACTCGGAAGACTGGGTCACACGTTTCTAGAGTGTTGACAGCACGTGTGACTCCATAGAAGTTGAGAAACTATCTTCAGGATCAGACCTCTCGTTGATGGGTGACGATTAGAGCCAGAGTTTGAATGATGAGTCAGCTGGGTTTCAGACCGTAAGGCCCCGCCGAAGGAGGGTGGCCGACAATGCCAAGAAACTACCGGGGAGTAACCATAACCATTTAGACGGTAGCTCCGGTGATGGGAGTGAGACGAAGGGTGGCCTGAGCCAGGGTGCGCCTTTGTTGGGCCAAGGTTGGAGGTGGTAGAAAACCAAATGTAGCAACGCAAGCCACTCCTCACCCCAACAGGGTACTAGTGGTGGGTAACATCTTGTTAATTATAGAATTATAAGCCTAGTGTGATGACTTAGTTTCAAGATAGTATTAGGATTTGTTCAAGCATTGCTTTTATCTGGGGATATTCCACTGTGTAGTATTTTGCTCAATATCTCAACTCTCTCACTGCCATGCCCTTTACTAGGTCATTTGCTGGTGATTAGATTTCTATAGCAGTAGAGGTAGGCCTACCATATTTGGAGTGTGTCATTTTACATGTCACTCATCACAAGGCATTGTTATGATAATCAAGTCTCGTATATTACGGTCAGCAGGACATTCAACGCGAATGGGAGAATCTAGAACAGTGTTCATGGTATTGACTGGCAAACCCAATGGAAAGAGATCATTGGCAAGATCTAGACACAGATGGGAGTGAAATATCAGAGTGGATCTGATAAAGATAGGATGTAATGAGGTTGACTGGGTAGAACTAGCTTGAAATAGGAAAAGGTGGCCCACTTTTGTAAGTGGGACACTGAACTTTCGAGTTCCTAATGTCATAGAGTAAGCAAGTAATAAAAATAATATAAAAATAGTAATCATATAGTAAATTAATGTTTAAAAAAGGTTTGTGTATTTTATAAAAGTGTATTCCTATAAGAATAATACTGTTCATTCATTATAACTAGAGCCCATATTTTTTATTTAGTAATACATATTTTAAACCTTCAATTAGAAATGGGAAAAGTGAAGTGACGATGAGTTTGGAGTTTTGGGAGTGTAGTTTCAGTTTTAACTTTATGCATTTTAAAATGTATTAATGGTTTATACATATTTTTGAATATATTACATAAAATTACATATTGCCATTGTTTTCTTGCTGTTGTATTGTTTTTATATATTTCTTTGATATGTCACTTATTTTCAGCAAACTGTACTTTCATAAAGGAATGTATCCAGTGAAGGGATAGCAGTGAGCAAAATCCAAGTCTT
This sequence comes from Timema douglasi, assembly GCA_901482245.1. NCBI lineage: Eukaryota > Metazoa > Arthropoda > Insecta > Phasmatodea > Timematidae > Timema > Timema douglasi. The sequence continues at coordinate 8,908 of CABEEJ010000381.1, read as the reverse complement.
CAGAGAGGATTACAGTTGCCGTAACGTAACTTTGTGTTAATGTTTCTCGTTGTCAGATAGGGGTCATCAGAAGCACGTCTTACGTAAAGCGTGTCAGTTTGTAAACACAAGTCAACGAGTTGTAAAAGCAATAATTCTTCTATCTGATTAGCGCATTTGCCCGTTGTTCTTTGGTCAGAAGAATAAACTGATACTAAGCGGAAAGGAAAAGAACAAATGACGAAAGCGGGACCCCAAATATATCAATGAAATGTAATTTAATTTGAAGTTTGGCACCATAAATACGGCGCATAGTACGGTCTTTGAAAAGCAAACCAGGCCAATAATATCTAAACGTGTAAGTGTAGTATTATTAATAATAATAATAATAATAATAATAATAATAATAATAATGTCAAGATCAAACATTAACCTCAAAAAGTGAGTTCTAGGAAACTGTTTAAAAATATCTGGAGTGGTCTGACATTGTCTTGTTTACAAAGAGCCGGTAACAGTGGAAATTTCATTGAAAGTTTATCATATCTGTATGATTTATAAACCAGTTATACAATTGAAGCATTTAATTAATGGGAAATTTAAGTGGAGTAAAATAAACTATTAATTTAATAGAACACGTTAAAAAGTAATTAGGCCTATACCTTTATGTTATTAAGAAGTGTTTTCCTATTATTGTCTTCAGAAATATGCAGCCATACAATTAAATTTAATTTCAATAATATATGTATGTATTATTAACGTAGGGAATGAAGGTTATGCAATGTTACATATGTTCACATTACTAAATATTTTACTAGATATGTTAACTGGTCTTGATACAAATTTATGTGTACATATACTTTAGGTTAGTAAAAAGTTAATCCATGCTCTTACTATGACTTGTGAACTCAACTGAACCACTCTATAATTTACATACATCACGATAATCATAATCAGTCTATATTTTGCACTTACACTTTGAACTTTGTTCGAGTGCCAGGGCCATTAAATTAATGATTTAATATGTCTTATCAAGGAATGATTCTTTAAAACATCTCTCACTTTAGAGAGCATATTTATTTATTTTCAGAAAAATATATATTATAAAGAGAGAGAAAGAGCATATTTCTCTTTAGATGTACAAAGAGAGAGAAATGTTACATAGATACGTAGCTAAAGAAAATGATACTATCTCTATTATATAATTTATATAATTTTTATAAAAAAAAATAGAGAAATAGATACAGAAAGAACTATGAAAAAATGTGATTTGTAGTTGTGATTGAGAGAGTAATGCATTAATTGTTAAATAGCTAAAATATATACGTCAATTTTTTTATTTTTTTTCAGAAATTGGAGAATAAGCCAACTAATTTGGGGAAACTTTTATATATATATAAAACAATTAATGCAAAAAAGATTGACTTTTATATTTTAGCTATTTAACAATTAATGCATTACTCTCTCAATCACAACTACAAACGCACCTAAAAGAGCTGCAAGGACCTTTGGTACAAAGAAACTATCTCCGTGGGTTTTTTAAACTTCGTATCACCTTCCTGAATAAATGTACTGTTGCCTAGCCAACCGACTGACAGAGATATAACAGGATCGATTGTAAGAAAGACGTCAAAACACACAACAATTATTATATTGACCAACGACGTCAGCTTCCAGAGATAAAGAACAAAGGTCTTAATAGTTCTCATCTGTCAGAGTGACCTCAATATGACCTATACTACCAAAATGACACCTCACAAAAAATAAAATCATATTTTTAATGTTTAGATAGTTATATTCTTCTAAGTCTAGCCACTTAGCTGGAATTATAGCAATGTTTCTCTCTTCACAACGAATAGATTAGAAGTGGTTTTCTGTTTAACAGATATCTCCTTCATTTATACCATGATGGGCTAGGCATGGTGTTACATGTTTTAGAAACAAACTATCCTCGTTGTCACTCTACCAGAGTAAATATATTTGTCTTCTCTTTCTCAAAGGATCTTAATTTTACTATAAAATGACAATAGCAAATATCTTAGAAGATGCTTTCCTTCCATGTCATTACTAAGCAAGGAAAAGACCAATGTCTCTGCCAGCACTAGTTTGGATACTAACATTATTATGGTGTCTAGGAGATGAGTTTACTTTCCCTACCAAACAAGTATATTAAGAATCTTCTATCATTTCGAAGATGATTATTCCACCACTATGCAAGGGTAAGATTATTAATATTCTGTTTGTTAATAGTTGTAAAATAAATCTCTAGAAATCTACTTTTAAATTACCTTATCACTAAGTATTGATGTGAGATGTGTTCCTCTGTCTATCATTTAACCTACATTGATATCATTAATCGTGGACTTGAGCAGTGATTGCTTCCCCTTTTCTCTCCTAATTTACTTTTCTATCAGTAAGAGTGCATATGTCCAGGGTTTCTTTGTATATTCGTATCTCTGTATGTGTTTATATCGCTAATCGTGGACTTGAACTGTTATTCCTTCCTTTTTTTACCTCTTAATTTACTTTTCTATCACAGAGTGCGTATGTTGAGTGTTTTGTTGAACATTTACTAGCCGAACTTCCTGCCAGCAAGCGTTGATAATTGTGTTGTTCCTAGATTTACAACTCATTATCTTGATTGTATTACGAATAGGCATTTTGAATCACCTTTTAAAAATACAACATTTTACTACTACAGTAATTAGTGTTATACTATTGTTATTGATAAAATTATATATGTATAAAAAGTGACACATGAATATCACGTGACGTCGGTGACCTGGCGGTCTAGGGGTAAGGTGTCAGACTTCTGTGCTGGCGGCCAGGGTTCAATCCTCGGTCCCGGCACAGATTTATCTGACTACCAAACCCTTCCTTCCCCTCTGACAAGACATCTTGTGAATGTGGAAAATGCCAGGCCTCCACCGTGGTTCGGATTCCACGTTAAACTGTAGGTCCTCCATTTCATCTCACAATCACCCTACCATTACACATTAGCGTTAGTGCGTATAACCCGAACGGGTAGTAAGACGCGGTGCTAATAATAATAATAATAATAATATCGCGTGACATTACTCCTGATTACTTGAAAGTAGATTTATTAACATATTCAAGCTGCCAGAAATGCCCAATTCATAATAAGATTGGGTTGCACCTTCCTGTGCTTATCAACATAAGTGTGTCACCTGCTTTAGAGAACTTCAGTGGCAATGTAAATGAGGACATTAAATGTGAAGTGTGTTAATCTCTAAGCTGTCACTTGTGACACCTTGGAAGATAATGGGACTAATTAGGAGGGAATTTCTTGGTGTTGGTGTTGTCTTAGATGTGTCTACACGCGTTAAGAAACTTGGTACAGGTGTATTTGTGATCAATCAAGTGTTCAGCCAACTGTGTTTACATGAGAGTGAGTCTGGAGATTCGGAATGAAATACAATAAACTCTCATATTTAAACATATAACCTCATTATTTTGTAATACTATCATATACACTGATTATATTTTTCAAATTTGTATTCGACGCTTGTCCATCTACATTTAGATAAATATTATAATAAAACAATAACTAAACCTTAAAACAAATAATAATATAAATATTATGCGAAAACTGTACACGCCTTCATAGAGTTTGAAAGTCGGAAAATACTCATTTTATAACATCTTTAATGTACCATTAATTGTATAGCATTTAAAATATTATCACTACTGATTAAGGAAGCAAGATAAGTAGCTAAAATGTTATCAGGGTCACAAATATTGCTTAAGATAGTGCAATTTTTAATCAACTGATTCATTCTGCATTAAAAGTATAAATGCAGGATCTGCTAAAAGAAAATAATTTAAAGAATAATACATTTCTAGAGTTACAGTATATTTCCAAGACATCCCCAACAACATATTACATTTTTAATTTTATAAAAATAAAAAGCTTAATCTGGTTGTTATTTTGAACTGTCCCTGTGTATTTTATAAATAATAGATCTTCTAAACACTCCATAAAATGTCTAGCATAAGTCTGTATTTTTTTTAATTTAATTAATTTACAAGCACATATTATTATTATTATGAAGTGTTGAAACAAACTACTCTATTTTTCTTCATCTACCGGAACAAAATGTATATTCGTTAATAAATAGTACCATATTTACAGCAATAGGGTGCTAGTTTTAACAAAATAAAATCACTTTTTTTTTTTGTGTAAGATTAAATATGTTTATAAAATGATCAAAGTGAAGTGAAAAAGATTTAAGCTAAAATACATTTTGTAATTTTCAATTAAGTAGCTCTAAAAACATTTATTTGAAAATAGATTAAAAAATCTGATCAATGTGTTTATATGTTTAATTTTGCTGATTGGCGTAAATATAATAAATCGACAGCTTAAAATCATTGTTAAGTTGTGCTTAAAGCGTCGTTGTATGGACTTGATTTCACGAGAGACCTTGTACTTCAAATGTTATTCTAAAACCGGATAATCAAGCCGGTTCAGACTTGTTTTTATAATTGTCTACTAAAAGAATGTTTACGAAAAATGTCAACGCTCCACACATCTAGTTTTGATCCAATGGATTATTTGAAATCTAATTCCTATCTACAGAACCATCTAATCCAGTTGTTAAGTCATTTTGTGTAGGACTATCTTTGATTAAATGAAAACTTGTCGATAAGCTAAACAAACAAAAAAATCTTCTCTCACCTTTATTGTTTATCTGTTGCCCTGACATTTTCTGTCAATCTGTCAGTTCGCTCCCCTCCAAACAAACAAAAAAGTACGAGAAATCCAAGTTACCGCGGCAACGATCTCGTATCGACGCCAACAATCTTGTATCGAAGCCGCTTCTCCGAGCTCGGTTTGAGCACGACTAAAGACTTGTTCGGCTGGCGGTAGCTACGGATGACTACCAAATGTTTGTGCAGACAACAAACCTCTCTCAAACAGGAGAGCCGCTCTTTACGTTATGGAAATGATAAGATGTGTGGACTATGATCGGTAGGCCTAACACACACTTGATATTATTTTATTTTTATTGAATCATTGCCAAGTTTTGAAGTGGGAATTTTTAAAAGCGTGGGGTTTATTTTATTACATTGTAAAAAAAAAGCTGTAGCTAGGAACAAGTACTTTGAATACCTATTCAAATATCTGAATCCTTAAGGATATTTGAGATTCAAGGTTTCGAAAAAAAAATTACGATTCAAGATTGTAAAAGTTATTTTAGCCTGATTTTTTACTAATTATTTTGATACGGTTTCTTAGCTCAACATTGCTAGAGAGCGTTAAACATAATGACTTGACTCTATAACATTGATTGGTCGCTTAAATAAATGGGAACTCACATTATAATCCAAAAATGTTTTCATATGTTTTTAACCATTTACATTTTCTAAATCAAATAAAAATATATTAACATATATAGAACTGAAAGAAAAATCTTATAAATGTAAAAAAATGTATAGCATATTCTTTTTAATGTTTTTAAGGTTTGAATTAGGATTCAAGATTCAGGATTCCTGGGTAAGTTGAGGGCCCGAGTTCGAGAAAAACTGCATTCGATCCATTTATCTATAACAGTGCGTCTTACTACCCATTCAGTTTCATACGCTTATGTACAAATTACACTAATGGTTTTAAGGATTAGGGACTAAATCTATCTAAGACCATTTTGGAAAAACCACCCTGGTACACCCAACTGATATTCAAACCTCTATCTTCCCGTCATCGGCAGTCTAGCTTACTTCGTGAGTAGCGCGTTAGACCAAGCAGCCACCGGAAGCGGGTATCTCTTTAAACTTTTAACTATTTTTCTGTGTGTTAAATTCGAAAAATAATTAAAATACAATTTCAATAGTAACATACTAGGATATTAAATACATAATTACTCTAAAACCAGATATCAGGATTAAGGTGCGGTTTTTATTCAATTTTACCTTGGCAATGGAGAAAATTGGGTCAGTGAATTAATTTTTATTATTTTAAATATAATTAGTTTTAAGTGTTGCAATATTATTTTAAAATAGTAAAATAATGTAATTGGTATCCATACTACTTTTTTCCGTCGAATATTCCAGATTATCATACAACGATACGACGCTTGGCTGTATTATCTACTCAAGTTACGCGTTATCTGTCCGTGGGATAAGGAGGGCCTTATGTTGACGTTTGTGTGTAAGCTGTGAAACTATTACTATGCCACGAAATTTTGAATAGAATCTTAATAGAAAAAAACAGTTAAAATTAATTGTTTCAGACGAACTTATTTAGTAATAAGTTATATATCTAGTCCTATGTTTTTTTATTAATTATTGAGTGGTCTAAGATAGCATTGTGCTTGTGTAAATATAATAGTGTTTTTTTATATTTTGTAACGGAGATAATTATCGTAATCAAAAGTGTGCCCAAGAAAACAATGTCAAGAATTTATCGAACAAATTAAATAATTGCTATCATAATTGGATAACATTTATTTTAGTTGGACATAATAACCGGTCGACAAAAGTAGGTCATAGATCTTTGACTCCAAACGAGTGATTGGCTGATCTCATCCAAATCTATGTATGTGGTATAGTAGTGAATATCTATTGAGTATATTTCAATTTCAATTTCCTTTATCATAGTTCTGGGAAACAATCGTGAGACCTATGACAGGCCAGCACTGAAAAGTACACAAGTACCTTACAAGCACGTATAATAACACAATTAAAAAAGCAATTATAGCTAAATAATGATACATACTGATGAATAATTACAAAAATGAATATTAATATTAAATTAACAATGTGTCGTAGAAAGTATTGAAAATTAGACTTTGTTGTCTAACAGCCATTGTGTACTGATATATAGCATTGTAGTTCAATTTAGTGATAAATGACAAAGTGAACACATGATTCGAACACATGATTTCTCAGCTGTGTGCTAATTATTTTAAAAATAAAAAAGATTCCTGGTTCATTTCCCTTGTTCGAGGAGTATGTTTTTCACTCTATTTTTGTTCACCACGTAGTAGTAGTTCTACTCAACCGGCTTTTCATATTAAAAATAATATATATTATAGCGCCACGGCGTAACATCTATTCATGTTCTACGCATATGTACTAATTACGCTAATGAGTTATGGATGAGTAAAGTTGAATTTAGAGGAGGTGTACCCGCAATTGCGTGGATGGAAAGTTGAAAACCGTTTAGAAAAACGTCAGTACACCCGACTGGTATTTGAGCCCCGATCTCCCTACGCCATCCACGGACGTGTCTGACGTGAGGGCGACGCCTTAGATAATGCAACCACCGAAGCAGGTCCTACAATTATAAAGAAATAACTTTTTAGAAGAAATTCATTTTCGTGAAGGTTGAGAGTGCAACCATTTATGAAAAAAATATCTCAGCACACCTTGCTGAGATTCGAACCCCAACCACTCTGCCACTTGCAAATTTCAGAAAGTGAGATTGATGATTATATCTATATGTCCACCTGTATGGGAACTAGATTAAATTCGATTTTAACCCACATTGGTGAACGCATGGTATAATGCGTCACTCTCGTGTCCAACTGGATTGCCAGTGACGGTGATATTGTGGTTCGAATCCCAGTCGGATGTACTGAGGAGTTTCTTTCTTAAATAATTTCTCACTTTCCCACCATGTAAATGCGGGTATGTTTCCTTTAAAATCCTGTCTTAATGATCCTTATTCCATTAATGTAATTACCATACGCGTTTAGCCCTAACTGGTACTAAGACACAGGGCGACATCTGGGAAGGAAGGTTGGGGGGCCGGTGGAGTGGCAAAGATAGCAACTGCCCTCAAGCCTCACACTCCAGGGAGTCACATTTCCCTGGAAAATAGTGAAATTAATTTACACTAAGAGTTCTAAATTTAATTGATAATACAAGTAATAGGTTTTCTTTTAGTGATAGGATTCCATTCAAGATTCTTGAAAACACTATGTTTATGTAATTTGCGATCAAAGTTATTCGAATAATGTGCTTCAATCGAGCTTTTAGGAGTTTGTCAAACGATACAGAAAGGATCTGTAGCCAGTTTTGAAGAGTGAAGTATTACAGCTCTCTTCTTTTCTCAGAGGACTTCAAATTGAAGATGGTGTTTCTTTATCAACTGGTCAGAACATTTTGCGACAGTTATATAAGAGTGATATAATCCATGTATTTTCAAATCCAGCAATTGCACTGCGCTTGTATTTGACATATCCAATTTCAAACAGAGAAGCCAAAAAGTCATTTTCAAAAGTGTATTTTGTGAAGAACCGATAGAGGGAAGATTGAAATCGTTGACGGTGATTTCTTCAGAACATGACCTTATGAACAACATTTCATTTGATTCACTTATTAGTATGTTTACTGTTAAGAAGGCGAGAAAGAAATGTTTTTCAAAGTGAGTTGATTTGCTCTGTTTGTGTATTGTGTAAGCTGTAACTCATTTTATTTACTTTGTATCTATTTGTTTAAATGGACTTGCAACTTAAACAACAAAAAAGGGAAGTTTTTTTAAAACTTAATTGGATTGATTGCATTTAATAAAGTGATTGGTTAATCAATAATTCACAAAACATTATAAATTATTGAGTAATATAAGTAAGTATTAATGTATTAAAACGATTTAGTCCTAAAATTGAAAAACTGTGGTAGTAAAGGGGTTCTCAGACTTTTTTCACCCCGACTTCACATTTCCTAAAAACGGCCCTGCCAAGACATTGTGAGGAGAACATGATTTTAACATCAGGATTCTACCCGAGCAAAACTTTCCTATGTACCCTTGAAGAGCTGTTACAGGCTATATCTTGTACCCATTGCCACACATGCATCAGAAACATTGTCATTGAATGTAAAAAATAGTAGGTGACCTGGTGGTCTAGGGGTAAGGTGTCAGACTTCTGTGCTGGCGGCCGGGGTTCAATCCTCAGTCCCGGCACAGATT
>CABEEJ010000380.1:242826-298946 GCA_901482245.1 Timema douglasi | reverse complement strand
TTTGTTGTAAGAATTTTCGAGTAGCAGAGATGTACCAAGTGTCTTTGACAGATACATCTTCTCTAATGAACTAGGGTCTGCTAATTGCGCGCTCGCACGCTTGTCAGTCTGGCCGAACCCTAACACGAACGTATAGTATGACGCGGTGCTAATAATATTATCAGATAGGTTTTAAGCACCGCGTCTTGCTATCTTTTCAGGTTATACGCATATGCACTAATTAAGATACGGCTTTAGAGATGAGAAAGGCCGAATTTGGAGGAAGTGTACCCACATTTGCGTGTAGGGAGAATGGAAACCTATTTTGGAAAAAACCTCAGTGCACTCGACCAGGACTCCAACCCCGATCTCTCTGTCAGACTAGTCTAAAACGAGAGTGGCTATGAGGCTTAAGACAGTTACCTTCGTATACAAACAATCCTTTCACAATGAATAGAAACTTATACATCAGATTTAAAAAAAAAAATTAGATCCACTTTTATGTTTGGTCAGTATTGTGTCGTTATGTTGCCAAATGAAAATATATTTTGTTTTGGAAACAATAAAACAAAACTAGTGTTTTGCACATGCCACTTTTAATTTGAACTGCAAAGATAAAAATAGTGCTTACCCTTCTAATAATTATTAGAAGATTGTGTCAATGTCCGCTGCACTAAGTTGTATTGTTGTTCTAAAGGATGATTTCATTGCCAATGAGAGTGTAGGTTAAGAAGTTGCGCTACACTTAGGTTCTAATATTTTAAAACAATAGCGTTCCTATTATCAATAAATAGGCCTTTAAATGAACATATAGAATTGTCATTAGTCATACAGGTCATAACTATACAAGATTGACTATCGTATCCGGATTTTAAGACAGTTGGCTAAATAAAAGATTACGTTTATATGTTTTAAGGTAATATGACCAAGTTATAACATAATAGACTTGAAAGGCGGACAAATTTTTACAACCAAAGACAAAATAACGTTATCTAACCTTCTATAGTTTTAAGTAGGTGGAAATTTTCCCTAACCAAAATACATTAAAAAGAGAGAAAACCAATTAATATGAACGACTATTCACAATAACGCAGTGGAAAACATCAAAGTGGGACTTAAAATAGTTTATAATTAGCTTTTAGAAATAATACGAATTTTAAATACGCCTTTCCTAATTCCCTATAAAAGTATTTCTCAATCTAAACTTTTTGCAGGGACTGTATGTACTTCTCATTGCACACAGCAGGTCTGGAAAGTCGGAGGTAGGGGGTAAAAAAAAAGAAGCTTTCGTTCAAACTGTCTTCTATCCCCCCTCTTTCCCCCCATCAAACTTGCCGTTGACAATGAGAAACAAGTACAGCACTGGGCGAAGAGCTTCGCAGCGAAGTTGGCTTGGTCATTTTTCTACGGCAGAGTTCCCGCGAAAAGACCACTCTGACAACGTGGAAATACTTTTGTATGCCATGAAGATAAAGAATGTAAGCAAGATGACTTGTTCTACGGCGGGGATCAAGGGAGAATACACCCCCTGGTGACACGAACTTGTGTCACCCAGGAAGAGCAGGAATGTAACAACCAAGTTGACTTGTTCTTCTACGCCAGGGATCCCGCGAGAATACCCCTGGACAACTAAAAACGTATGTATTACAGCAGGGATCCAGCGAGAATACCCACTGGGCAACTAAAAACTTATGTAGCCCAGAAAAGCCGGAATGTAACCAAGTTGACTTGTTCTTCTACGGCAGGGATCCCGCGAGAATACCCCCCGGGCAACTTAAAACTTATGTATTCCAGGAAGATCTAGGATGTAACCAAGTTGACTTGTTCTACGGCAGGGATCCCGCGAGAATACCCCCCGGGCAACTAAAAAATTATTTAAGCAAGGAAGAGCCAGAATGTAACCAAATTAACCTTTCCTTCTACGGCGGAGGTCCCGCCAAAATCACCCTGGCAACCCGGGCAGCAAGGGCGCAAGATCTAGCAATTCAACAAAGTGTAGTAATTGGTTTTGCTCAATACTAATAATCTAGCATTCGCAACACAAAACACGAATTCGAGTAGAATGACAATAGAGCAGTAAAACATAATGAAAATATGAATTGACTCTTTCAAGCATCAGCAGTAAATAGATCAGTAAGGACTAAAATTATATTTTCAGTAGTCTTATATAATTATATCAACACCCCTATGGGCTAGCCATGCATTTACACTAAAGTGTGTTAAGCAGGGATGACTGCATGGAAGTATAAGGGCTGTATGCAAGAAGGTTAATGAATGCTTAGTGGACCGATAGTGTGGTCGCGAGCACACTATCGCTCCACTATCTTTACCTATGATGACGCAAGCAAACCCACGCAAGTGTCCACTAAGCATCCAATTAGTCAAGTTCTTGCATCCGACCCTAAGATCTACTAAGCTTAACTGCTTGTGAAACTGAAGACCTGACTTACCAATATGTTTTTTTACCTAATCTATTCTATCCACCTTTCCTGTATCTTCTTCCAAATATAGCTAAGTATTCTATGAGAAAGCTTATGACAAGACAATACATTGTTAGCCTAATTATTCAACATTATAAAATGACATACAAGTATAGCTGTATTCTGTAATATCAGATTGTCAGTCTACATGGATTACATTTGCTAAACTTGTATTATATATTGGCTTACACTGTTTGTTGACCTTACATGAATGGTAGGTACAGGAAAGTTGAAACTTGACATTTGCATGGACATTTTCTGTTAGGAATATTGAATACTGAGTTGTAAGCTTATAAAAGAAGGAACTATTAAATTTATCTAACTGGTTAAATTTATCAATGTACAGTATTCTTAAGGTTAGACAAACATTTATTTAAAAAAAAAAATTATTTAAGTACTGTAGGGCCTACATCAAATTACACTATATAAGTAAAATTCAAGAGGTATTTTGCTGAAAATTAATTATTTTTACATTTTAGAGTTAGTCTAAAAATGGCTGTTTAACAATGCGACTAAATAGTGAGAAACGTTTAATTTCGATACTATATAATTTATATATCCAACATTTGGCCTTATTTTGTTTAAAATATGTAAATAATAAATTATCAAATAATAATTTTTAAAAACTAAAATATTTTGTTTAAATCAATGAATCAACTTTGGGTGTTTTACTTAAAAGAATTATTTTTGAGCACACCTTAATGAAATCAACTTGCATAGGCTCTACTCCTCAACAAACAAATTATTGAAAATCAGCTTACCAAAATAGGACTAGCAAAATTATTTGAGAGGTATAAAGTAATTGAGGCAAAATTAAAATAGTACCTTGGCTTAACAGCCTTATTATTTAATCCATAATATGCCTATAGTGCCAGCTAAGCTTGGTAAATATGATTAAGCTTACCTGACTAAAATTTATTTTGACTAGGTTTAGTTTATTTAAGTTAGTTGTATTATTAACATGGGCCAATGTAGTTTTAAAAGTATTTCCTTAAATTAAAAACACTATCAATAATAATTACACATATCAAAACGTATGAATTATGCATCAGCTGCTCGTACTAAAAAAAAAAAGTTGACCTCTTTCTAAGGTGGGCACACAGAGCAACTGTGAAAATAACTTGAGAAAAATATATCATAAGATTGAAAGAAACCACAAAGTCTCGCGACAACATACTAAAGAAAGCCGGCGGATAAAACATGGTTCGCATTTTAATGCAGCCAACTTCCTTTCGGATCGAAACTATCGCCACTGTGTTCGCTCGCGCGAACGCCGACAATTATGAGAACAAACACAGTGAACTTTACCAAATACTCCGTATATTGGAGGTGGTACTATATTACAAGTTTAACAACTGTGAAGTGTAAATGGGTCATCAAGCAAGATTCTCTTGAAGGTATTGATCCAGAATTACTTCACTTACCTCCGTTACTTGACAGAAACAAAGACTGGCCACGCTGCTTTGTAGTTTCAACGTCCAATTTTCGCGTCACTAAACTATGAGCCACTACAATAAAACACTCAAATTATTTACGTTGTTTGTAAACACACGTTAATTAAACTTTATTTATAAGATCTCACACGCATTCAATTTCTAATTACAATCTTACAATTCAACTAAAAATATATGTAACGCGAGGGAAGTAATGCTCTCCCCACTTTACTAAAATGGTGACCAGTCTCGCAAAGTCTCGCAGAGACGGGATCTACAAACGAGATTTCACGAGATCCCTGCCCCACTTTGTCTTTGATGGTAGAATATCTATAGAGTACAACATATATTTTCCCTATTACTCATTCAATTTAAAAAGCGTACGCTACAAATTAGGATGTTAATGCAATAATTATTTCCTCAACTAAGCTGCATACTAAAAAATCAGAGACTAGATAAATAATTCAATTTATGAATTCTAATGAAATATATAACATCAAGTTATCGCATCCATGAAAATAAATTATTAACGTTTAATTGTTTTAAAAATAAGCAAATACATTTCGAGTTAATAAGAGTGGAAGACAAGAGATAAGTATTTAGAGAAAACAGTTAAAATATTAATTAGTACAGTTCTGCAAATATTTTCGTATGGTACCATCTGCAAATAATGAATATGCGATTTCCAACGATACTCTAAAATATGCTTAGCCAAACATGTAATTTATTTAACAATATGGAATTTAAAATGTATACGTTTGCATTGTATTTAATTAGTTTGTTATCTTGAAATTAGTTATAATTACCTACGTGGAATCTATTAATGAATTGAGAATCTATTTATCTATCTATAAAAATATTTATTTCCTATCCTTTTAAAAACATAATATCTGCTCAATATAGGCCAAAGTCTAATTGATTAACTCTTTAGTGACAAACAAGATTTTTATTAAGTGCCATCTCCTATCTAAATTTTGAACTAATAAGAATAGTTCCCTAGCTGTCATTTTTTATGTTGCATTACACATCTAAGTTTTTACAATCAATGTGTCAGCTGTAAAGTGGCCATTGTAAATTTTTATTCTCTATTACATTAATAATTTGTCTAGTCCCTATTTGTTTATATTAAAAGAAAATTAACCGCAGACAATTCTGTCACGCCATATCTTTCTATTGAAAATGGCAGATGTTAAATCACTTGAACATCCAACACTGAAGGTAGTGGCTGTTATGATTCATATACTTACATTAAAAAGTTGACGACATAGCCCATAGCATATTCTTTTTTATAATATAATATGCTATGCTTATATTACATACGCAGTATGTAATTTAGATCATATTTATAAAGCTTTTGGTGTTTTTAACATTATCAATCGGTAGTTAATGTATAACTTAGTTTTTATTAATTTATTTTTTTCCACTATGATAACCTCAGATTTATATATTCAAAATGGATCTTGGCATTAGTTTGTTTTAAGTTTTGGTCCATTGAAAGAGTACGGTATTCGTATATTTCTGTTACTTCAGGAATTGTTTCTATAATTTAATTATTTGTTTATATTCACCTAACTTTCACCAGCTAGTGGTAATTTCATTTTGATTAAATTAATTCTTAGAAGTGCCAAGAGATTAAAATAGTGAACAAATAAATCCATTTATTTTAGAAAATGTAATGTACATTTGATACATTTTAGCTATGGTCTTAAACATTCTTTCTACTTTACACATAAGTCGAATGTGTAAAATTAGTGTCAAGGCTATTTCAGATAATTTAGCAAATGATAATGGTTCTGAAGATGATTGGTGTGATTGTTTGCTAAGTAAAAAATGAGTTAAGTGATCAAATACAAATGGTTAATATTTATCTGTGTGAACAGGTGCCGTACGAATTATTAAACAAGAAGTTTCGAGCAGCACAGAAACAATTAGATAGAGAAGTGTCACATGTTCAGGCAGCCGCTCTTGAGTTGGAACGCGGATTACACGGAGAATCTGTTAAAGCCGGAGACATCAGTCGTCTTCTTGGAGGGATGGTTGAGAGGTTACAGGTTCTCAAACGTAAAGTATGTTTCTCTGATATCCATCTTCATTTCATATCATAAACTTGTTGAGCTCCAGCTGGAATGATTAAACATGCTCCTCGGGCAAAATTAACTATTTGGTCCCAATTAACCTGCGGCAAAGCGCACATTTATGAAAAAATAGCTAAAAAAAATAATTATTTGTATGCATTGTGCTAGTTTTTTTGAGAGGGGTCTATAGGCCCACTGCCGTCTGGCCGAACATTATTATGTTGTCCACAGCCCATTGGTCAATGGGCCAAATTACATTTTTTTTTTTTCAAATTGTGTAACTTATTATATTTTCAAATATAGCATAATTTTTTGAAGCATTAAGGTGATATTTTGATATATTTTTTAAAGTAGGCTATTTATCAAGTGATGTTCAAAATAGAGAAAATACGCTAACATGCTTAATTCGTATTTAATCTGTTGTAAAAAAAAAGTTGCCTGGACGAAGGGGGCAGGTATATTCTCTGAGCCCAGCATGGTCCCATTTATAGCCACACCCACATGACTGCAATCCCCTGAGGTGCAGGAAAGGTCAAACAAATCACACCTTGCAATCTTAGGGCTCTCATTGGTACATGTGGTAAGTTCACCTGAACCCATTAGTGCTCAACATGCCAAATTAAATATATTGGTAGTGCATAACATGAAAATTCACATTTGTTTATAATTTTGTAGAAAAATTGAATTTGTTCATACAACCAGTTCAGTTAGTAAATATCTCGATAGCTTCAAGAAAATAAACTAAAATAATTATGTTCCTTTATTTATTTAGGTACCTACATTAATACTGGTGGGAACTTTGCCGCACTTCTGGGTGAATTAAAGCACTTTATATTAAACAACATAAATAAAAATAAGATAAATTTTATAATCTTATGATCCAAAGATTTCAAGCTCACTAAGTGGACTGTGAATTTATAAATGTAGCTAGGGACCAGTAGTCTATTTTATACATATATTTAAAATGAGTTATTAAGTGACTCAAGGGGGAAATGGGGGAAGTAAGGAGGTCTAAGGTAAAAGTTCCTGATTCTCCATCTATCAGCCTGGTCATTCCCCCTGCTCCCTCCACAAACTACTGCAAGTACATAATGAAATTGTGTTATATCATGGTTCACTTAACTCAATCATACCATGGGATTGATGGATTTTTCAAACTGAGATACCCTAGAAAAATGTAAAATAAAAACAACATGTTTGAGTAACTATTAAAGCTTAAGTTGGTAGCATGTGAAGGGGTCTAACATCTGTTAGCTAAATACTAAAGGTTTAAAGGGTGTTCAATAAATAATTCAACTTGACAGTAAATCAATATCAATAAAAAAGCAGGATTTAGGTTTATTTAAAAAAAGAACTGTCCAGTGTTCTTCTCAGGGCCTTTCAAAATCAATGTTTGTTGACACAATTATTAAATATTTCCTAGTATTACTCTGGCCTGGCTTTGCTACTTAATAAAAATGGATTGCCACCCAGCTGGTAATCTCGGGAAAACATTGATCCATCTACTTGTAGACTATATTTCTGTGTGAATATGGTGACATGCAAGTGGGTCATCAATGGTAATATTTGTAAATATAATTTATTATAGTCTTCCTTGTTTATAAATATGACTCGTATAACTATGCACATAGGCATAAAAGTACAAAAACCGAGAGAAATTACAGCAAATATTGTGGCTTGGGTGAGAAGGGGAAACTATTATTTTTTTAACCCGGTTTTCCTAATGTTTAACCTTCTTTTCGTAAAGTCTTTAAGATGTAATGTATAACACATTTTCCTAACTTTTGTTTTTCTTAATATATTTGAAGACACCAGATTTCATACTTATTTTATTTAACTAGGCAGAGGAGAGCATATCCGAAGAGTTAGAAGCAGCGTATGTGTGTAAGCGCCGCTTAGAACACTTGAAGGAACATGCAGGCACCGGAACTAGTGAGTCGTCGGCTAGCGCTGTCAATCTGTGGCGACGTCGTAGGCTGGACCGCATGTTGGTGGAGTATTTCCTCCGCAGAGGCTATTACGGGGCAGCAACGCGCCTCGCTCACAGATCTGACCTGAGAGACCTCACTAACATTGGTAGGATAGCAGTCTTCTGATTTTTTTGATTTTTTATCATTATGTGTTCTATATTATGATTAGCTCCATTCCTTTAAACTTAGACTGCCAATGTAACATTTTTTAGGGGGAAAATTTCCATATAAATCTTGACGGTTCACCAAATATGTATCGAAATTTAAGTGGGTTAAGGCCAATAGGGTTTAAGAACTACAGGATTAGAAAATGTAGAGAGTGCGTACTTATATGTATTGATAATATATGTGGAATGTATGTGGAAAAACTCATATGGACAGTCACTAATGAATGGGTGCTGGAGGAATTTAGTTTGAAAGGGAATCTAATAGGTCAATGTGAAATGTCTTATGTTGTTTTAGGTATGTTGGGAGGGGGATTGTCCCGGGTCTCACATTCCAGGGGGCCACATTCACCCCAAGATTTATTAAATAGCCTACAGTCATTATTTTAAATTTTGCATCAAACAGTGTACAGATAATTAACAGCAATAAGTATTCGCTCAGTGATAGGATTCCATTTCATATTCCTGAAAACTCTAACGTTATGTAATTTAAGATTTAAGTTATTCGAGTAATGCGTTGCAGTACAGTAGAATATGCCACCATTGTGCTACCGCTATCGGTCTACAGACAACTAACATTGCAATGGTGCAAGGAGGAATTCACATTTGTTAACTTAATTGGATTGATTGTTTGCATTTAATAAAGTACAATCATTTAATGGGTTGATCAATATTCCATAAAACACGAGAATTCATTAAGTAATACAAGTACTGCGTACATATCAATATATTATAAAGGCTTAATGCTAAGACTTAAAAACTGCCATACAAATGAGGGCCTCGGATTTTTTGCCCCGGGTCTCACATTTTCTTAAAATGGCCCTGAGTGTGTGGACCAAAAGGAAGGGATTGGCCATGTAAGATGAGGCGAAATGTTTTAGATGAATGGGTGAACAACAGAAATATTAAGAGTTTTATGAATAAAAGAGCATGCATGACTCGGTGTATGGATGTTGTTGAAGCGAAAGGAGTATGTAAAAATAGGAAAATGTGGAGAAAGTTAGTGATTATGGATTAAGTAGGGTGTTTTTTTCAGCTTTATACATAGTTTTATACCCACCTTGTAAGGGAACTGTGGGATTAGGTATATATCACAATATCAAAAGTGACAGTTGTGGAACACATTACTTTATGTATGAATATGTGAAATTAAAGCTAATAAGTCATATTTTATAAACGTCCTCTATTATTTGGAGTCACGCGTTTAAGTGTAATGCAGTTGTTCTTTTAAACTAATTATACTAAAGACATCTCTTGAGTCTGACACCTTAGCTCATTTGGTAGCCTGTCTTTTTACTGAGTTAAGGGTCCCAGGTTTGATTCCTGGCATGAGCAAATAATTTCTCAAAGGTGAAATTTGGATTCCCCCTTTCAGTGTTAAATTAACAACCGGTGTCTAGGTGTTGTCTGTTCTATATTTAAGTTAGTTTATAAGTCGTGTGCTGATATAATCAGTTGGTTCAGAAAGTGCACATTAAATACCTCCTATGAATTGGATGAAAATATCTCTTGAAGCTAATATGAATTTTTATCACTGAATCTAATTTATAATGTATTAGCTTTATTATTGATACATTAGTATTAGAGCTATTAACTATCACTTCAAATAGTAAACTTGTTTGTTTAAGATGTATTTTTGGTATCTCGAGAAGTAGAACGCTCACTGGCTCGACGTGAGACAGCCAAATGCCTTGCCTGGTGTCATGACAATCGTTCCAAACTGCGTAAACTTAAATCCACCATGGAATTTAACTTGCGCATTCAAGAATTTGTAGAACTAGTACGCGCCGATAGGCGCATGGAAGCTGTCAGGTGAGGAAATTTTAATTAGTTAACTTAGACATCAGCACTTTGATCAACGATGGCATAGTGTCGTCTATCTGAACAAATTTTAAAACAATTTTGAAAGACAAACTTTTTTATCTATTGTCCAGGCCTTAACTTATAGTAAGTCGCATATATGTTTTTGTGATGCATTAAAATCATTATTCAGCTGCTTTGGTGGTTGCATAGTCTAACGCACCACTCTTACAATAAACTAGACCACCAATGATGAGGAGATTAAGGTTCAAATCTCATTCGGGTGTACTGAGAGGGGTTTTTCCAAGTTGGTTTTCCTCTCTCTCTGCAAATGTGGGTACACGTCCTCTTAATATAACTTTCTAAACTCTAAAACCATTAGCATAATGGGTACATTTAAGTATATAACCCAAGCGAGTAGTAAAACGTGATGCTAAAAAAACATCTACTTCAACTATTTTGACCAGGTGATGAAATTACTACATCGTACTATTTTCACTTGGTGTTAAAAATCTTAAAATGGGGCTAGATTAAAATTAGCTTGCGTGGACAAATCCTATTTTGTCTTGGCCTAAATACTACGGATATCCTAAAACACACCTAGCTTTACCCTGATAAACCTGACACTAAACTCAAAAAAACAATAACCTCTAGCAGATTTAGACCGCCTGATAAACCCAGTGCTCATTTTAATGCACATCTAGTATTTAAAGTGTGTATTTGTTGTTAAGTGATACTCATCGGATGCAATTAAGGGGATGCACGGCTGGTTGATCCAATCCCATCTTATTGGAGATGTTTCCACCTGGGACTGCAAGGGTTATATTGATAGCAGTTTGAGACCATGTGAATTTGGCTCAGTCACAATACCAGACCACGTCTAGTGTGTTTCCACAAGTTTTGGTCTCATCCTGTTGACACTTTGTCAAGTTAGAAGACCCTAGCTATGATTTCGAGGCATTTGAATCAAACATAACTTGGGGCGGTCAAGTTGACCGTTTTAATTAATTCAGGCAAGAAATAGAATCGATCTTTTCTCAAAACCGTTTAATTTTAGAGCCACATCTTACTACTAGGCTTATTTAAGTTCCCGAACTTCGAGAAAAATTTCGATAAATTGGAGGTTCGCTAAACTCGGTCTAGTAAACGTTATTTTGTCAACCTGTGAATTAAATATTGTACTCATTTATAAATTCAAAGACGTTGAGATTTTACTAAAGCATAAGTGTCCTAACCGCACTCAATTGACTGGGACATGGATGACTAGGAAATGTTTGGAATAGTCAGGTCAATTTTGTAAATTACGAATAATTATTATTACTTTAGACAAACAGCCTCTTGATCAAGCGGTCAGCATTCCTAAATACTAATCTAGAGATTACGGGTTCGATTCCCAGATGTATCATAGGTATTTTTCCCAACGGGGATAAGTTCTTATGTTTGCCATATTCTGGTTAGTTAGGCTTAAGTTAGGTTTAAGACGTCTACCGGCACCACAGTCATCACATCGGGACACATACATGGCTGATAAACCTTAGAAGACGATTACATATCCGTCACTGCTAGTAGACCAGGATTGTCTAGTCAACTAACACTGGCGGTATACACTAATAAAAAACTAATTTAGACCTAGTTGTGCTAATGACCAGTGCCAGCAGAAAAAGACAACTAAGGGGAGTGTTCACAGTCTTACCAAGAGTCTAGTTCTATTCGGATGAAGGTACAGGAAGGTGAATAGAAACATATAAAAGGCAATAAACACAATATGGTTTTTACAATGAAAAATAGAACACCTCTCACACTTTACATTGCTAACATTGGACAAAGAGGTAATGGGTTGCCTCTTAAAGAAAATTAATTGCCACCGCCCAATACTATTGGAACTCCTAAGGGAGAAGTGTGAAACTCCCAACACAACTCCCTAAAAGAGGAAACTAGGTGAGTCTTTAAGGTAATTTCCATTTGTGACACATGTTTTTTTTTATATTTGTAGGCATGCCAGGAAATACTTTTCAAGTTTCGAAGATGATCAACTTCAGGATGTTCAACATTGCATGGCGTTGTTGGCTTTCCCAACAAGTACAGGTTTGTCTTTTGAGATTCTTAAAACTTTTGCAAATTATATTTATGATTTAGTTTAGCTGATACTTTTTAATGGTCTCCACTTGAAATGTGATAACCTTGGTTCAATCTCAGATGGTGTTATTAGTTCGTATTTGTGTATGGTTATGTCCGTCCATGTAATTTGAGTTGGTGTAATACCTTTGTCGCAGAACTGTCCCCGTACAAGGAGCTACTGGACGAGAACCGATGGGAGAAATTAGTGGAGCAGTTTCGACAGGAAAACTACCGTCTATTCCAGTTAGCTTCTCAGTCTGTCTTCACGGTGGCTCTTCAGGCTGGACTGTCCGCCCTCAAAACTCCATATCCTTTATGTTCAGCAACAATCACTGTGTTCAAAATCAACCTGTCCTGGGATTTGATCTTAAGCCTGTACACATGCAGTGTACAAAATCAACCTGACTTTAGATTTGAACTTAGTCCTTTACACAAAATCAACCTGACTTGGGATTTGAACTTAGTCCTTTACACAAAATCAACCTGACTTGGGATTTGAACTAAATCCTGTGGGATTGATTACATAACACAACTCTCAAGTGTGTATTTTAATACCAGCATATTAAAATATAAATTTAAATTATTTGAAATATGACACATGTACACTGGCTTAGTGCGCCAATGTTCTCTACTCACTGAGCTATCTAAGATTCATCGCACGCTCAGTCATTTTTCACTTACAGTTTAAGGCAGTCTCTGTGATGGACAAATATATAACAAGTAAATATACACTCTTCAGTTCAATATAGTAACAGAAATCTCTTATTTCACTCTCAAAATTTTTAGCACAAACTTGATTATTTTTTTTAAGTTGTTTCTTACTTGAGTAGGAGTCGGATGGGCAACTAAGGGATCTATTAGATAGTTATTAGGCCCAACTCAACTAACTGCGAGTTATAACTCAAGCTTGTCGAGTTTGGTTTGCTGGTAGCCGGGTGTTTGAGATTTAATTTCTGTGCTGGTGAACTGAGGAGGGTTTACTTGTAAATAGTTTTCAGCTATCCCTGTTCTGTTTGTGTAATCAAATGTGAATAGTTTAGGCAAGTAATAAAATGTAGTGCAGAAAAAACAATTAAATAGAACTATTCAAATTTCTTGCTATCCATTGGGATAGTACAAATGTTCAACTAGTATCTCCATACTGCGCCTTAACTGAAAACTACTCAGTGCTACAGCAATAATCGTGAGAGTCGTAACGCAAGCTGTCCTGTTTGCCAAGAGTCACTGAACCAGTTGGCATCATCACTTCCCTTTGCCCACTGCTCACAGTCTCGTCTCGTGTGCACCATTTCTGGACTGCCTCTTAACGAGCACAACCAACCCATGATGTTGCCTAATGGCTATGTTTACGGAGAACAGGTGAGAACGGTTGTAACTTTCTTGGTCATTAGAATAATGTGGTGATGCATAGCTCTTTAGACAAGTTATGGACCAGAGAACTGACGAAAGTTCAAGCATTAACACCTAAATAAACACAAGAATAAGTAAAGTTCTAGCACACTCACAGAACTTTAATTCAAAGACTAACAAAAGAAACAAGGTGGTGTTTGATTGTGATAAAATACAACGAAAGAGTGAAGCACGCAACAAAATCAGGAAACGGGGTTATAATTATTGAAACCGGACAAAAGAATGAAGCAACTCGACTTGACGGGACGACAGTCGAGGTAGTGACTTGTACTCTTTTAGAACAAGTCCTGATAGAGATGAACCAGCTTGTAATTGTCCATTATTTTTAAGGGAATTGAGTTTTCGCTATGATTTGATATTTTTATAGAAATAATTCGGTTTTGGTTTTATGGGACAGTAATAAATTTTATGATGAGACTTAGTGAAAAGTTTGATTTTTGTAAGGAGATTGATTTATTCACCTCTCAAATATATATTAACCCATTTATTTAAATTAGTTTACAGATTTACCTTATTTTAACTTTTAATAATAAGTTAAACCCAATAAGTCACTAGGTCACACAGAAAGTCTGATTTTTGTTTCATGTCTTGAGCAAAACACACATTTAATCAGGCACAGTTGAATAAGCATATGCAGCTAATTTCCAAGAATCCTTTGCATTACATTTGCCCAAAAAGTAGTTGCCATGTGAAAATTCGGTGTACTTAAACCCCTCTGATTGCTGTAGAGCCTTATCTTATCATGATATGGTAAGTATGACAAAGGAGAACTTGAATTGCACAGGTAAAATACAGAATAAAAAGAATCGCCTTAGTTCATTACAAGTTGTGGCATCTTCAGTTAAACATAACCTGAGTAGTCACACATGTGTATTGTAACCTAGTTTTAAACAGATCTACAACCCCCGTGAAGTATATACTTTGTAAATTTGAAATACATTTCAACTGTCTCCTCAATGGAAGCTGATGCACACCAACAACTTATCTATTGTCAAACTGAATGACAAGGGTTCAAAATTTTATTGGAGGGGGGTGGGGGGTAGTACTTTGTCCATATTGTAGTTTTCCACATTTTCTCTAGTGGAATGCTTGTTTTCACTTTGGCCTCATTTTGTTTCTTGATTAGGTAGATAATAAGTACATTGGCACTAAAGAGTACTAAAAACAATGTCGACTCATCTCATCTCAGGTGGATATGAGTAGTTCAGTTTTCATTATATACCCGCTTTGGTGGCTGAATTTAAGGCATCACTTTTGTAATAGACAACTACAGATGACTGTGAGATCGGTGTTAGAATCCTGGGTCGAGTATACTAATGTGGGTTTTTTTCTTTCTAAATTGTTTATCACTATCCACATAAATGAGAGTACACTTCATATAAATTCAACCCCCCTCAATCCATAACACATTAACATAATTAGTCAATAAATGTATAACCTGAATAGGAAGTAAGACATGGTGCTAAACAGAAAAAGGTTTTCAATATAATCAGAAACACTATTGCACTCAGAACATGTGTTTATGTTATTGAACCGACAAAATCTGTACATTTCTTATAAAAAACTAATCTGTGCTCCTTGTGTTCTTTCCCCCAGTCTCTGGAACAGATGGCGCTGGATAATAACAGCCAAATAATCTGCCCCAAGACAAAGGAGGTGTTCCCTCACCAGAAGATAGAGAAGGTTTTCGTAATGTAGACTCTTCTTAAGAAAATATTTGGTCAGGGTCGAGTTTATCACCGGTTTGTTAAATGAAGACAAGTGGCTTGAATTGGAATTGAAATGTTGTAATTTGAGTTCCTAATGTCTCTTGATGTCTTCGATTGTTTTTGAAATTTATTTTCTTTTTTTTTTTTTTTAGTAAATTCTTGTTTGCATAGTTTCGCATAGTTAATTTGTTAATCCCTAAATAATGTTGTGGCTTATAATCATATATTTTATTGCATCATTTTACACAAATTATATTAATACATTTCAAATATATTTGTTGGATTTGTAGTTAGCATATATGTGTTTGATATTATGATTTAATTAAAATTATTCTTATTTTGATTGTCTTTTGTATTAAGTTTCTTTATTGACATTGTAACCTTAATATAGTAAATAAAGTATCACTTTATGTAAAGTGGATGTTTGGTGCCATACGCTATTCATTTATTACGATCTTAGTTTAAAAAGTGTTGCAATAAAAGAACCAAACGACTTTGATTTGTTGTAATATTTAGTTGTAGCTATTTGAATAAATAATATTTTGATATACAAGGGGTTTTTTTCTTTTAATTTTAAGATTTCAGAGTTAAGTGGTATTACACCTATCATGTACACCTAGTATCAAATCTAGCCAAAAATTTTGCTTTTAAAAAAATAATGTTTTCTCCACTACTTTTCAGGATGAATTAAGAGTAATTTACCCAGCCATTAAAATGTTAAACACTCAAAAGAGCATGAAGTCACACATATTCATAAAAATCTGTAGCACAACTTTCTTTAGAGGGAAAGTAAAGCAGTTGGTCCCATGTTGATTGATGTGTGTAAACGAACCCTGAAAGATATGTGAAAATATATTTAGTTTGCTCCTAACATATTAGCGTAATGAGTAGAACATGTGTGTACAATTTGAAAGTGATATGTGGTGCTAACAAAACAGCACAATGTGAATTTGTTGTAGGTAATAAAAACGATAGTAGGCAGTAAAATCAATTTAATGTTGCCTTAAGTGTCTACTATGGTGCCTAAGGGTGCAGATAGACTGACAAGTAATCTATTTCAAGATGCTGTCAGACAGTTCTGTCACAAATGAAAACAGCTCTGCGAGTAGCTTTCTGATGACTCACATAAGTTGTTAGACGAGACCCACAATTGACAGTCTAACTGTAGTCTTTATTTAATATTTTTAGTGCCAATTTAACTATCTTAAAATGTGAGGAATGCCAGGGCTCCACCGTGGTTCGGATTCCACGTTAAACTGTAGGTCCTCCATTTCATCTCACAATCACCCTACCATTACACATTAGCGTAAGTGCGTATAACCCGAACGGGTAGTAAGACGCGGTGCTAATAATAATAAAACTATCTTAAACATTTTTGGTGTCAGTATCAGCTCCCCAATTATCACTACTTATTAAGAACTGGTGCTGATGAAATTTGCCCATTAGAGCAGCCATTAACTGGAATATTCAACTTGTCATATTTTAACATATCTATTACAAATTACACACATATAGACTAATTAATTTTCCAAAGGAATTAAAAAAACCTATCTTCATCTAAAAGAAAGTAATTGATTTATTTTTGATTGTGCAATAGTTTAAAAATTTAGTATAATTTTATAAAGGAAATAAAACTAAACACACTATTGAGATATGGGTCCCCGGTTCTATTCCTGGCATGGCCGTAAAGTTTATTATTGGTGAAATGTGGGTTTTCCCTTTCACAGTGATGAATTAACTGTTGGGAACTGGACGTTGAGCCTGCTCTAGTCTTAAGTTAGATTATAAGACATATGAAGCTACAACGAGCCTAACAAGCAGGCGGTGGAAAATAAACTTACCCAGGCCACAGATTGGAAGCAATAATGGATGAAAAGTAAATTCTTTAAGTTAGTAAAAATTGCTACACATGAAATTAGGCAACAAGTTAACTATAACCTACATCAAATAGGTTGTATTCTCTTAATATATTGCATCCCATACATAGGTTAGGTCAACTATATTTTGTTGAAACTTTTACTATTTGTTGAAAATAAAAATAATGTGCCAAGTACATTAAAGTCAAAACTTAGAAAAATAGGTTTGCTTTTCTTGTAAAAAAGTTAAGAATTAATATGTATCCAAATTTTAATAAAAATCTATAAACAAATTGAAAATAATTTATTTAAGGTCTTGACATAATAAATGTACAACGATCAAGATCAATACAAATATTTGTTTATACCCACACATACATAAATTGCTACAAAATAATTAAGACTAGCATGCACTTATTTAAAAATGCATCCATTTTCACATTCTTTCTCTAAATATTTGTAAGAAAATTATGAAACAACAAAAAAATTGGTTAGTTATGAATCTGTACAACTTCATAAACAATCAGATTTAAAATATTTTCAATAATGGCAGAGTTCAACTTGAACAAAAAAAAAATACATCATAATATTCTGCACATAAAAATAGTTTTATACCATCAAGGAATGTATTAAAAAGTGACAAAATTATGGTTTAAATATGATACTTAGCTGATTCATATATAATTGGTATGATTGCCACAAGTCAACATTTTAATAACATTAATTCCCTTATTTTAAACCCAAAATATTAACAACCTGTAATAAATAGATATATCAATACACACCGATATCTTTGAAAGAACAGTAACTCAAAAAAACAAAGTAAAGAATGAGAAATAAAACAAAAACAAGGTTTCCCGATGAGACTTTGTGAAATATCACTTCCAAAATTAAAGCCAATTTTCACCTCTGCCTTACATAACCCAAATAAAAAACAACTTAACCCAAATAAAAAAACAACTTGCAATGTCACTTTTAGAAATCCATTACTCAATAGGAGTTTAATTCAACTTTCGTAACCTTCATATCATGATTATTCACAAAGTTGGTGTATTGTAGAAATATTAGGGCTGTTTTTATATGGGTTTTATACCAATATTAGTGTAAATGATGCAAATTCTGCTAAAACTACCCTTAATTTTAATATGATGATAAAAACCACATTTAGATGGTTTCCAAATTGTTAACACGCATATTTTTCATAATTTGGTTTGTTTCAAGAAATGAGGCTGTGAACATTAGAAAGTGACTTAAATGCAATCAATCAATCTCTAACAAAATAGATTTAACCATTATGCTCCGTTATTTAGAAATAAGATTAGAAATTAGATATCTGGGCAAGAGTTGGGTGGGATACATGAGAAATTAGATGAAGCAATGGTAAGATGGTATGGCCAAGTAATGAGAATGGAAACGGAAAGAACCCCAAAGAGAATGATGGAGTTGAAGTTTGGAGGGAAAATACCACAAGGGAGGTGAAAGAAGGGATGGGAGGAGCAGAAAACAGTAATTGTAAGAGGAGAATAATGGATGAGAGGAAGGGAGGAAAGATGGTGTAAGGACAGAGGAAGATGGAGGCAACGGTGAGATTTCATATTTAACTATTCATACAATTAGATAACTATTTACTAATGAAAACATAAGTTTGACTAAAATATTGCTTGTGGTATTATTTTACTAAGATAATAGTGAGTTATTGTTTATTTATAATCATTTTGTTGTGATGATTTTGTTTCAGGAAGTAGCTTATTAGTGAATCTGAATCAAAAAAGTGATGTTTGACAGTTTTATCATCAGTTTCGGCTACAAACTTTATTGGGTGGCCAATAATCAATATTGGAATAAGTTTAACATATCATCCCTCTCCTAGTAAATATGTTAGTTGACAGGTTTAGTTCTTACAGGTTGTTGAGAAATATTGCATTTAACTTATCTATTTATAAGTGCTTAGCACTTATTGTTGTTGCTCAATAAATATTTATTTTATTAGTTTCACCTACCATATATTAAAATATACATTACTAAAACAAAACCTGTGTTTGCTTTACAATAATAAAAATATATTATTTCCCCTTATATTATATAACAATGTGTACTTTGTGTACAGAAATTTATGTGATTAACATAAGCCTAATTAATGTCTTTATTAAAATTAAGTTTCAATATACCATTAACACTAGTAGTTAAAACACCTTAAAAATGAAAAGTAAATAAAATATACACTAAGAAATAGAAGAGTATTATGTATAAAAATCAATATTTAAAAACTAGCCTAGTATTTTATATTATATTCTTAGTTAACTGTACTAAAGTGAAAGATTACACCAATAACTTTGAAAATTTCGGCAGTGCCTGAAAATAAACATCAGGCTCATTCTATGTAGGATTTTTAATCAAATTTGTTTTTATAAGTCAGTTAGCACTTAGGTGTAATAGCAAAATGTTAATTTATAAGACTTTTTATTTTTGAAAGGACATTTCACTGTTTTTCTCTGTTTAATGCTTTAAGAAATGTTCCAAATTTATTACAAATCATTATCAGCATTTAGAAATATTTTAAGGGTCTAAAAATCCTTTTAGAAATTATAGATTTAAATTATTTTTTATCAAAGGTTATAGATATTTCATTATACAAATTATTGAAATAATATTCAATATTAATTTGATTTGCTTAATCCAACATAATCAAATCGTTTTAGAGTAAATGGTTGGCTCAACAAACAAAAACAAAATTAAAGTACAACTTTGATGGCCAGAGAATGGTAGATCATGTCTTATAGATTAAAATGTTTATTAGATATTACTATAAATTGATTTGAATTTATTTATAAAGTTTCAGTCTATAAAATGAGCAAATTGGAAGCAATGGTATGGAAAGTGAATGCATTCTTTTGCTACGTTCTATCAAAGGTGTATTGTTAATTTAATGACACACAAGCAGTAGCATTATTACTGTAATTATTGTCCACAAGATGGAATCATTACTATTATTATCAAAACTTTAACTTTAACAACGATCAAATTTGATTTTTCAAAATAGAAAGATTGTCTTTATATTTCATAAGTATTAGTTACAATATTATGTTTTAGAAATCCTTGCACATAAGGTTGAAAATGTGTTCATAGATACACAAGTTCAAACTCTTGACATTTATGATTTTGTAAAAATTAATACAAATAGGTATCTGGTAAATAATACATAATTTAATATCACTAATTCATAAGATAATTATGTTTAAATATTGTTTGATAGAAAACAAACAAAAAAATAAGGTCTAACATTATAATAGTTGGATTTAAATCTCAAAATATGAAATGCTTAAAAAGTACTTTACAAAATGCTGTCTTGGATTACAGAGCATCTAACACAAATAGTGTGGTGATATCTAGCACAAGGGGTCACAGTTTGAACCCTGATAAGATACACTGGGAGTATTTTCCTGCCACAATGTGGTTTCCACTACCCTCTCTCCGGGCCGGTAAATTTACTTAAAATACACTATCATTTTCAACCAAAATGTGCAATAACCACAGCATCGACTTCAGGGACCTAAAAATGATCAAATAAAATCATCTATCAAGTTACCTAAAAATTATTTAGAAAAATAAAAAAAAAAGAGAACAAAAGCTTATAATGAATGCACACGACTAAATCAACCCACAAACTACAAATATTAACTAATATTAAAAGATTATTAAAAACCAAACTCTTTCATTCTGCTAAATATTACATTAAATATTTGCTCCAGAAATAATAGCTGTCCCTTCCCAAAGCAATCTTTTACACTTTGGGTGGAGATTTAGGGAAAGTGAGAAAAGGTCAGTGTTAATGCAGTTTTTATAGCATTTTTTTTTTTGTCAAAATAAATGCAACATTACTTCAGTTCAAAGAGAGTTTAATTTTCCTCAAATGGTGAAATCAACAGTTGTTGAACACGTGTCATGAGCAGAGAGGCATTAGATGGCAAACCTTTTAAATGAAAAGGTTTCATTGAAACTCCAGGACACCCTTGACCGATATTCAACAACTGTTGAGATCATCACGTGAATAAAACTATACTGTTTGTATAGAAGCAATATTTGATTTATTTTAACAAAAAAAAAGTTTTCCAATAAAAACTGTAAAAACTTTTACCATTTGTCATGCTCCATGCATCCCCGCCTTAACTGTAGTGTTTAACCAGGAACGTGTATTTTCCAAACAAAAAAAGCAAAGAGGATATAAAGTTCATTGCTTACATTATCATCTCATTCTGATGATTGTGTGTTTAAAATGTTTAAGTATGTATGCATTAAAAAAAACCTTATTTAACATAAAATAATGCCTAATAACAACTCAAAAATTATGCAAACCAAGAAAATATGACCTAAGATGCCCTATAAATAACATTTACACAAACAGGGAGGGTCATGAATATAATTTACACTATGTACACACAAACATTGTCTGTGATGTACCAAAAATAAAATATGACATGTCATCAAAATCTGTGCACAAATCAAGAACACATTAAACAAATAAAGATAGTTTACCTCTAATGGCGAAAGACACAATGACCAAATTATATAATCTCTTTCAATCAACAAGTTTATATTTTGGATGTTTTAAAAAGACGTCCAAGAAATTTACAGCCATTATATTTCATCAACCTATGACAGTGTAAAAGCAAGTTAGCTACCACATTCACAAGATCAATAAGTTAATATGAAAACTTTTATCGTGCCATCGATAATGTTATTTAAAAAAGATGTATAGATACCATAGTGCCAAATGAGTTTGATTAATATATCGATGCAGTGCATTTAATCAAATAAACAGGGTGTGTGTTTAAATTTACAGTGTTAATCAAGTATAAGATAACAAAACATCAATTATAAACATATCTGCTCGACAAGCTGTGAGGAACAGTGTGTCACTAACCGCGTTTAATTAAGTAACTTAAAAAGCAGGTTCAAGACAGTGTTACCATTTATATTATGGGGTAGTCTAATTTTAACTCAAATTGAGTTAGTGCTGTTATCTGTTACACAATAATGAAACTTTTGTTAAGTACCTTACATTATTGGTAAAAGAGGTCTGTCATATTTAAATTGGAAATGTTTGGAAAGAAACTTATGTTCTATTTGGAAATGAGTTATATAAGGTGGAATAAATGAGTATATATATTTATTGTAGATAAATTAGTCAAAAAGGATAGAAATCAATAATATAACTCTATAGGTTTTATTATGGTTTAAATTAGGAGTGATAGCCAGCACACTTACCTAGGTAATACTGGAGTAGAAATTGTTTAGATATAACACTAAAAAACACATAAATACATTGTTAAGGACAAGCTTTCAGCTACATCAGGTCAGGAGAGTAGACTGATTTCTTGGTTGAACAGCTGTGGACAGTCAACCTTACAGTTCAACCAAGAAATCAGTCTACTCTCCTGACCTGATGAAGCTGTCTGTGACAGTGAAAGCTTGTCCTTAACAATGTGTTTATGTGTTTTTTAGTGTTATATCTAAACAATTTCTACTCCAGTATTACCTAGGTAAGTGTGCTGGCTATCCCTCCTAATTTAAACCATCATAAAATCTATAGAGTTATATTATTGATTTCTATCCTTCTTCACTAATTTATCTACAATAATTATATTAATTGTTATAATATACCAATTTATTAACCCTTATATATCATCTGATCTTTTGACTTTTTTTTTTTTTTGCTAAAATATCAAGTCTTTTCCAAATACAACATAAGTTTATCTCCATATATTTGTAATTTATTCTGGCTTTACTACAATTAAATATGAATATAATTAAATACATTTAAATTAATTAGAAATAAGAATTGGTAGGGGTCCTTCTGGGGTTCGAGATATAAAATATGTGTAATGTGACTTTCCTCTTTTTCTCCTGTGCCTTTCATTAAAGTATGAATTGTGCTAATATGTTTGTGATCTAATCATTTAGAAAATGATGTATAGTAAAGTGTTTTTTTAACTTTCTTTAGCAAATATGTATCAACTGAAAATTGAAAGTCATAAACAAACACTTGCTCTAGATAAAAAAAAACATTCTACAGTGTAAGCCAGCAGATGAGTTATATCGATTGAGCAGCTTGCTGAAGGTTGTCTAAGATGGTGCAACATTTGTGGATAGAGGGTGTCATGTGGTCAGCACAAAGAATAAAATAACATAATTTTATGGTCAAATATTCATTTGCCCAATTATTCTTAACGTTGAAAAATATATTATGTTAGTTAAAATTGGTATGCTTTATATTAATAGAGTTACTTGTAAGATTATAAAATATTTACATCTACCTTTTAAGAACTTGTTACTTTCAAAAACTACTCATAGATTTGCAATAATTAAATCTTTACTTCTATAACAGATGTACAAGAAATTTCATTTCTATGGATACCAATAGGGTGTTATAAAATGGGATCTAAAATAATAAATTTTAGGTCCAAATTTATCATTCTACCAAAAATCGAAGATTGTTCAAAACTTGTTTATTATTCACATATTATGTTAGCAAAGCTATGTTGCAGTACAGTATTCAATTATATGTATATGAATTTTTTGACATTGTCCATAGATTAATTATTTTAACTACCTACAACACTATTATCAATCCCCTTGTAGAAAACAGACTGCTAGATTATTATTAGCGATAGTCATCAGTGCTAAAAGTTGCACAGAAATAGATAAGCACCAAGTGTCAGTATATTGGTTAAGAGTGAATATTTAAGTACATTACCAAGGCAAGTTGTACTGAATAAAACAGTAATGTTGAACATTTCAAGATGAAGAGCATAAAGGAATTGGAGCAGTGGAAACCAAACTTTAATTTTCTATCCAGGGCGTTTATTTGGTCTATAATAGAGATGAGATGCTCAAATATTTAAGGATATTCAAAATTCGAGAATTTGAGGCTCAATTTTTTNTCGGACTCATAACTATAGAAAAAATCTAACAACCGGACCCTAGACCATTAATTTAACACTTTACTGAATATATGAAAGTTATAATGAATACATTTGAGCAAAAATTGTTAATATATATTTTATTTTTTTTACTATTTTGTTACATTCTTATTTCCTTTGTGTTCATAATTTTTCCCAAGAATAAGATTCGTAAAATGGTAGATTCAACACAACTTTATTGATAGCTATTATAAGGTAGACTGTTAAAACTTGGACCAGTTTGTAATATCACAAATAGTTGTATGCATGGACTCCATTTAGAGTTTGTTTTGCCAGAATAGCTACCGTAGTTACTCGAATCTAATGCATAACGCAATTTTTCAAAACATTGAAACAAAAAAAAAAATTTTTTTGCATGAATTACAAAACTTCTAGGTTAACCTTTAGAGCGCTGGCGGGTTTTTTTTTTTGCGCTTAGCAAGAAAAGATTGCCAAGATTGCCAATTTGTGCTGCTGCAGCAGCCAAATGTTCTTCTCTTGCCCCATTGAAAGCTATTGAAAATCCGTTTTCATCTTTTTCAGTACTAAAATTTTATTTCCACTTAAACCCAGCTTCATAAGACAACCTCTGCTTATTGTCATCCATATTGAGTTCAATTCACTTGATAAAGCAATCAAGATTCTGCAGGAACAATTACAGTAAGGAATGGCGCAGGTGATTTTGAGAACAATACCGAACTATGTAAGGATGTGCAAAGGCTTAGGAACGACGAGGTAACGCAAACAGAGGAAGAGTTAAATGAAAGATTGATTGTGAGGAGGTTGGAAGGATTCCAGGAGTGAGCACGCATGAAAGAGCCAAAAGAGTTTTTAAGATTGCGCCATCGATTCTAAGGGGCACCCTAATTTTGGAAGCAAAATTAGTTCAAAAATGGTGTGCATTAGATTCAAATAGGCTGCATTTGACAGTTTTCATATAGTTATATTCATTAACAATAAATAAAGAGTGGTATTTTCAAAACATAGTTGGACCAATTCACATGGTAGATTTTAAAATAGTGCTTGAATAATAAATTATAAAATACCAACATTTCATTTATATCTATAAAATATAAGGTAAATTACACACACAATAGTATTTCTTACGAGAAAATCAATCTCTAATCTGCAATCATCATATTACATAGTTCAAATAAATAAAAAACCGTTTTAAAATAAGCCTGCACTTCAGAAGATGAGCTTCATTTTAATATTTGATTTGATTAAAAAATTGAAATGAATTTAAAAAAATTACAATGCACATTTATATTATTGTATTTAAAGTGACCTTGATATATAATTATTTAATCTAAACATAAATAAAAGTGATCAAATATTATCTTATGGTTTGTATTTGATGGAATTTAACTCTATGATTTAAATGTGTTCATTAATTAAATTCAGTGTAGTGGCTTTAAATTATTACTCAATTCGAAACTATTTATTATAAATATAAAGCCTAATATCCAATTGGATGTGTTTGATAAAATTCAATGTTAAAATATTTCATCTACCTTTCCTGTTGTTATTTCAAAAATAATATATTAGTTTAAGAGGAACCATTACATCTTTGTCCAATGGCAGCAGTGTAAAGTGTGAACCGTGTTCTTCTTTTCATTGTAGCCATATTGGGTTTGTCTCCTTTTATGTGTTTCTATTCACATCTCCTATACCTTATTCCAAATATAATACAATTTCCTCATAAAGAAAAAATAAGTTTTCCTTATAGAGAATATTAGTACGTCTTCTTAGTATCTAATTTCAACTGAAACGTTTTGTTTGCTTTTTGTAACATTTTAGTCACATGCCACATCATTACAAACAAATTTTGCATGAGAAATTAAAAATGAATCTTTTGATTCTGAAATGATCTGTTTACATTCAATTTTGTTTAATCATCTGTTCCACTTACCTTAATTATCTTTCAAATAGCTACTTGGAGTAACTTTTAGAAATATAAACATAATTTTTTGTGGCCAAAATTAATATGGTTTTAATATCCCATTGGTGTTGTTTTATATGTATTGATAGCTGCAGATTACAGGACTTGACATACATAAGTGAAAGTAGATCTAATAACTTTCTCTAGCAATCAGATATGTTTATGCGTAAGAAAATTGGGGTATAGCATGTTTGGAGGACATAACATCACTAACTTTATAACCACTTAGTACGGATGCACAAAACCTGTTTGCATTTAGTTTCTGTCAATATCAAGAAATATATTTTAAGTGAGTGACAATCTAAGTGCAAATGTACCTACATAAAGAAAGAAAAATTATTTTACGATTTAATGATCAAAATAAATGAGAAACTAGTTTAAGTTTTTTTATTTAACCTCTCAATCTTCGGGTGGTTGTAATATTGGAGTATTATAAAATACTAGAAAGTACAAGCCTTAGATCTTTATACAGCATGCATGATATATCAAAATGCATTATTAGCAGGTATAGGAAACATAAAAAAATCATAGCTATAAGATTCCAATGTTAAAATATGTTTACTATATGCATAAGACAGTCAATAATAACAATAATATGGTACCAAGAAAGGTTTTTTCCTTATGTTAAAGCACCAGTAAGAATCATCCAAGACTACTACAAGTAATTCAGACATGAAACAAGTTTCCAAAAACTAGAATTATTCCTAGAGAACAGATGCAGGTACAAATTTATGCAATCAATTTTAGGTCATCAAAACTATGTTCTGTGATGTGAAATCAATATCGGTGTGTGAAGCTCTGAAAACTTCCGACTGATTTAAAAGAAAAGTTTCGGTTTCGACAATTTACAAAGCTTTGCCGATAATTATATTGATAGCCAAAATAAACATTTATGTTCAATTCTTTCTATTTTCTGATGCTATTTACACAACAAAAGATTATACTGAATGAATTACATACAATAAGGGATTTATCAATTTTGGACTAAAATATGTACATTTTTGAATAAAATTATTTTATTTGCTATATTTAGTGTGAAGTTATATCAAATGTAAGCAGTTTTTTTTTTTAACTATTCAAATTTGGTTTTGGCTTTAGAAGATTTAATATACTCCATTCGAATTCGCTTGCAATTGAAAAGGTGGACTTTTAACACATCCCTTAAAAATGGGGAACATTTTATCTTTTGCATGACAGAACATTTTTATTATAATAATATATGGAGGGCAAAATAATATGCATTATGCTTCAATGGAATGACCAACAAATTTGGAGACTTAAGATTATTTAAATCTCTGTATGCTCAAAGGTTATAAGCAGAAAAGTAAGTGGGGGTTCGGTGATTGAGAAGTTGTTCTAAGAGGGGACACAAGTACAAATAGCCCTTAACATTCGTTAAAAGCCTAAACAAAATAGTCAAAGTGCATGCATAATATTTACTTTAGCAAAGCAGTTAATATTAAGGGAGTTTGATTAAAGGTGTGTGGACAAAATTTAAATTAACATAGTTAATTAGTTTTAACTGAACATCGTACAAATGGTTCTTCTTTGATTTGAATTTCCCCAAATAGATCTACTAACATACTAATGCTATATCAAATGTAGGGTTAGTAATTAATCAACAAGAGTTTAATTATTTTTTTTCCAAACCCATTGAAAATATTACTTTATTTTTAAAAGGTGTGTGAAGTGCACTTTTTCAATATCAACTCCATGGTGTGAGCCCGTAAGCAAGATATATCGATCAAGCAATCACCGCTGTTAGCGAAGATAGTGCCCACATTTGTGGATAGAGGGTGTCATGTGGTCAGTATGGGCCCTCAAGATGTTAATCTCAGTTTTATAAACTGGAGCTGCTACTTCTTTATTCAAGTAGCTATTATCCTCACAAAGCTGAGGCAGAGTCTGACCCCATACCAGACCCAATACTTCACAGACAATATGATTTACATACTGTCATTAGATTAAATGATAAATTAAGCTACTATCACAAGTTATTTAATTATTCTAAATATTTGGATATTAATATGTATTTTAACTTTAAATATTTGAATCGATGAAACTTGGTAATTGCCGTATCTGGACTTTTAAATTCAAATCGAAGTTGAATCTAACAAATATTTGAAGCGTAGTCAAAATTTTTGAAGCTTCTGACACCTCTGCTTATTTTATAACATTAGCTAGCTCTTCAGTGTACCACAACAATAGATTTAAAAAACACTTTTTGGGCATATAATAATAACATAAACAATAACAGAAACTGAATAGTCATTTGATTGATTGTGATAAAATGATAAACATGTGACAAGTGTGTAAAAACAGCTTGTATAGGTTGGTAACACCACTGCCAACAGTGTTAGACATCTACCAAACCTGCTTTGATTAATTTTCTAATGGGATTGAAATTATTCTACAATACTTAGAATTGGCCGAGAAGTTTATTACGTTGCTGAAACATAAGGGTTTAGAAGATTTTAAAAACTAAGCTTGAATCATAAGAGAAAGTTTTAAAAAAACAATCCAACAAGTCACTCTCTATAATTTACATTTCTGCCACTAGACAAAGAGGTAACGACTGCCTCTTGAAGAAAATTGATCGTTACTGCCGAATTCCTCAACCTGGGTTTCATTATATCAAAACTCATCAAAAGGGAGAGTTGAGCATTTCATATTCACTCCTGATGAGTCCCAATAGAATGAAACAACCTAGGTCGAGGAGATTGGGTGGTAACGATTGATTTTCTTCAATAGGCAGCCATTACCTCTTTGTCCAGTGGCAGTAGTGTAAAGTATGTGCTGTGTTGTTCTTTTCGATGTAGCAGCCACAATGTGTTCGTCCCTTTTATATGTTTATATACACCTTTCCTATACCTTCTTCCAAGTATAATACAACTACCTCAAAAAGCGAAAAGAGGTTTTCCTTAAAGAAAAGAGCCGCTCTCCAAAACTTAATCAAAGAACTATAACTTTGCTTGGTCGGATTATTTACTGCCCAAACAATCTGCAACTCAAAATTATTCAGGGTTGGACGATAAGGACAGTAAAGTCATGGAAATGTACCAATATTTATTTGGAAAGAGGATTGGGAAAACGCTACATTGAAACTCATCGTATGGAAAAAAACCTTCCATGGCACCGTTAAGATATGTAAATAGGATCTTGATCTCCAGAGTACAAAGATGAGAAAGACAGCTGAACACACCCTGCAGTGAACTAAGAACTCGGCCAGTAGAGTATAGCGTCGAGTCTCAAGGATTGTTAAGAGTTAGGCACCTCAACAATATCTCAACGATGCATTTTAATAAACGATTTTCGTTTCTGCTCAGTCTTAGCCCTCTTGGAGAAGGCAATGCAAAAACCAGACCTTCATGTAATCTACCGCCATCTCAAAAGTAGTCATTTCCACAAATGTAGGAAAGAGAGTTCTTACAATGTAAATTATCAAAACAGACGCTGACCTTGTGTACATATGACCCCCAAAAAAATCCTCTAAGGTCAGTTTTGGATTCAAGTAAGAAGACACTAATACTTGTCAATTAGAATAATCACACATTTGAATTGTGATTGATGGATAGATATTTATAAAGCTATGATTTAGATATATATTGGAGTAGTTTACTAACTTCTTTACTGAAGCAACTTTAAGCTCATCTACAAAAACCACCATATTTACACTAGTTTTTAACTTTCATAATCATCAGGCAAACTTTCAGTTTTTATGATAACCATTTTAACTATCAAAACTACCAGGTTAAAGTGTAAAGACTAGACTTATTTAGACACTACTGATTTTATTTTAAAGTCTGTGGTTTGACCATTTCAATTTTTAAATACCTCCCCTCCACCCCCCACCACAAACACACAAACGTTGCTGCCTGTGACTAAGTACACAGTGGAATGAGGATGGGTAACCCTACAATTAGCCAGTAAGGGTGCATATGCCTTATATATAAATAGTAGAAATCAAACTAAAGAGTCAAACATTCATCTAAAAAAGGATCACGA
This sequence comes from Timema douglasi, assembly GCA_901482245.1. Taxonomy (NCBI): domain Eukaryota; kingdom Metazoa; phylum Arthropoda; class Insecta; order Phasmatodea; family Timematidae; genus Timema; species Timema douglasi. The sequence goes on along the minus strand of CABEEJ010000380.1, from coordinate 269,046 downwards.
AGCATCATTTTTTAAATTATTTTATATAATAAAAGCCTTCTAACCCATAGCAGAGGATTATACTACAACTAAAAATAAATCAAATTATTAAAACAAAACAATTTATAATGAACACAAGAAGTTTTTAAAAATACACAACCAATTCCCCAACATTACAAATCTTTCTAAAAAAATGTACATCCAAACACAAAATAAATCCTGATAAAAAATTACCTCAAGAGAGCATCAGCCAGAAATATAATTATACAACCAATTTCCCAATTCTACAAATACTTCTAAAAAAATGTACATCCAAACATAATGCAAACATAAAATAAATCCTGATAAAAAAAAATCCCTTGAGAGAGCGTAAGCTAAAAATGTAACATAAATTAACAAGAATCATAAAATTTCATTTTTTTAATAAAAAAAAGCGTCAGGACTAATAAACAAAAATTAATTCAAATGGATTTCTGAAATATTTTTTACATACCTGAGCTTGGTTCTCTTAAAATAAAATGCAATAAACAAAATTTCTTCAAAGAGTATTCAATATGACTACTAATGTACCTTATTCTTGGTGTCCTTACTTTTACAAAATCTTTAAACACAAAAAATATTGAATTATTTACAAAAAATAAATATATGTTAAACACATTTTTTTTAAATTAATAGCTACTAGCCAGCTGTAAAACCATAATACAAAGTATTTATTGATATTAGAATAGTGAGACATTTGAATATCCCAGAAAGAGAATTAATTAAAACTCAAAACTTGTCTGCACAAGTGCTCAAGTACGGTCAACGTGTGTATCATGGCACATATGGGTTCTATCTTGTTTTATTTGTTTACAAACTGCAAGTACAAAAGACACAAAAGTTAACAAACACATGCAGAAGAATTATTTGCACATAAGCCTCCATTAGGCAGTTTTACATCTCATTATGATACAATAACAAAAAATAGATGCTAATTGCACATATTGAAATGTGTGAACACACACACACACACACATCAGCACATGCAGAATGTGAATAGAAATTAATTTTTCTAAGCAGGCATCAAATATGATGGACAATGTAAACGGCACTTACAAGCTGTTAATTTAAATTTAAACATAACTCTATGGTTAACAGAATAAAATTATTTAGCAGCCAGATATATTTGGGTGTATGATTACAAACGAATCAAAATTAGCTTGTTTTAAAAACCTAAATAATGTATATGGATGTGCCATGAGAAATCAACCAACTTATTTATCATCAAAGTTTTTACAATGATAGTATTAATTTCATCAATGTCCTTAATTAATGATGTGTTTTTGTCATATAGTCACTTACCATATATTTTGTGTCACTTGGCTGCTATAGTTGTAGTTAACCCTAAATTGACCTTATATGACATTTGAAAAGTTGTTCTATATTCATAAAATATGTTTTGTCAAGTAATAGTCAGTTTAAAAGATATGTCAAAGGGACAAGTTATATTTGTTAAGCAGATTAATATGAAGATAATTTTTCTTGGCAACTTTTTAAATGTCAGAAAAGGCCAAAGTCGGCGTAAATATAATTATTATTCTAATCCTAATGCCTAAAAGCCAGTCTGATTATTTGTGGAAATAATATAATTTCAGCTCAACTTTAAGATCGAACCATGAAATAAAAATATTTATCAAAGTCTACTAAGTTCAAATAGTCCCAATATTGTAAAAATGTACAATTTAATATTATGTAGAGTATTGGTGAAAATTAATTTACTTCAATCAGTAAAAAAATAATTCAATGAGAGTACAGTTGTATAAAATTTGTCCTGATTGAGTAATTGAGAACAATGCATCAGAAAACCCCTATATACCCTTTGTACCTTACAAAAGTTGCAAATGAAATGTCAGGGACGACACAATCTTGCGACAACAGTATGTTGCTTGATGCAATGTCCAAGGGCCAGACTTGCTTGTGTTAGGAAACACGTATTAGCGACCGTGTTCATGTTAGGACACATTTGGTGCAAGGCAGTTGTAGTTATATGTTCCACTCAATGAGTGTCACCAACTTAGGCATAAGCAACGTGAACATGATTCCGCCGAAGATGCCCGAGATGAGAGAGGCCGCTCCAAACATCCCTGCCGTGGAGGCGTACTGGGGCTCCACTGACCTAATAATCACACACACATCGATCGGTCAGTAATTACATGCTGCAGTGAATAATTGGCTATAAATATGGACTACAGCTTGGGAACATCTCAAATACATTGAGTTGACAACTTACACAGTTACATCATTTCTAAAGTTTTTGCTTGAATTTAAAAAAATGCATAAGTAGAATGGCGCTTAGTGTATTTTTTTATATGTTTCCAAAGATGATTAATACCAAATAAAATCTGATTAAGAAAAAAAAACTTTTAGAAAAAACTTTATTTTTCATTTTTGTATTTATCACACGTATTTAGCGTTCCTAAGACCGGGCTGATAATTTGTTTTTATTTTAAGTGTTTCAAAGATCATAATTTACAGTAATGATAGTGTTTATGTGTCCTTTTTGGTTCAATACAGTAGGTTTTTTTATACACGTTTAAATGAGAACTTTAGAATTAATTTAAATATAATTCACTTTATTAAAGACCCACCAAATTAATTTTAAAATATAATCAGTTTATGTTGCATCTATTCCCTTTTCGAATAGTTAAGTTTGGGATAGTTTTGCTTAAGAATTTTATTTTGAAATCTGTGAATAAAGTATCATGGCAAATATATCAGTTTAGAATTAAAATGGAAAAAAATATTATGTTAATTCCATTTAAATAAGCGTTATTAATTTTAAAATGTTTAAGTATCAAATGATCGAAAAATTTAATTATTGAAGATTTTGAAACCTCTTTTGTATTAGCTTCCTTTGAATCTTCCCCAGTTGTAGCTTCCGGTAAATATTCCCGTTTTAGCTTCCCTTGAATCTTCCCTGGTAGTAGCTTTCTTTGAATCTTCCTCAGTGTTTAGCTTCCTTTGAATCTTCCAGTTTTATCTTTCCTTGAATCTTCCCCAATTGTAGCTTCCAGATTTATCTTCCCTTGAATCTTCCCTAGTTTTAGCTTCTCTTGAATCTTCCCTTGAATCTTCCCCTGTTGTAGCTTCCTTTGAATCTTCCAGTTTTATCTTCCCTTGAATCTTCCTCAGTGCTTAGCTTCCCTTGAATACTTACCATTAGTAGCTTCCTTTGAATCTTCCAGTTTTAGCTTCCCTTGAATCTTCCCTAGTTTTAGCTTCCCTTGAATCTTCCAGTTTTAGCTTCTCTTGAATCTTCTTGTCATTGTTCAGGCAATTGATTGCTTGTTGACCTTGCAAAGATAACTGGACCTCCTCACTCAAACAAGCTGTTTCACTTGCTGACCTTTTTATTCTCAACACTACACCCCTCCACAACCACGCCCTTACCTTGCTAAAGAAAGAGAGAACTGTTTAAGCACACTGTAAGCACACTAACAGCCACCCTTCATCCCCTTCCTAGCCAACAAACAACCTGATTGTGTACCAAGAGCTTAACAATGATTATTCAACAGTGCCTGTTGTGTGCTACATGTTAACAAAAGATCACTCCTAAGAATGGGTGAACCAAATACCCAGATGGTTCAGCTTAGCCCAGCTGATGATCAGATTGGGGATCAAACACTATCAGCTGTAAGTGTCATCTAAAGAGGAATTACATCTATTATGTTTAAGGGGATGGATCACTACCATGAGAGATGAACGCACGGCGGTTTCTAAGCTGATTTCTCTGTACCTGATTACTAAGAAGAATATTACACAAATTTAAAATGGAGTAATCCATTGTTTGTGTACTATGTACTTTCTTCTTCTTTGTGTTTGATAAAGGCAACAATGCCGAAATATAATGATATTTGTGTTAAAATGTGTGTGTGACTACTTCTACTATAGAAGACAGAAGAAAGGACGAAGTCACCTTTGTGCATTGGACTCTTCCCACATTTTTCCTCTTTCCCTAGGTGGGCTTTCTTCATCAAATTTACTCTTAATAGTTTATTTTTCCTTTTTCTTTAGTTATATCACTTTCCTTTATTATAAAACATATTTGAATAAGATTTTTAGTACTGTAAAAATCAATTCCCTTACATGATTTATGTTTTATACATATCCATCCAGCCAAGTCAAATTTAAGTTTTAAAAAATAATTTAAAGAACACTGCATAAAACAAACTCGGCATGTCATTGAAATGTGAAAAGACTTAGGCTAAAACTGTTTTCATTATATTACAATAAACACATTTCTTTATCATTTAGTATAAGCTAAGGCCAGTTAAAAGCTAAATATTTTCAAGCAACTTTGTTTAAATGATTTTTACATGATCATATTTTCTTGGTTTAATGTTTTTTATTTTTAATCTGCAAGCAAAGCACAAATCTAGTATATATGATTGAGAATAATTATCCTAACATTTTTCAACACATATATATACATATTGTTCTAAACTAAAATAAAGTGGTATGATTTTATTTTAATTCAAGAAAGTGTTGTGGTGCTATATGCTGCGACCTATCGGTGTAAGGTTGAACAAGATGAGCATCTCATGAAAACTCAGGGCAGTGATGCCAAGCCTTGCACTGTGATTCACAGATGTTCGCAGGAAAACTATCAACTCAACTACATTCATTTATGAAATCAGTTGTATGAATACAATGTGTTTTGCAATGGAAGCCGTTTCTGTAATAAGATTGAATAGAATAAAATAAAAAACGACTTAATCTCTCAACTAGACGAAAGAAAAATAAATATTCTGGTCTTGTGAATTGGCTAAAAAAAATAGGTGTTATGAATTTATTAATGTTTCTTCACGGACAATACAATTTTAATACTGTAATTTAGAATTCATCCATTAATTTCAAATCATGTGTATAGAATAGCTAATTAATATAATTATGGGACCCGCGTTAGTGACCACATGATTTTAGGCACTACTCTCGCAATAAACTGGACTGCCAAGGACGGGGATCCAGGTTCGATCCGAGTTGGGTCTATGAAGTTATTATTCCTAAAATGTTTTGCACTCACCCTCCATGCAAATGTGAGTGTATGTCATCTAAAAGCAACCTTACTCTTCTCTAACACATTAGCTTAATTAGTTCATCGGTGTAAAACCCAAAAGGATTCAGTTCACTTACGTGTACCAATCAGACACTTTGTGATCTGTAAACAGAGTCAATAATTTGGCATTGATAATACAGGGCTATCTAAATCGTTATGGACTATTGGCAATTTTAACAAGAAATACACTTGTCACAATAGATAAATGTCTTAAAACTATTTTACTATCAATTGTAGAGCTGGATAGTGAGGGGGGATTGGGGGCACTAGTGAACATACCTTGACCACCACTCTTTTAAAATTAATCAAATTAAAACAGGTCCATATTTCATTTTGACAATCATTATTTAACAAAAGTAATTCATCACAAGCTCAGCATATGTGACAGCAAATACTGCAACTCTAGCTCGGTGTCAGTTAAACAGTCCAAATAGTTCCATATATGGTTGTTTCTTAGGAGTTGCGCTGATAGCGCTTCTCAAGTTTTACAAGGTAGTACTTCCACTTAAAGATCTGCTTGTGTTGCGTTGATAGTTGGTAGTCAAAGTAACGCAACTACATCTACGAAGTCACAACTGACTGCATATCCACAAATTAGCGTAACTCAAATATGTGTAATTAGAGGACACATTTAAGTTACTACTAACTAAGGGTGTGCAAATGGTGATTCTTTATTTTTTTCTAAGAATATTTTCAAAACAAATAATGAAAACTTAAAATCAAATACAAATAATTTCAAATTAGAATGCCTAATAAAATTACGCTACAACTTGGTATTACTCACCCAGGACAGTACATCATTGCCACAGAGCTGTAGTAACCACTTGAAACTGCCATGGCAGCCGCTCCGCTCCAATATACCCAGTCGTTCTCCACGAGGATGGGGAATTTACGTTCCAACTTGCGCGGGTGGTAATTACACACCAGGAAGAATGGAATGAAGAGGACTCGCATAACTACTGGAATAACCAGGTACTTGGGACTGGGCTAGAAAACAGTAAGAGAATGTAAATTTTAATTTCACTTTGACGCCTTACTGAATGTTATTATTATTATTATTATTAGCACCACGTCTTACTACCCGTTCGGGTTATACGCACTTACGCTAATGTGTAATGGTAGGGTGATTGTGAGATGAAATGGAGGACCTACAGTTTAACGTGGAATCCAAACCACGGTGGAGGCCTGGCATTCCCCACATTTACAAGATGTCTTGTCAGAGGTGAAGGAAGGGTTTGGTAATCAGATAAATCTGTGCCGGAACCTCTAGTATATTGTAAAAACATTCTACTTACGGAGAGAAACCAGTCAGAGTAGAGATAGATCGAGTCCACAATATTATTATGAATCCCAATTCTCATTTTACCATCAAAACCAAAATCTAAAGATATGAATATAAATCTTGTAAAAAAAAAGTTTAACATTAGAGAGGCAATATAAATATAATAAAAAAGTAGAAATAGTAACGTGATGTTGACATTTTTTTGTTATAATGCATTTATCATTTTATGGTTGAGAAGTATTATATTCTATTGCAAATAATAAATAATTAATTACCCAAGAGCCCAAAGTTGACAAGATGCTGCCTATCAGGGCACAAATGTTAAATGTTAGGAAACAAGTGACGCTGACGTACAGTTCATCCGAAACAAAAAAATTTGGATCGGACCTGTTGATATCTGTAATGAAAAATCAAAAGAGTTATTAACTTTTCAACAATGTTAACATCAATGTCACATGTTTGTATTTACTTATATTAAGATAAATAATAATATTAATGTATTTTAATTTAATGCCTCAAATAGGTGAAATAATCCCTTTGTAAAGTGTGGATTTTACTACTTACTTATTTTGTGGACAATAAAAATAACTGTTAGGCCAAAAGTGACTATTTTTTGTTATTATGTCTAGGCATTGTTTTATAATTGAGAAAACAAACAATTAAATTTAAACAAAAGGATTGGGTAAGGGTGTGCAAAGTCCACTTTTCAATATGAAGCAAAGTCAAATATGATATGACTAAGCATCAATACTTTTTTTTAAGTGTTATACTGCAAATATAATAATTAAAACATTCTATCCTAAGTGGGGAAATTACATTACTATGGCAACATGTAATTTCTATTATCATTTTTGGAAGATGAAAATTAACTATAGTTGGAGGCCTACATAACAGAATAAAATGATAAAAATATTTTTTTAACACTACGCCTTACTACCTGTCAATATTACAAACATATAATAAATATGCTAATGATGTAGAGATGAAGAAGGAAGCATTTTAGAGGTAATCTACCCAAATTTGCGTGGAAATAGAGCGGAAACCATTTTAGGAAAACCACCCTCAGTCGACCCAAACATGAATCGAATCCCTAATTTCCTTGTTATCAGTAAACCAGTCTAACAAGAAACACGAAAGTGACACATTATATCACTCAGCCATTGAAGCGAGTATGTATATTTTAATTTTAGATATTTTTATTGGTAAAGCTTTGTAATTGTTGAATCTGGAATTTTACTTTTGGATCAATGTCGAAGCCGAAAAATACTTGGAGAAAAGTCGAAGTTTTCAAAGGTTCGCACACCCCTGGTATCAGGTTTTATTTCTTTGTCGAAATGACCATTTTCAATCAAAGCGATCAAATTGTTCCCATTGTTTCAGTGACCCTAGGACTGACCTGCTTGAACCGCAGGGAATATGGAAAGTGTGACGAAGAAAGTAAAGAAGACATTGAAGCACTGAGGCAGACACTGAAGAAACACTGTCAAATAGGGTATAGAAGGCTGGACACCCCGATTCTCTTTTTTCTTACGTTGCATTTCCTTTTCATGGACCAACTCGTGGTATCGGTAGAACCTCTGTCAAATAAACATTACTATAGGTATAAAGCTATTCAACAGCAACTAATTATTATGTTTTATCATCTTAGCACTATGAGGTAAAACTCTTTTCACTTTATGAGAAACATCGTGTTGTACATGAAAAAGGTATAGAAAAAAGAATGAGACAAATAAAAGCTTTTTTTAAAAAAAAAATTGTCACTGCATCTCATAACTTGTTTGGACTATATGAAATAATTATACTAATGTGTTAATGATGAGGAAGTATAGCTACATTTGCATGGAAATACATTTATAAAAAATACCCCTTAGTACACTCGACCAGGATTCAAACTGCGAGATCCTCGTCATTACCAGTCCAGTCCATTGTGAGAGTGACATCTTAGTCCATATTATCACTGAAGTGGGCTAGTAATATTTAACGCAAATTTACTATCAAAAATATAATTTTAAGGAATATGAAGGGTAATTAAGTGGAGACACACAGCGATTCTCCTGGAAGGACCATCACAAACTGGTATTGAACCTCTGTCTCTAATGTACGTCGGTCACACTATCTGTACTGTGTGCGCAGTTTAATAGCATTTGAAACACTAAATAAAGAAACAATGTTTGGAACAGAGCACTGGACTAAAACATGGTAAAAATAAGTAGCCAGCACACTCACCAGGAAAGCAACTGGGTATAAATGGTGTGCCAAGTGGTAAGTCTCAACATTTTCTAACCCAGCAATACCTACAGTAGCCCCATGACTTCTTTGGTGCTGACTGACAGCTCACAGCTGAGAGCTGACGGCTTTGAAAAGTTGCCAGACCGAATTATGTATCCCTACGCCGAACCATATGATCTACAAAAACATGTGTCTAGCATCTGTCACTTTTGACAGTCAAAATTTAGCTATATACCTAAATGTTGACTGTCAGTAGTCAGCTGTGAGCTGTCAGTCAGCACCAAAGAAGCCATGGGGCTACTGTAGATAACTGAGCTGGTTGGTTTACTTACTTTGAACTACGCATAAACAAAAATCATTAAATCAATATGCTGAATAGTGAGACCTAACATAAGGTTCTAAAACAAGGTTGAACATGTTTTATATCTTACACTCTGTTTACCGTCAAAGGGTTGACAGACTTACACTATGACAAACTTATAAGCTACGCCATAGTGTAATCCATCAAGGTAAGCATACAAAGTATATGTTCAACTCAAGGGTTATTAACAATACATGGGGTAGAGACAGAAAGGGGAGTTTATGGGAACTGCACTAGAATTAGTGTGGCAAGAGGATGAGAAAAACACAATGACAAATCACATGTAGGAAACAACCTCCGGTGCAGCTGACACTATTCCCCACATAAATCAAATGCGAAGCAAGACATGAGTCAAGTGTACTAAAGGGAAACTGACTTACATTTAGTGGCAGAGCAAAGTAAGTGTCAAAACACGCCAAAAGAACAAACAGTGCAGTAATGAAATAGTAGATAGCTGCTGTGCGAATACTAGGTGCCATTATCGAGGCGATAAGACTGATTATGGCTGTGAAAGTGCCACTCACATTCTGAAAACAGAGAGGAATATTCAGATAAATTATAAAATATTCACACAAATCACAAATGTAAATGTATTAAGTATTTTAATAAGCATAAAATCATCAAAACTCCATTTTAGGACAACTCTTATTACACCCTTGAACAATGAGTTACAGGTTAACCACCATTTATTGTTTTAAAGTTATAATAATTAAAGATGGGTCTAATACAGCTTTTTATTAATTCGAGGCTTAGGAAACTTGTTTAATAGATTGTTACGTGTGCACACACACATATACACATACGAATATAGTATAAATAATCATGCTGTTCCCTTACAGGGTAGGCAAGAAACTGCATATAGCTCAAAAAACAACAACTCCGTACTTAATGCATCCTCGCCAACTTTCTCTACTCTTTTCTCTCCTTGCATTCTCCTTTTGCTTCAACATCCTCCATACATTGAAACATACTCATGCTCCTTTATTCTTAACACTCTTGATGTTTCTCTTTACACCCACCCATTCATATATAACATTTAGCCACGTCTTGCATGGCCTACCTCTTCCTTTTGATCCGCGCAATCTACATTCATTTATTGGCTTCGTCACTCAATCCCCGCCCATCTTCTCAATATTCTCAAACCAACATAAAACAATTCTTTCACATTGACCTATTTGATTCCCTTTCAAACCACACTCCTCCAGCATCCATTCATTACTCACTCGGTCCATACGAGTTTTTTCACATAGGCCTATATTTCTTAGATATCTTATTCCAACCATATTCACCTTGCTCTTGTGTTTCTCCTGACAAATCCACGCTTCACATCCATAAAACAATGGTGGCGTCAACACACTTTTAAATACTGCTATCTTTACCTCTTGTGATAATTCATTCTTTGCAATAGTTAACATACAACCAACTAATCTCAGAGATGCATTCACCCGTCTGTCCATTTCACCATTTATCCTTCCTAATAATAATAATAATAATAATAATAATAATAATAATAATAATAAAAATTACTCTGTTAAGGACACTATATTATTCACACTAAAAATGAGTGAATAGGGATGGGGAGGGGGGACACTATATTTATGACTCAATAAGCACTGTTGACAATCACAGGTTTACATATGAAGATTATTATTTATTATTATTAGCACCGTGTCTTATTACCCGTTCGGGTTATACGCACTTACGCTAATGTGTAATGGTAGGGTGATTGTGATGATGAAATGGAGGACCTACAGTTTAGCGTGGGATCCGAACCACGGTGGAGGCCTGGCATTCCCCACATTCACAAGTTGTGATTAATGCACGTCTCATCAGAGGTGAAGGAGGGGTTTGGTAATCAGATAAATCTGTGCCAGGACCGAGGATTGAACCCCAGACCCTCAGCATAGAAGACTGACACCTTACCCCTAGACCACCAGGTCACCTGATATGAAGATTGAACTTACAAAAAGCAAATGTTACAAAGTCCAAAGGTTCACTTACAGAGCCCAAAATAACAGCACCTGTGTATTTAAAAGGTAACTTAGCCGCCATCCCGAACACTGTATTTTGATAAACACCATTTGCCACTAAAACAAAGATAAAAAAAATATTTGTATAGACATAAAAGAAAAACAAGAAAAAAATGCTGTAATGTTTAAAGAGTAATAAAACATTTAACTAACTACCTCAAAATATATGAAAATATTGCAAAACTTTGATAGTAAAGAGATCGATCCAATCAATAAAAACAAGCAAACTACTATCCTCATACTTTAATTTTCTCTTCCCTTTCTTTGTTCACACAAATGAACACAATTTAAATTTTTGGACTATTTCTCTATCATACTAATATGTTGATTATTATGATAATGGGATAGACCTTAATATTTAAATTATGTGCATGAAGTGAGTATGAAGAAAAGAAGAGAGTTTAACTTGTTTTTGTTAAGATTAGGGGTCTATAAGTACTCAAATTTTGATGTCGAGACCGAGCCTTTACCAGGTATTGGACTAGAGCTAGACAGCTTTTTAGGCACAGCGAATTCGGGTTTGTTATGTGTTTGCTGTAGTGAAAATCTGGTGGTGCATGACTTATTGTTTATTTTACTCTCAGTCTGTATGGATGTTTGTGAAATGATGAGTCAGCCAACATATGCTCTTTTCATTGTAAAAGTATTAATGCTAATGTAATTTCAAGGATAATATTTTGTTTTATTTTAAATTTGTGAGTTTTTTTGTATCTATATAGTCCCTTTAAGCTTATCTTAAAATTCAAGCTTGATTCACTTGATACTTAAAATCCATTAGAGAAGCTAGCTCAAACTCAACTATGAATGAATAACTAATTTATTTTGAGGTATTTAACCTGCACTTTCTTTAACTGACTAATAAGCTAACTTATATATAGAGCAAACACAACATCCAATCCTTGGCCGTTAAGTCATCATCGTGAAATGGGAAACTCCTGTTTCGCCAACGATAAATTTTTCGGCCATGCCGGGAATTGAACCCGAGATCCTTAGCTCAAAAGACAGATACACTACCAAATGAGCTAAGGTGTTGGACTAGGAATGAATAATAAAACTTGAGTTCGCAACCCCTCAATCAAGATCTTTCCAAGTTTACTCCCTTTGTGATCTTTTAACATTTTAAAATGATTTAATAGATTTCATAATCGTTATCAAACTGTTCTTATTACACTAAAACAAATACTGGAACATCACGTACTGTTGAGGATAACAACGGTGATCATGGTTATCCAGAAGAAGAACCCAGGCCACTCAGATGAGTTACACATCGCAAGTATGATGGTTATAATGAATACAACTGCTTCGATAAATATGCTCCAAACAACTCTGGTTGTTAGGTTCCCCCTAGAGCACAAACACAAAATTAGTTTGTAAAAATAACAGTCAGGTCTAATCCACTATTTTACAAATGCAAATCTTGATTTTACCTATGAATCTTGAACCTTAGCTAGAAGCAAATCTTGGAGAAAATTATGAAAATAACGGAAAATTATTTTTTTTACTATACAATAATAATAATAATAAATTTAAATAATTATTACTATTTTTCAATTATTTTATTGTTTTTAACTATTATTTCAGGTATAGTCTTTGTTAGTCTTAAAGTTATATTTAATTATTGATTTTTCAATATGATATCTATCTTTTCAAGGCTGCATTTGGTTGAATCAATTTGGCAACATTGCAAGTTTTCAGTTATATTTACAATTATTCAAGAAGCATGTAGTTTCATCTCATATTGTTCTGGTTTTTTTAATGTCTCTCTTCATATGAAAAAGGGATATTTCCGAAAAATGTACAACTGTGGAAGTTTGAAGAAGTGGGAAGTGTAAAAGTGTAAGAAGAAATGAAGCGAAAAATATAAATTATAATAGTTAGAGAACTTAGTGGAAATAGATCAGAAAGGTAAAAAAGAAACAAAAGTTCCCTAATAAACTTTAGGTAATGTAAAATGTTTGAACGAGGAGGCCCAATGTCTAAGTGATTATAATCATTTGGTCACTTAGCCTCCTCATTTAAATAGAGTTTTTATTTTTTTTATCACCACGTCTTAATATCTGTTTAGGTTATATGCATATATTACTCTAATGGGGTAGAGTTGTAGGAGGAAGGATTTTAGAAGTAATATTCCGGCATTTGAGTGGAAGGAGAGTGGGAAACCATTTAAGGAAAACCACCCTCTGTAGCCGGGATTAAAACCCCAATTTCCCTGTCACCAGCAGTCCAGTATATTAAGAGAGTGACACCCTATACCATTTGGCCACATACACAAGTAACAGAATATAAATAATGATTAAATGTTAATTCTTTTATTTGTTATAATGCATGGATTGTAGCATTCATACATTCAGTTAAGTGTTAAATAGTCTTGGGCCTGGTTAAGTGTTAAGTTTATACTAAAACTATGTGTAGGCAGTGACTTCAATAAGCAGTATTACTAAACCCTAAAACAAAATCAGAATTTAAAAAATAATCTAAAATCTTGAATTTGATGTTTCCTCAAAACTAGAGGGGTTTAAAGATTCTATGGTTTCATCCCTAAGAAAATAATATATATATAAATTACTCAACATGCCAATTTTTTTATAAATACAATTATGTCCTCCAGAGAGCGAAAGAATGTATCTTTATTTTGATTTTGAATCTTCCTAATTATGTGACCAAGAGTAGATTTATTTTATTTTTTAAGAAAGATAATAGACAAAACAGGTTTGTATTAGGTAAAGAAAGATGAGCTCACCCAATCTGCACAAAAATGTTGAGCCAGTTGAACACAAGATTGGGAACTTGAGCGGCGAAACCCAGGTAGCCCAGGAAATTGGTGACATAATTAGACTCTATCCCGGTGTATTCTTTACTGAGTTTATAATCTACAAAATACTGGAGGGAAAAAAAGGGAACATTTTAATGTTACATCCACCATTTTAAAAGATAGTTTAAGTAGTCATAAGAAGACGCACAAATATAATGGGTGGTCATGCATTGAAATATAAAAAAAATTCTTTAGCATTGCATCTTACATTATTATTATTATTATTATTATTATTAGCACCGCGTCTTACTACCCGTTCGGGTTATACGCACTTACGCTAATGTGTAATGGTAGGGTGATTGTGAGATGAAATGAAGGACCTACAGTTTAACGTGGGATCCGAACCACGGTGGAGGCCTGGCATTCCCCACATTCACAAGATGTATTGTCAGAGGTTGCATCTTACAACTCCTTAGAGTTATACACTTATATACTAATTATGTTAATGTGTTAGGGATATGTAATATTGAATTTAGAGGAAGTGTACTCCCATTGGCATGGAGGAAAGGAGGAAAGGAGGAACCCACCTTCAATACACCTGAACAGTATTTAAACCACATTCTCACTGTCATCGGCAAAAGAGTATATTGCAAGTGTTGCGCCTTAGGTCATTCGGCCACCAAAGAGTAGTAATATTCTCGATTAAAATATGACCAACGATGTTTATAAATTCTTCCAGTGGCTTCATAGGAATTACTAATACACCTTATTATGTAGTTTGAAGGTGGAAATAAACTTTGGTTATAGATACATCAATCAGCCTCCGAGTAAAATCCAAATTAAATATAATTGGAAAATGACACGTAGACACAGGAATTGAACACGGGAGCTTTGGTTTAGCATGTCAATGCTCTACCAGGACCGCAATCCAGAACCCTGAGCACAGGGCAATTCCTGGATAGCTGAGTAATAGATCATTGGCGCATTATTTTTTATAATATATATATAGACTAATTAAAATATGTTTACTTTTAAAAGTGGAATAACCTTTATCACATAAACAATCTGGTAACCAAAATTGGCCAGTTTGCGGTGAGACTTGGTCTGAAAACAGAAATTTTAATATGACCAGTACTCTACGAGTATTATTATCACATGACTATACATACACTATTTGCAGTGATGAACATATTCCAAGGCATCAAGGTGCCAATGCCATGTAGTAAGAGTGTAAAATATACTAAGTACAATCTGAAACAAACAAACAAAAAAAAAAAAGGAGTTTTGATTTAGTGTGTGAATTTTAACACAAGGACTACTTAATAGGGGTCACAAACTGGCAGCCCGAAGATACTGTTTATTTGGTGCACACAGGGATAAAAAAAAGTAAATGCTTTATTAAATTTAAAAATAAAAAAAATTTCAAATATTATTTCAAACTTCCAGCTCTACTTGAAAAACCAAAGAAATCTACTGACAAAGAAAAATGTTCAGGTGGCCAGTTTCAATTTTAAGGTCTAACAAATTTTAAATGATACATTCAATACTTTATTAATTATAATTTTAAATTTATAATTTATTTATAATATAATCTCACTATCATACATGTTTGTATTATGTTATGTGTCCGCACAATATTTCAGTGAAGATAAAGAAAGTTTAACTACATTTGTCAGTTTTTTCCTTCCACTTCATACCTTTATTTTACCTGTCTGGCCCCTGTAGGTATTTGTTTGTGACCTTTGATCTATAGTGTAGAGATGAAGGTAGTATTTGGGTGAAATGCACTGTCATCAGCATGGGAAACTACAATGTACTCGGAAGAAATTCAAACCCCCATTTCTTCATCGCTGTAATCTAGTCCCATGCAAGCCTAGAACCTTGGATCACATGGACATAAAACATTTTAAACAATGAAAGACAATGTATCTCAAAACAAAAAATTGAATGTGCTGTACCTGTCTTTAGGTGGGTTCATCTCAAGGTCAGCTTGTTCCATGGTGACACCCTTAAAGTTTAGTTCATCATTAGGTAAGTTTGTCTCCTCCCAGGCTGGTGTAAGTCTCACCGGTTCCGCCGTCGCCCCTCTGTCAAACAACGGCTGCTTCTCGTGATAGTCTGTGTCTGAAACACAAGAAGGGTGAGCTTATAAGAAATTACACCAGTATAGGCATACCCCCCTTTTTTAAAGTCAAATATTTTTAAAGATTCAAAGAATTCAATGATTTGAAAGATCCATCCTTAAGGACCCGCCTCGATGGCGTAGTTAGCTAATGAAGTAGTTTTGTGTTGAGCTCGTCTGCCAAGGATGGGGAGATCAAGGTTCGAATCTTGGTCAGGTAAAATGAGAGTGGTTTTTCCTAAATGATTTTACACTCCCTCCATTCAAATGTGGGTTCACTTCTTATAAATTCAACCTTCCCAATTCCTAATCCATTGGCATAATTAGTACTTAAGCGTATAACCCGAATGGGTAGTCAGACACGGTGCTAAATTAAAAAAAACTCCAAGGGGTTGTTCAAGTATTACGTAAGCACCTTGCTAGGGGTTACTGGAGGGTTTGAGCTTTGCTTATTTTTGCCAAAAGGGGTGTCAGAACAATATTTACATAAGGCAGAAAGAGCCAGGCAAGAGTAAATAATGGTGCAGGGACCCGGCCACCCCAAATGGACACATAATAATTCAAAGTGTCAAGACAAGGATTCAAGGACCTTGGTCCAAATTAAAAGTGGGTTAGAGTTTTTTATAATTTCAACTAAGTGTTTAAGTTAAAAAACAAATTTATAGTTTTTTAAATTTTTAAATTTTACCTCTTTATTGCAATAAATTTAAATTAATTTTACCACAGTGTTTATTGTGAATTATTCCACACCATTAATTTACACCTCTACATTAATAATTATCAGCAACTTATAATTAGAAATTACATGAAAAATCATAGTTATTCCATTGAAAAAGTATTTTAAAAAAAGTCTACAAATATAATGTAAGCAATAAGGGGGAGCGGGTTAGTCATTTGCTTATTTTTACTTACAATGGGGGGAGGGGATTCAAAACGGACAAAAATTTGCTTATCTAATACTTTAACGCCCCTTAATATTATACACGCACACACACAAGACCTGCCTAAAACTCCACTGTCAACACATATGATCCAACTGGATTGCTACAAACAATATTTTATATCACTAAATTTACCTTCTACCGAAGCTTTATTATATACAAACACTCTTCAAGTTATGGCAGTAAGCAATAAAACATTTATTAGAAAATATATTAAGCATAACAACAGCTTCAGCTTATTCTTAAATGCTACAGTGAATTTAATATCAAATTTAAATCGCACAAATAATGTATTGCTTACAGTGGCAGATGAGGCCATTTTCAATGGGAAGGGCTATATTTGACAAATAGAAAGTTAGAAAATATTCTTTCAAGTACTTATATATTAAGTTACGTGAGCTGCAGCTGTCACCTTTGATAGATATTACCAATACCTATAAAATAACAGAAATAACATAGTGAAATGTTATCAAAGCTGGCCACAAAAAAAAAGTTTGTATCTTTAAACAGGTTCTTTATATGAAAATTACACTGTAGATTCGAAGTAATTAAATATTCAAGTGCTCAAACCAGTGAACATACAACAGTAAGGAGGTTGAATGGTTTATGTATCAACACTAGCTACCAAGTGTAAGTCATAGAGAAAAAGTTTATATACCGGTACATAGTTAAATGCTTGTAACAACTTACAAGGTAATAAAACATCCAGGCAAAATATTGAGTGCACAAACTTTATCACATCCACGTGTTATCTATTCGGTCTAGAACATTACTAACATTTCTAATCATCTTAAAAATGTAATATGTACATAAGAGAAGGAAATAGACACGTACTATTCAAAACGTTGTAATCATCAATCCAAGAGTAAGCCTAGAAGTCAAATGAAGACAACATTCAAATGTATACTATGACTGTGAATTTATCAAATTTAAAATAACAATTTTTTGATATCACAACTTAAGGATATATTTTTTTTTAATTTTCAATTTTTTTAGAAAGTAGTCATCATTATATTATTATAAGTTCACTGTTTAGTATCTGGGATCAAAATCTCTAAACATTATACCAACTATAAAGAAAATCAACCGACTCGTTTATTTTCCAGGGTGTGTATGCCAAGAAATAAGTGCTCCCTATGCAAATATGAAGAGTCTAATTGACACCCTTTTTAACCCCGCTTCAGTGGCCGAACAATCTAAGGCATCACTCTCATGTTAGGCTGGCTTGTTGATGACGGGGAGGTCGGTGTTCGAATCTTGGCCGGGTCTACTATGGGTAGTTTTCCCTGAATGGTTTCCCACTCTCCTTACACGCAAATGCGGGTATATTATCTCTAGAATACTTCTTTCCTCATCCCTACCCCATTAGAGTAATTATCATACATGCGGTGATTAAAAAGTGCTTTATGAGGAAACCATATATTTGTGTTCAATGTTATGTACAAGTGCCTTCTTTCCAACGAGACTTAATTAAAGGCTAAAGATCGAGAGGGCAGTAGAGATTAATTGCACCAGCATTTGCTAGGAAATAGGTTAAAGCCATGCAACCAGTCGAGATTGATTCCCAGCCTCCCAGACCAGCCAAATATTGCTCGGTTAATATTTTATAACATCCCCCCTCCCCCCAACACAGAGTACAACAAACATAATTTGTGTTCTTCAGGAGTATAAGAGATGGAACTTTTCACTACCAATAGGATGTAAAGTGACATTCCCGCACAGATTCAGAGTTTGTGAAATGAAGGGGCCATTGGGTAGAGGTCAAGCAACTGTCAAGAGGTCAAGGAGAGTATCAAACCAGACCACAAGGCTCATTAAGACAAATGGCACCTTGAGAGTTTTCAAACGCTCTAACCACTTCTAGTGAATGACCATTTAACAAGACTGTTACATTAACGTTCGGTATTCTCACCAAGCAGTCTTGTTCATTGAGGGTTACACCAAGAACATTTAGCTCTGTAATTTGTGTGTGGGGGACAAGTGCGCACAGCACATCTTACTACCCATTTGAGGTATCCAAGCTGTAATTTGTGTGGGGGGGGCAAGTGCGCACACCACATCTTACTACCCATTTGAGGTATCTAAGCTATAGTTTGTGTGGGGGGCAAGTGCGCACACCACATCTTACTACCCATTTGACGTGTCCAGGTTGTAATTTGTGTGTGGGGGGGCAAGTGCGTACACCACATCTTACTACCCATTTGAGGTATCCAGGCTGTAATTTGTGTGGGGGGGCAAGTGCGCACACCACATCTTACTACCCATTTGAGGTATCCAGGCTGTAATTTGTGTGGGGGGGCAAGTGCGCACACCACATCTTACTACCCATTTGAGGTATCCAGGCTGTAATTTGTGTGGGGGGGCAAGTGCGCACACCACATCTTACTACCCATTTGAGGTATCCAGGCTGTAATTTGTGTGGGGGGGCAAGTGCGCACACCACATCTTACTACCCATTTGAGGTATCCAGGCTGTAATTTGTGTGGGGGGGCAAGTGCGCACACCACATCTTACTACCCATTTGAGGTATCCAGGCTGTAATTTGTGTGGGGGGGCAAGTGCGCACACCACATCTTACTACCCATTTGAGGTATCCAGGCTGTAATTTGTGTGGGGGGGCAAGTGCGCACACCACATCTTACTACCCATTTGAGGTATCCAGGCTGTAATTTGTGTGGGGGGGCAAGTGCGCACACCACATCTTACTACCCATTTGAGGTATCCAGGCTGTAATTTGTGTGGGGGGGCAAGTGCGCACACCACATCTTACTACCCATTTGAGGTATCCAGGCTGTAATTTGTGTGGGGGGGGCAAGTGCGCACACCACATCTTACTACCCATTTGAGGTATCCAGGCTGTAATTTGTGTGTGGGGGGGCAAGTGCGCACACCACATCTTACTACCCATTTGAGGTATCCAGGCTGTAATTTGTGTGGGGGGGGCAAGTGCGCACACCACATCTTACTACTCATTTGAGGTATCCAAGCTGTAATTTGTGTGTGGGGGGGGCAAGTGCGCACACCACATCTTACTACTCATTTGAGGTATCCAAGCTGTAATTTGTGTGGGGGGGCAAGTGCACACACCACATCTTACTACCCATTTGAGGTATCCAGGCTGTAATTTGTGTGTGGGGGGGGCAAGTGCGCACACCACATCTTACTACCCATTTGAGGTATCCAGGCTGTAATTTGTGTGTGGGGGGGCAAGTGCGCACACCACATCTTACTACCCATTTGAGGTATCCAGGCTGTAATTTGTGTGTGGGGGGGCAAGTGCGCACACCACATCTTACTACCCATTTGAGGTATCCAGGCTGTAATTTGTGTGTGGGGGCAAGTGCGCACACCACATCTTATTACCCATTTGAGGTATCCAGGCTGTAATTTGTGTGGGGGGGACAAGTGCGCACACCACATCTTACTACCCATTTGACGTGTCCAGGTTGTAATTTGTGTGTGGGGGGCAAGTGCGCACACCACATCTTACTACCCATTTGAGGTATCCAGGCTGTAATTTGTGTGTGGGGGTAAGTGCGCACACCACATCTTATTACCTATTTGAGGTATCCAGGTTGTAATTTGTGTGTGGGGGGACAAGTGCGCACACCACATCTTACTGCCCATTTGAGGTATACAGGCTGTAATTTGTGTGTGGGGGCAAGTGCGCACACCTCATCTTATTACCCATTTGAGGTATCCAGGCTGTAATTTGTGTGTGGGGGGCAAGTGCGCACACCACATCTTACTGCCCATTTGAGGTATCCAGGCTGTAATTTGTGTGTGGGGGCAAGTGCGCACACCACATCTTACTACCCATTTGAGGTATCCAGGCTGTAATTTGTGTGTGGGGGGAAGTGCGCACACCACATCTTATTACCCATTTGAGGTATCCAGGCTGTAATTTGTGTGTGGGGGCAAGTGCGCACACCACATCTTACTACCCATTTGAGGTATCCAGGCTGTAATTTGTGTGTGGGGGCAAGTGCGCACACCACATCTTACTACCCATTTGAGGTATCCAGGCTGTAATTTGTGTGTGGGGGCAAGTGCGCACACCACATCTTACTACCCATTTGAGGTATCCAGGCTGTAATTTGTGTGTGGGGGCAAGTGCGCACACCACATCTTACTACCCATTTGAGGTATCCAGGCTGTAATTTGTGTGTGGGGGCAAGTGCGCACACCACATCTTACTACCCATTTGAGGTATCCAGGCTGTAATTTGTGTGTGGGGGCAAGTGCGCACACCACATCTTACTACCCATTTGAGGTATCCAGGCTGTAATTTGTGTGTGGGGGCAAGTGCGCACACCACATCTTACTACCCATTTGAGGTATCCAGGCTGTAATTTGTGTGTGGGGGCAAGTGCGCACACCACATCTTACTACCCATTTGAGGTATCCAGGCTGTAATTTGTGTGTGGGGGCAAGTGCGCACACCACATCTTACTACCCATTTGAGGTATCCAGGCTGTAATTTGTGTGTGGGGGCAAGTGCGCACACCACATCTTACTACCCATTTGAGGTATCCAGGCTGTAATTTGTGTGTGGGGGCAAGTGCGCACACCACATCTTACTACCCATTTGAGGTATCCAGGCTGTAATTTGTGTGTGGGGGCAAGTGCGCACACCACATCTTACTACCCATTTGAGGTATCCAGGCTGTAATTTGTGTGTGGGGGCAAGTGCGCACACCACATCTTACTACCCATTTGAGGTATCCAGGCTGTAATTTGTGTGTGGGGGCAAGTGCGCACACCACATCTTACTACCCATTTGAGGTATCCAAGCTGTAATTTGTGTGTGGGGGGGGCAAGTGTACACACCACATCTTACTACCCATTTGAGGTATCCAAGTTGTAATTTGTGTGGGGGGGGCAAGTGTACACACCACATCTTACTACTCATTTGAGGTATCCAAGCTGTAATTTGTGTGTGGGGGGGGCAAGTGCGCACACCACATCTTACTACTCATTTGAGGTATCTAGGCTGTAATTTGTGTGTGGGGGGACAAGTGCGCACACCACATCTTACTACCCATTTGAGGTATCCAGGCTGTAATTTGTGTGGGGGGGGCAAGTGCGCACACCACATCTTACTACCCATTTGAGGTATCCAGGCTGTAATTTGTGTGGGGGGGCAAGTGCGCACATCACATCTTACTACTCATTTGAGGTATCCAGGCTGTAATTTGTGTGGGGGGGCAAGTGCGCACATCACATCTTACTACTCATTTGAGGTATCCAGGCTGCAATTTTACAATAAATATATAAAACACCCAAAACCACTAGTTAATTTCTTATATAAAAAATATTAACTATATCTTTCAAAGTATTATTTTGAAAAGAGGATATGTGGTGTGCCTAAATGATTTTTATGACTATTCGGTGCTAAGTTAAAATTAATTTGTTTTAAATTTGTTCAATTTTACTTAAAATAAATTAAGTTCTTATCTTTATTATGGTTCTATTTATTCTCAAAAATACCCCATGGTTTCTGCTCAACATGGCCAATGAAATTTCCGACTAGTCCCCTGATTTCCCCTAGTCGTTTTCACATTCTTCTCTTCTCACTTGAACACTTTGTTATATACTCCCTACCATCTCTTTCTAGGTCTGCCTTGAATTATTTTTCCTGCATACCTCATCCCCATCATTCTTTTTGGTATTCTCTCCTTCTACATCCTCAAACCATTGCAACCTTGCTTTCTCTATTATCTCGTGTAATGCCTGTACCCCAACTCTTGACAGGACAACTTCAGATAAAATGCAGCCTTTATTAAATAAATGTCAATCTCAAATAATAGAATAACCAAACATGATGGGAGGACAGGTTTTGGGCCACTCTGTACATGATCACAACATTAACTGATAATGTTCTCTCTCTACAATATATAGTAGCAGAAATAGAGCCGTTTAAGTGATAACAGCAGTTAATTCTTGATTGATGCTTTCGTATGCAGATTATATAACTGGGCTTCGTGACAAGAAAAGATCAAGAGAAGGGGGAGGAGAGAGTTTACACATAGTTTTATAGGACACACATCCACCATTTATCTAATATTCCCCAGAGAAAATAACAAATTAAATCGGTATCAATCTTATGTAAACTCTACAAAATTGAGTGATATTTATTTAATTCACCAACTGGATATTTTAATTCCTCCCTGTCCTTATCCCTCAAAGATTGCAAATAATTTTAAATAAAACCTCAAAACATATTAAATACAACTATAATATTAAATCCAAACTATATAATAAAACTAAATGGCCTAAATATAATTTATCTCATTTTTATCGTATAGATATTTAAACATGTGTACTGGTATTAAAAATTATCAAACAGTTGGGTCTATTTCTTCTGTAGGAACAAAGTTGTATCTGGAAAACGGGTGCCCATAATTGGGCGATAAGGGAGGCTCTGGCCCCTCTTATTACTTTGCAATATTTTATTGTTGTTAATTTTTATGAAAAATAAAATTGTGTGTTTGGAAGTTGACTGAAATTTGCTACTCACAGCTTTAAATCACCAAATCCGAGATAAGAGATAAAAATGATAAGATGTGGATTTCCTCCCATTCCCTCTTCAATAGCTTTCTTTACATTTTTCTATGTTGCATAAACTTGTGAAAAATATAATGTTTATTTTTAATGAGTTCAGCAGATAC
Organism: Timema douglasi; assembly: GCA_901482245.1. Classification (NCBI taxonomy): domain Eukaryota; kingdom Metazoa; phylum Arthropoda; class Insecta; order Phasmatodea; family Timematidae; genus Timema; species Timema douglasi. Next base: position 245,584 of record CABEEJ010000380.1, on the reverse strand, counting down.
AACTAATTAATTTTTTTTGTAATTTTCCAGAGAATATTTGTGCGCAAAAATTGGCTATTGAAACTCATATAATTAGCTTAGAATAGTGTTCAGATGCTTTAAAATTACCTCCCGCAAGGTTAAATTCCTGAAATGTTCTCTCAACAGGGGGAGGGGGGGGGCATGCAGCACATCCTTGGCAGATGAGACTCCAATCCATCCCCCATTTGAAAACTCCACATGGGCACCCTTGTATGGATATTTAAGAATTATAAAACTTCCAAGACAGTTTATAATATAAGATAAGTTTTGATCAACTTAAAATGAACAATTTCTTTCAAAATAACCCGTCCCGCATTATTATTCTTAAAATCAAAGTTATATTTCACATATCGATGGATATGAGAATTGATTCTAAAATTGGCACATTTTCTCAGTTTAAAAGTGAGTTTTGAAATTGCTATATTTGTGATAAGTCACCTGGCATTAAAAAAAAAGTTTTGATATTTAGGTTAATGTGATATTTTCCAAAATATTTACTCTCTGTGTTAGTTTTACCAGCTAGTCTGGGTTAATAACCAGTGAAATATTCCAACTATAGGGAAATTATACTATTATTGGACCTACTAAAACCCAAATTGTGGTTGCATGCAAAAATGCCACTAAATCTACTATCAGTGGTGTTGGTTTATTTCATCATAGGCTGGATGGTGGACCGTGAGAGTGCCCGGGACTACACTATCACGCCACTTAGAATCCACTCACACTTAGTGGTGTTCTTGAATCCACCTCTAGTCATGAGGGTGAATACTTTGGACCCCCCTTAGCTCAGTCATGGTAAAAACTCATTTTACACAATAGATTTTAATAATAATTATTATTATTATTAGCACCGCGTCTTACTACCCGTTCGGGTTATATGCACTTACGCTAATGTGTAATGTTAGGGTGATTGTGAGATGAAATGGAGGACCTACAGTTTAACGTGGGATCCGAACCACGGTGAAGGCCTGGAATTCCCCACATTCACAAGATGTCTTGTCAGAGGTGAAGGAAGGCTTTGGTAATCAGATGAATCTGTGCCGGGACCGAGGATTGAACCCCGGCCGCCAGCACAGAAGTCTGACACTTTACCCCTAGACCACCAGGTCACCAATTTTAATAATTAAATGAGATGTTTTAAGATGTCCTTTGCCTTAAAATCAACATTCAACTTTTGATAGTATATTAGAGGAAGTAAACTAATTCAACTAATTGGAGATTATTAACACCTTTAAAAGAAAATAAATTACTGTTGGAACTGTAATCTGATATGTTCATTCACTAGAGAAGAGTGGAAGGAAAATGTAAAATTTGAGAGGAATTATTTAAAATGCAGTAAGAATAGAATTATTTTTAGTTCACAGCACCCTACTTTTTATCAGTTTTTATATACTTAAAATGTCTATCCAAAATAATATTATAACTATTCGATTCACAAATATTTACACTAATTGGGTAAGGATGGATAACCAATTAGAAAAAAACCCAGCTAAGTATACAAAAAAATAAATTCAATTTCTGACCACCTTGTCACTGGTAAGTCAGACAAGAGAAGGATTTTCCCAATTTGCTTGAAAGCCTAGTTAACACGTAGTTAAAAAACCAAACTTTAAAAAAAATCCTGATGATCAAACAGGATAAGCCATGCATTTATGTTGTGGGATAAATGTAATATTATTTAAGAAAAGTATGCAAACAATATCAAATAAATTTGATGTGTTTTTTATGGATTATGGGAAGATTGGAATATTTTTAATTTCAAGTATCAGTAGGCCTATAAAAGGAGGAAATTATATGCTCCAGTCAGTGGAGTTTTGTTTGATAGGAAACCACAAACATAATAAATTGTGTTGCTGAACATTGCATCGATTGATTCGTAAAGTACATATTCCCTATCAAAGCTAGTCTAGCCTTCAATCAATTTCAATGCCAATCTACAAATGAGATAAATGAAACAATTTTTTAAAAAAAGGTACTTAGCTATAAAAAAAAATCTCTGGTTTATATACAAACTAATTTCGTTATATTTTTTTATTTAACAAATTAGACAACCAAACATCCATATCCATTATTCATACAAATGAGACATTACGAATATTTCAAAATTAAATCCCAAAGTAATTATTTTTTTATTAATTTGGAAGACAGTTAAAAACACCATAAAATGTCATCATTTAAATATTGTTTTTTATGAGCATATTTGTAATTCTTGAGCAATATTTGTTTGCTGTTAATTGTTTTACACTCACAGCAAATTTCCAATGAGGAAATAAATATTGTGAACAAGTTCGAATAAAGTCATAAAATTTAAGTCATTAATTTGACAAAAAAGTAAGTAGCAAAACAGCGGCATGGCGTTGAGGAGTTTGAGCCAAGTTTACAGAGAGCTGCTCAGTGTGTATCTATTACTAGCGACAACAGCTGGTGTTGATGACCGCAACCCAACTTGAGGCAGGGTATTATTAGAACAACATGTGAGCCAGGTGACATGTCTGAGAGAAATGGTGTCTTCAGAATAACTCCTACTCATCACCATAATAATCACGATCTCTATCTTTCAATCATTCTTCCTCCTTTAATTGCTTCCATTCTTCACCTCTCACTTGCACAGCTTCTGTTAGCTGATCCTCCCTACCTACCTACTTCATTTCCATCATTTTCTTTGGAATCCTCTCCTCCATCCTCATTACATACCCGTTCCATTTCAGTTTTGCTTCCCCTACTAACTCATGTACTC
>CABEEJ010000380.1:78524-242818 GCA_901482245.1 Timema douglasi | reverse complement strand
CCCCCCCCCCCCTATTTTCCGGATAACTTTATTTCTAATCTGGTTTCTCCCAGTGAGAGCTAAAATTATCCACACAAACTTCATTTCCATGGCCCCCATTTTCCTAGTTTCTCTTACATCCAATGTCCATGTTTCTGTTGCATGGGTGACAATGGGTACAAAGTACAACACTTCCTTACACACTTCAAGGGCACATCTCTTCTCCATAGCAGGTCCCTTAAGCACCTACAGAACAACTCTTCCTGCTGTCCTCTTCTCATTAGAGCCTCTCTACTTCCACCTTGTGCCTCAATCACACTTCCAAGATACTTTACATTCTGTATCTTTTACAGTTCTCTGCCATCCAACTTTATAGCTTTATTAGGCTGTACCCTCTTCCTTGTCATCACCATCACTTTACACTTCACCGTGCTAAGTTTCATTCCACACTCTTCCACTTCCTCATTCCATTCTTGTAACTGTTCCTGTACTTCTTCTTCCTTCTCCCCCTATTTCACCAAATCATCAGAAAGCATCATGGCTTTCATTCTTTCCTCCCAAAGTCTTACTGCCTCTTTATTTATGACCCATTTTCATTATCATTACTTCAGTTTTTATTTTTATTTGGAACCTCTTTGTGCTCCCACTCCCCATCTTAACACAACCCCGGCTATCCTCATACATCCCACTCTCTATCTTAACACAACCCCTGCTATCCTCATACATGCTTTCCACTCTCATTACAACTCCTGTGTTTAGCACAAGGCTTATAAATGACTTGATCTGAGGTAATAGAGATGAACATGTCATTTAGAGGGCTAAGTCAGCAGTTTCCGGAGAGAGGATTTAAAAACACTGTAAAAGCAACCATACTTATTACAGTTCAATTTTCATAGGCCCACAGATAACAAACTTATTTGATTTCAAAACAAACAACACCCAGCAATAACTAGGATTTTGTGTGTGTGTCCGTGCCAAGAATTGAACCCAGCTTCCTTGATTAAGTTTGTAGACATACTAATGAGCAAGCTAAGGTCAAACCCGAACAACATTACACTGACCTACAATTAAATGTATTAGAGAGAGAGAGAGAGAGAGCAAGAAGAGTTGTTCTACAAAAGCATTTTTCGTCCAAATATAAATCAAATTGAAAGATAAAACGTTCCAACAAGTTTAAAGCAAACAATAATAATAATAATAAAAATAATAATAGGGCAGATATTAGGGCACTTTTTCAATTGGAGTGGCCCCATTTAAGTCAAAGAAAAATATGTATATAATGGCATGTCAGTGAAAAACACAAAATAAAGAGAAATTCTATCTATGTTTTTAATTTCTTCTATTCTATAAAATACATTTTTATAGCACTACATCTTACTACCTGTCCAGGTTATATGCATATGTAATAATTACACTAATGTGTTCAATATTAGGAAGGTCGAATTTAGAAGAAGAGTAAATGAATTTTAGTGGAGGAAGGAAGAGTGGAAAAAAACTATTTTGGAAAAACCAGCCTCAGTACACCCGAGTGGGATTTGAGCCCCGATCTCCCCATTATCAGCAGTCTAGTCTTTTGCAAGAGCGATGCCTTAGACCATGCAGCCATCAAAGCGAATTATTTTACTAAACGTGACTTTAATATAAGCATAAATGCCTTAAAAGTGTTATTATATATATATATATATATATATATGTGTGTGTGTGTGTGTGTGTGTGTGACGCCTGTTTGAGTTTTGTATTTGTCAAGTGTGACTGTGGGTCTGTCCCCACCAAGACGACCTACTACAAGTCAACCAAATGGTATGAGGGCTAAAGGGAGGGAAAGAGGGTAAGGCACATGTGTGTCTTTAGAGGAAAAATAAGCAACATTTTAACTGTCTCTCACTGCCGCAAAGTATTTCAGCCGAATGCTCTTGGTCAAAGATGGCGCGAGAGCAGTGTCAATTTTACACTTGTTGTGTGTTCAGGACTGCTCTAACGGGCCTTGATTAGAATTATTCAAGTATTTAAAGAAAAATAAGATGTGTTGTGGCCAAGGATTGGGGAGGAGGTGAGTGGATATAGGATTGTGTGGGTTTGTAATTGACGTTCGGCTTGGGTGTTTATGATTTTTATTTGTACTACTATGTCTATTACAAATATGATGTTGATGAGAAATATTAAAAGAATTTAAATTATATTGAAATATTGAAAGAATTTAAAATAATACTTAGAAGCTTGTGGCCAAACAAAGTATCGGTATTGCAAGGAATAACCAATGGCCTGACTGACCTCTAGGTTATCCTACACGGATGATAAACCCCAGTGCCCCGGGCTCGAACTATAGCCCTCCAATACAAGTATTAATGTGCCAGCATCCTAAACCGCGTAGCCCCAAAACGAGGAGAGTGGACTCTCCCCCTAGACTCATTGGTGATTAGTCAGCCATGTTAGCTGGTTACACCACTTTTTATTCCGTCTTTTGGCTTGGTTTACCTTAAGTATTGCTGACACTCTGTTTATGTTGTCAGCGCATAGGTTATATTTGTTTACAAGCTAATCATGAACACCTTGCAACATTTGTTTTGCCATTCACAATCCAGAGCACAGCAGTATTTAACAAGCACTCCTCTCAATTTAGGCTGTGTGATTACACATATTTATTTCAAGCATAATTGTATATAATTAACATGATAATTAAATATATTTTAGAGCAATAAAATTATTTGAATATATAATTTTAAGCCCAAAGATGAAAACAAGGCTTGGAACATTCCTTGCCCTGCCCCCGCATCCAAAGTTTCTTGCTCTGCTTCCGAGACCACCAACCGCCAATTAATAGCTGTATCATTCGAGACACATAGTAATAAAAAAAAACACCATGAATGTTGTTAGGGTTAACTATTGTGATACTTGTGATCACACAACACATTAATCAGTGGACTAGTTATTAACTACGTCCCTGCAACAGTGGCTTACCTCCCAATTTTCAATCCACATTGAAGAGATGATGGCTACTCTCTATTCACGGTAGGAATTACTCTCTGTAAGGTCTTTTTTTCCTACCAATATCCTACTATATTATAGATTTCTGGTAGGGAAAAGGACCTTTCAGAAAACAATTCTTACAGTGAACAGACTTTAATTTATGCATGCCTTAAAGAACATCTTAATTTCATATATTTTGGTATATAACTTAACTTTACAACATATGTGCTTTATTGTTGTGAGGTGAGACTTAACACAGTTTTGTATAAACTGGTGAGATGAAACCTTTTTACACAGTAGCTTACCCCAGACTTCAAAGCTAATGACCACTAAATGAGAGTTTGTTTATCTTTAGTTTCAACACAAACCAAACAATGGAGAAATACAGCACAAGACTATCATTAGATCCAAACACATTGTACACAGACTAGTATGAACAAGAAATCAACACAGAGAATAAACAGACACTGCTTTTCAGATGACACACTATCGAGTGATTGTGTGGATAAAGAAATGACACCCAGACAGGAATTTGAGCTGCCTAGGATATCCTCCTTGTCACTGCTTCATTCAACTGTATAGACCTCCAAGCATAGTGAGGAATTTTAGGGTTGTTTTGTTTTTTATTTGGGGTATTTAACGAGCACTTTCTGAACCAAATGATTATATCAGGGTAACTTCAATCTGAAACAGACGTAGGCTCCCACCCAGCTCTCAATTCATCACTGTGAAAGGAGAAAGCCCCATTTCACTAATTGTTTGGTCAATCTGGGGAGAATCGAACCCAGAACTCTTAAACAAACTCGCTAACGACTCCACTTGTTACAAGAGTGCACAGCATTACAGCAATTACTTTAAATCACAAAATTTTCTATGATAGCCCACATTAGACTTATTTCATTAAAAGAGACACAACTTTTCAGATGACAATTCTATGTAGTAATTATTTGCTTAAAGGGAGTGTAAAAAACCCTTTATTATAAACCACCCTCAGTCTACCCAACTGGGATTCAAAGACTGCCCTTCCCTTCACTGGCAAACCAGACTAGATGAGCTTCCAAAATGTTCTAAACCATTTTAAAATGATTACGGTTTAGACCATTGTAAAACGACTACTTTGTTCCTTCCATGAGACAAACGCAGCAATTGCTCAGCATCAAACATACGCGTTGGTAGCTGCGGAAACTAAGCATCAACCTCGTCTCGCCTGGTTTGCAAGTGACGAGGGAGTCGGAGGTTTTAATCTTGGCCAAGTGTACTAAGAGTAGTATTTCCTAAATAGTTTTATAGACTATCTCCAAACCAATGGAAGAACATTTCCTCTCAACTCTACCTTTCTCATACCTACCACATTAGTATAATTAAATGTGGATGGATAAGATGTTTAGTAAGATCAGGCGCATCAACAAAAAAGGCATTTTAAACATCTATACAAGAGTCATCGTCACCCCCGCAGCTATTGAGGAGTTGAAATACATTAGTTTAAATAATGTTTATAATAATCCAAATAGTGAATAGTGTACAGTGGATATTTAGTTGATTTAACTTTAGTTTCTTATGTGTTGTAAATGGAGTGTAGTACAAATAATAATTGGACTTGAGACGTATTAACCAATCAGAGTGCGTGAAATGGCTATAGCCAACTAAACGCCAGTATACAAGCAGACGAAAATAATTAGCTTCTGTGTTCATGTTTTAAATAACTTGTGTTGATTTTTATTCATTAATCTCCTTTGTTTCAGCGTCAATGACTATCTAGATATTACTGAGAATAATGGAGAAATATTACATTTTTCATTCTGTTATTAGGAAGTAGGTCTACTATAAGATTCATGACAGTAATAAAATAGTATCCAAATAAAAATCAAATTTGATTTATTAGTACAGACAAAACTTAAATCAAGTTATAATAAATTCTCAAAAAGTACAGTTTGATCAACGTTGTTTTTCGACTAAACACTTTATTAAGGTATTTTTTTATACATCTTGTAGTGAAAACTAAAGAGGCTAAGCCATTTTCTATGAATAAAAGACAATCGATTTAAATAAGACTTTACTCTACTTTTCATTATAAGCCGATGTATTTTTCTTATGAATTGTGCACTGTACCCTATACACTACGTCACTATGTGCTATTAGTTATATGTTATTCATGAATATAAACACAGCCTAAGGGGACTACTTCGGTAAGCGAGAAATTGCCGTGCAGACCTTTAGCTACAATGCAATATTTAATTCTATGATGCATTATTTCAAAATATGGTTCACTTCAAAACCAAGTTGAAAGCTCCAACAGGGCTCTCTTTCCGTAACAATGTCATATTGTGAATTTAATTAATAGAAAAAAAATGTGTTAAAATGTGACATTAGCTCATTTTTAAACAACCTTTTAAGCATATTTCCATAACTTTGAGACGAGGTTTTATGAAAAGGGTGACAGAAAGAATAGAGAAGTAGTTCCATAATATGACACGAGCCCATTGTATTTTAAACTGTGGCCTGACAGAGATTGATACTTTCTCACCGATCAAGGCGGCCGCCTTAAGGAAATCAAAAGTGTATAGCCACCAGAACATAAGCTCACAATTCAACTCTATCCTGAGATCCCACCTCCTTAAATCCATGAATTTTTACATTTCCTCCCCCCCCCCTCCACCTCTCCCACATCCATGTGTTGGTCTGCAAAGGGGGTCTTTTTTCAGGTTTTCAAACTAAAATATTGTATAGGCATATATGCTTGTCATTACTCATACAGTGTCATAAGACCACCCCACCTGCCTGTGCATGCCGTGATAACCCTTAATATGTTTTGGGGTGCATACAGCTTATTAAGTTCTTCATTATGTAACACTAAATTGGACTATGTTTATCTCGAGTTGAAAGCATTTTGTAGAATTTTAAGTTAAACTTTAGTAACTTAAAAAAATCATAGATGAAAAAGTCTGTGGTATATCAAAAAGGTAATTTGTTAATTTCAAGAAATGCATGAATTTTCTAATGCAGGTAACTTATACGCCCTGATAAAGCCAGTGTGTGTTTGTTCCTTTTATTATGTTTCACCCGCCTCAGTGGCGTAGTTGGCTAACACGCTTGTCGTGTTGAGCTGCTCGACTGCTGAGGACAGGGAGATCGAGGTTCAAATCTCGGTCGGGTGAACTGGGGGTGGTTTTTCCTAAATGGTTTTCCACTCTTATTCCTAATCCATTAGAGTAATTAGTACTTAAAGCGTATAACCCGAACGGGTAGTAAGACGCGGTGCTAAATATTATTATTATTAGGTTTCTATCCACCTTCCCTGTACCTTCTCTCAAATATAATACTAATGTAGGTAAAGTAATGATTTAAGCTATTACTTTGTAAGAAATTATTAATAGCCAGGAGCGCTATATATAGTCTGTTAAATAGGCTACTTACTCTTTCTGGCACTTCTCGGAGTGGAGCCATTTCTTGGAGGAAATTCGTTCAACAGGAACTGATTCTCTGCACTAGGTCGTTTGGTGGCACTATTGTAAGTGGCAGGTTGGCTCATAGTAATGTCACTGAAACCACACATAAGCGTTGGTAAAGGTATTCTGCCGTTGTAGGTGACGCTTGTCTGCCCATATACTAAATCTCTCTCTCTCTATATATATATATATACACACACACACACCCCCCTAGTTGAAAAATGACTCCTGGGCATGTAGGCCTAATAGTTAATTAACGTATACAACATAGCAGGATAGAAGCAGATCCTTAAGTCAACTTTAAGTCTCAAATTTTGTATAAAAAATTGGAACTAGATTTAGGAATTTATAATGTTTCCATTGAATCATATGAGTGGGCTGTAAATAGAGTTATTGAGAATTCAAGTGATGTGACGTGACATTACTATACATTATTTCTTAAATTTTGAAGACATAACTGCAGTGAATGTTATGTGACATTTTATTGTTTTCATATCGAAAGCTCTGATGAAATTGAGGACATTGAGGTTAGTGTTAATGTTTTACTTCTGAAATACACACTAATTTTTCTAGCAAGTATCCATACTAGTTTGAATTGAATTGATGTATCTTATTTCATTGTTTATTAAAATAGGCTTTTATGAAAGCAATTTAAATGGGAAGCAACAATGAAGGAAGAAGAGTAATAGGCCTGTGTTACATTGTTACAACTCATAATTTTTCTTTTATTAAGTAGACTACATTAAACAAAAAATTAAGGTTTTTTTTTTCACCCTTTAACATTTTCAAATTTGGGATACATTTTTAAATTCATTATTTACTGTTCAATTTGCATGAAATTTCGTAGAACCATGCTGATTTCGAATTTGCCATAAGTTATTTAATAAAATTTCAGGGAAAGCCCCTTCACCCTCACGCGCTAAACTACAATATGTTTTGAATAGTTAGATATTCACGTACCAGTATTAACATTTTAGGGAAACTTCCATGGGGTTATGAAGTAGGACATTGGTAGATAGGTATCAAAATACTGTAAAAATAGAGATAAATTAAATTTTTAATGCTTTATTTTACAGTTGAAAATGTTTTTAAATAAACATGGCCAAATTGCAAATTTTTTGATAAAGTGACAAGCGAATTCTACATCTCAGGGAGCCTACTAGTTAAATATTGCTTCCAAGTGTGTTATAATAAAGCAGTGGTTTCCAACCTGGGGGTCACAGAGCGTTTTGGGTGGGGTCACAATATAGAGGTTTTAGCTTTATATTTACTTTTCAAGGATTTTAATGATTATAAGAAGATGCGAAATTTTAATAGAGACATAAGATGTTAAAGTGCTAAAAAGACCTAGTTATTACTTAGGTTCCTTTTGGCTATTCCATTCTGATAGCTTCTTGCGGACTTGTTTACTGTGGCAGCCTTGTAATGCTGCTAGCATAATATAAAATCATCCCCCAACCCCGGGCTTGTTGATTCTATTTTACTACATATTAGTCGCAAATAATCATTATTATAAGCAATTATAATAATTAAAACAAGAATTAGTTGACATGTGGGTTTAATGTCCCGCTATTTTGGTTTGGTTTGTTGGTGAAGGTGAAGTAAGGATTTTAATTCTGGTCAGGGGTAGTTTATCCTAATATCCCTCCAAGCAAATAAGGGTACATTTCCTCTAAATTTTACTTATCCCACTGGCGTAGTTAACTGTAGATAGTCCGGGCTGATAGTAATACACAGTGAAAAAACTTAAAAACTATGATTTGAACACTTTTAAGTTATCAGAGGGTCGCGATGGCGGCAGAGAGAAAAGTTGTGTCATAAACTACAAAATGTTGGACACCACTGTAATAAAGTAAGTTAATTTTTTTAATCTAAAATATACAATTTGAACAATATGATAACAATAATTTAGCTCAGATGCAGGTAAACTGGAATAAATAATAATTTAAGTTGCACTGAAAAAGCCTTAAGTAGCTTTAAAAATCCAGCATGAGAAAATAAACAAGGCTGTCACCAGGAGGGGGTTTCGAGGGCTCAAACCACGCCCGATATTTTATGAGCAAATTGGCTTTATTTATGGTTCAAACAATATAAAACTTAAGATAAATGTACAAATTAGGGTGCTGTGTTATCATAAAAAGCCCTTCAAAGAGCTTCTAAAGGTGTTTAATATTTAGAATTTTCCAAGCCTTCAGCAGTTAGGGGGTTATGTTAATATAAAAAAACACTTCAGATAGCTTCTAGAGGTGTTTAATTTTTCCCAACCTTCTGCATTTAGGGGGTAATGTTGCCATATAAAACCCTTCAGATAGCTTCTAGAACTATTTATCAATTATAAATATTTCTAGCTTCTGGCAATTGGCGGATGTGCCCACCAAACCCCCTTGAAATTATTGGTTGGCTACGGCCTTGTAAATAGATAAATTTAAAAATCCAGTTTCCTGAAATCTCAGTTCAAGGTTTGATTATCACCCCAGATTACAAAAAAAGTATTAAAAAATGAGAGCCTCCTTCTGCCCCGCCCACTCCCCCAATAAATTTCTTGCAACGCCCCTGCCGGTAGGGCCTACGTGGCTCTAAAAGTTGGGCTTATATATTTTTATATGGACATTTATGTTGGCTCAGAGGTTGAAGCGTTTCAAGAAATGATGAAGTATGTGATAACAATAACCTTCAAAAGGGTAAGTTCTTGTTTTTTAAATTTTGAATTAAATTGTGTTAATATTTTGACTTCTTTCTATGTGTGTCAAATGTAGCTCATAACATTGGTAGTGTTTATTTTCGTAAAAATAATATTTTTTTTAAGAAATTGTTTATGTACTGGAACAGACACCGAAAATATAGTCGCCAGAGCAAGCAATAATTATTAGTCTGAGCGCCATCGGCAATGACAAAATAGGACTACTCTTGCGGGAATCATTGGATAGTATTATTCAGTTTAAGGTGGTAACATAAAAATTGGTTTTCTTAACCTTATATTAATTGAAATATAACATTTATCAAATAATAAATTGTCTCATAACAAACAAACAAAAAATAAGTTAGGGGTGGTTTATTATAGGAACTATAGTTAGAATAAAAATGTACATGTTTTCACACCTGATTTTGTTCAGCACATATGAGGGTAGAATAAAGTGTCTGGTACACAATATATTATTAACTAAACACTTTCATTCAAAAAAGATTACTAGGTATCTAATAGCATCTACACCCTTTCCACAACATTATCTTGCCACCATTTCTAAATGATACACGTTATCAGTGTTGCCAGCGGACCGGGTATAATTAAAAGGTCTAGCTAGTATAATAACACTAAAAATAGATATGTAAAAGAAAACGAGTCCCAACAACTAAGTTTGCTGTAGTTATAGGTAGTCCGCGCGGATATAGCCCAAAGTAACACGAGATCTAAATATTCAAAAGTAATTCTAACTTTACATGTACGAGGAATGTATATTCTAATATATTTATATTTATGGTTTATATTAATTTTGCTCTCGTTTGTGTAGTTTTAAGATTGGAAAGTCACTAGTCCCAAATATTATTTAATTGAGTTTATGTATAAACGAAGATTTTGCTTTTTATTTTTTTATTTTTTTCCCCCCATACTAAACTGGAGGGACATATGTATATATCGAAGTGGAGTGACTAGTCAATATCAGTCCCCACCAAACACTGATATGCAGATTAATGTCTCAACAATTTACACACACACATATATATATACACTCACTATGATATACAGATGAAAGCTGGAACAATTTATACATAATATATGTATATCTGCATATCATTGCCATTTGGTAGCTATGTATATATACTATGATATACAGATGAAAGCTGGAACAATCTATACATAATATATGTTGAAATGTTTACATCTTTCATCTGCATATATATATATTAATATATATATAGTCCACTGTGGGCTGTAAAGCCTAAGCAGCCCTGTAAAGATATACTAGGAAATGAGGAGTGAGGTAACGTAGTTTCCGTTACTTTCCTCACTGGAGCAGAAGGCACAATTGCACATCAGTTTGACAAGCCCACTGAAATGTGTACACAAACTGATCCTACGAGTGACACCTTCACTTCATTCATCATATAAACTGGCTGTATATATGATGTTATTACTAGTATCACATATACCTCTGCCCCTTTAATATTTGTCAGAGCCATAAGTAAGACTGAGACAGAGTGACGAAAGTAACAACTTTCTCTAGCCCACTCCAGATGATATATTTCTTGGGAACACTATATCTGATCTAAGGTGAATATGGGTGGCCTATACGTATATGCATATATAACCTATATTACCTTTTGGCTGTTGCCTTTCTACAGACCTGCGTGACAAAACATCTAGCTGGAAAAAATGGCTTAGGTTGATTTTGCTTCATGAATTACCAGTTTCTGTCACATATCCTTTTCTTTATACAATATAATAAGGAGATTCTTGAAGCCACTTGACGTTGTGAAAGCCCTCCCATCCTCGACTGGGTCCCGAGACTCGACTTAACTCCTAAGAGATTCTCTAATGCTTCCTGAAGGGAAGAAAAAGAGAAAATAATAATATGTACAGACACTACAAGTCATACCATGATATCAACCGTTCCTTAAAGGGATAGTCTGTCATATTGCATGAAGGGTTTGTGAAAATAAAAAAGAGAGAGAGAGAAGTATGATTATTAGTAAGGAACAAAAGAAGATGTAAACAAAATAAGGGTTTCTAGAGATGTATGGTGACATTAATATACTGGGGGCTGGGTGAGAGCCTCCCGCTGACCACTGTTGTCACATCTCGCTTATTCTAGCAGGGCTGAGAGACTCCTATCTCCTCCCCCAAGGTCTATCTCATAGTTCCCGAGGCCCTGGATAAGAGAATTGGTGGAATTGGGCAGCTTGTCACATAAGAACTTCGCAAGCTTCCAAAAAGAAACCACTGAGGGTTAAACACTCATTATTCAGAATACAAGTCTACCAATACACTATCAGGGCCAGTTTTTCCGTGACCTTACCTTCCCCACCTTTTATATTACTTTGGCTGGTGGTAGAGAGGGAATGGCCCGGAGACATACAAGGCTGGAAGGACTACAGGGCTATGCCATTTCTTTATTGAGTAATAAGGAGGTCATCATATACTTTTGAAAAACTGTATAAGTCATATAAATTCTACACTGGTTGCGTATTACCCGAACGGGTATTAAGACGTAATGATAATAATAACTCTACACTGGTTGCGTATTACTAGAATGGGTAGTAAAACGCGGTGATAATAATAATAATTCTACACTGGTTGCGACATTTGACTTGGTTTGTCATCCTGATCATCCAAGGTCTCGTCTTCTCGGTGTACAAGTATGTACTGCTATGATCATGATTGTGAACCACCGTTCCCGTCTAGTTGACTGAGAAAGGACTGCAGGCATCACCGAGAAGTGGAACTATCCAAGCATATCTTGACTTGTTGAGGAGCTGGGTTGAAAAATGTGTATGTGTAGCACTCAATAGCAGAACTTGAGTTTGCATTGTGGTTAGTCACTGGATTTCAGGTGGGAGCTGCTCGTAGGAAGGTTCGGCCATGAAATACGTTGTTAAATGTTGTAGGTGAATGTGTGAAAAAGAGAAACATTAAGAGTTTTAAAAATAAAAGAGCATGTCTGACTCGGTGTATGGAGGTTGTTGAAGGGAAGGGAGTATAAAATGATAGGGAAGTATGGAGAAAGTTAGTGAGGATGTATTAAGTTCGGAGTAATGTTTTTGAGCTATATGTATGGTTTCTGGCCCACCCCGTAAGGAAATTGTATGATTAGAGATATATTAAAGTACAAACGACAATACAGATTTTATACAGTAACAATACTCATACAAGTAATAAATGGATATTCCGCATATTAGAACTAATTTTGATTAATACCTTATTTGTAATGTGCTTGGATACGATAATGCTAGTAGCTTTGTTTTGTTCCACGTACATTTTTAAACCAGACTTTACTCTGTAGGGTTCAATCTCATCATATTCCTATCCATTATTTCGTGAAGTCACTAATGTGGCAACACAAAAAGTTGAAGGTAAATGTGTGGCAAGTTGGGAAATTATTTTCACCTTTGGTATTAAGACTATTACCTTTACAACTAGTAAACTACATACTAAATAAATAAATAAACCTACAACTATTAATTATTTAATAATTTTCTTTAAAATATTATTACATATTGATGGTTTATAATGTCAAGTTATAAAATTATACCGTTTTTAAAACTTTATAATAAGTGTTAAAAGTCAATCCTGTTTATGTTATTGTTTATATTTTTAAACCGGTATTTTGTGATCAAATTTTCAAGTTCGTTCAACTCTACACAAATATAATATATAACTTTAACTATTTAATTTCAACGGTTTTTTGCCTCCACTGTCAACATGGATTCTTTTTTCAGTCGGCTTGATGAGTTACAGACTTATTTCAAAAGTCACAATAAAACTCGAGACCATCAAGCACACTCAGCTAAAGTTCATTCTGTTGGATGGAGTTGTGATGGAAGACGTTTAGCATCAGGATCGTTTGACAAATCTGTTGCAATATTTTACTTGGATAAAGATAGATTGGTGGGTATAAGCGTGGCTGAATGGTCAATGGTGTTTGACTCAAATTGCACTGGGTCATTGTTGATAGACATGTAAGGGTTTGAATCCTGTTCACTTGTTCTGGGGGTATTTTTAATCCTCTTTGCGTGCTAATGCGGGTGACTTTCCACTAGGACACCCCTATTTGTTTTATCATAATACATTTTAATAAGCCTTGTGTTAAACATATCCATCTAAAATTGTTTCCCCAACTAGGCTAGAAAATATCAGGAACATTTGAATGCCATTAAAAAACAAACAAATAAAAGGTTCAAATTAATGGGTAGATCTCGGACCATTTAATTAATATGATAAATTAATGAAAGAAGCAAAATCAGGCAGTCAAGTATTGGGTCAAAACTGGAAAATTTTCTAATGACTTTGCAATCAAATGATAACCTAAGTATTATTTTTCTCACTGTGTATTGCAATTGACTGTACATTTTATTTGTAGACAAAAGAATTCATATTCCGAGGACACGGAGGAAGTGTTGATCAACTTTGCTGGCATGCGTCTCACCCTGACTTGTTGAGTACAGCAAGTGGTGATAAAAGTGTTCGCATATGGGATGCTAGGTCACAAAAATGTTCAGCTACTATTGTCACAAAAGGTAGTCGATTCATGTGCCGAATATTTAGTTTTGTAGGCTACTTCAAAAATTGGTTACTGGAAGTATTTCAAATCAACCAAACATTTTTATAATCCAAGTTTTGCTTGTATAATATTAAAGTAATTTGATTTTATCGATATAGGCCTACTTTAAATTCATCTTGTATTTTATTTTCAGGTGAAAATATTAACATCACATGGTCACCAGATGGCGAAACAATAGCAGTGGGAAACAAAGAAGATCTGGTGACCTTCATTGATGCTCGCACCCACAAGGTCAAAGCAGAGGAACAGTTCTCTTTCGAAGTCAATGAAATTTCATGGAATAAAAAAAATAATTTATTTTTCTTAACCAATGGACAAGGCTGTATTCACATCCTAAGGTATGCTGACCCAAGCTCTAAATGGATTGCTATAATCAATTACTAAACTTTAGCCATTCACCTAAGACAATATATATGTCATGTGAGCTCTCTGTAAGTTGGTAATTCCGAGCTCTTTTGCCTTGGGGAGTTTTTCTTTAAAATATATATATATATTTAGTTGTTTTGATTGTTTTCCAATGAACCTCTATAGACTCTTGGTACCACTCAGATTTAACACAATCTTCATAAAATTCTATTGTTGAACTATATATTTTTAGCCATATATAGCCTTATTTGGCACTTCTATCAAACAATATTTCCAGAGATGCCTGAATTTAAAACATATTCTCTGCTCAGATTTTAAAGCACCTATACATATAAATATTATTTTTATATTCATGTGTGTATATAAGCTAGATAAAGTTGTAACAAGGGAAAAAGACTAGTATAAAGCAGGTTAGAGATGATCTGACTGGTCAGCCTGACCAAATCAGCTTAACGTTCCTTGCTGCAGACTTGAATCGCTCTTTCATTGCAATAAGGTATTGTAATGACATCTATCAATGAACCATTGTACCTTTAGCCAGTCTGAATACTTCATATTGAAGCTGATAGTTGAAGTTACCAGTTCATGATCTAATATGTCCATAAATAAAGTAAATGAAAAAATTAATAAGTAGCAAAAATATTTGTCGGATAGTAGTATACAAGTATAATATTGGCTACCAAGCCCACGCAGATAGCCATGTTAAATGCGGACCATGGAATGGGTTAGAGAACGCATGCTTCATGACTCATATTTTATCAAAACACAATAAAAGTTGGAATCGTGCTAAATTCATTGTTAATTATTATTACTTTATGAAAAAAGTAAAATTTAGTAAAAAAATGAAAGAAAAAAGACTGCGTAAGTTTTTGTATATTGTTAAATTCAGTGTGCCCATTGATAACAAAAAATGCCATCATCAAAGAAGCAGTTACTACACGATTTGGTAAGGCAATCGGATGCGCTGGTTTCCTGATATTAATTTAAAAAAATTATGTCAGATGACACATCTACACACAACCTAATAATCCGACTAATCTTACCAAATCAATCTGACCGAATCATGTCATCTGTAGCTGGCTTAACTCACTATGACATCAAGCCAAAATGTGTTAATTTGTTGATTATTAAATCAATAAATATTTTATGATTAATATAAACTCAATGGTATGTTGCATACATTGAAACACTGCTATAGATGTCTTGTTTTCATTCGAGACCAAAATTACTTGCTTGAACAAGTTAGACCAGTGTTTCACTTGAGGACAAGCTGAATTTTGAAGGTAGCCTAGCGTGCCACCAATTATTTGCATTTATTAACAATTAGCCTACTTATATTTTTAAATCAAACATTGTTGGATATTATAAAATGTAATGAATTATTCTAATCAAATTGCAAATATTTCAGTATGCCTTGAAACTTTAAAGAAGGAAAATTCATTTAATTGTCAAAGTGCGTATCTTGAACATAATATTAATTTTGATAACTTTTAAGTAAGGATACCTTCAGTGAAAAAAATACAATAAATTGATATTAGGTATGTTAATATCAAAAACATATTTAAATATTTCCCACATTGGTTTGAAACACATAATGTGCTCCAATGTCTTAAACAGCACACGAGATGCATTTAAAAGTATGAGCCAAGATGATTTATATCCATTGACTTTAAATAAAGTTCATTGAACCATGTTATTTAAAGACATGGCTGTCTAAATATATTTGACTTAAAAAAAATATACCAAGTTGGGATTTTTTTTTTACTTCGTGTTGATTTTTTCATATTGACATGCCATATGAATCGTGTTCGAGTGCCACTGGATGGCTTCCATTCCATAGTTTTGCCACCCCTGTTCTAGACCTATTTAGGGCCGGTCTTATGACTACTGGATGAATATTGTTAATGGGAGCTTAAAATTATCTACCAGATAAAAAGTTATCAGCCACTTTAATGTTTTATGCGGCTTATGAACTGAATTTATCTGCCGGATAGTTATCTGTAACATAAATATATTTTTATTCAGAACATGCAAGGTTGGTACTGTTTTTACTGATATGCACATGCGTATAAGCCCTGCTGATAGCGCTACAACCTAGCGAGCACAGATCAAGTTAACATGAGTGGTGAGAATGCTCAACATTTGTTAAATAATGGCGGCTAAATGAGTGTGAGAGAACAGAAGGCATGATGTGGGCGTAGAAGCTAAGTTGTCTTGCAGGTAATAATTTCTGTCTCTCCCAAAATGTGGGCAATAGTTGGGTACAACGTTAACAAAATTTAATTTATTGTACTCACATTTTGATAATTTGTTCTTATATAAATATAACCTTACAAATAGCTTGTCAGTTTATATAAAAGTGAATTAAATGTTGAAACTCTATATAGTTAGAGCCTGGGCCTGTGCTTACTAAACACGTGAACCAAGATGTTAACCTAACAACAAATCCTGATTGGCAAAGCCTCATTAAAAACAACCTGTCACTATGACAACAAGAATTTTAACTTCCAGATAAAAGTCATCAGGCACTTAAACCTTCCGATAAAAATGTGATGGACAAATACATTTTATCTCGCAGATAAATGCTATCTGGCAGTCATAACTCACACTTTTAACTTATATACCAGATTAATATTTATCCAGTAGTCATAAGACCGGCCCCTATTCTCATAGCTTTGTTTTTTTGTAGCTACCCTGAATTGAAACTGCTTCATGTATTGAAAGCACATCCTGGCACATGCATTTGTATAGAATTTGATCCCACTGGACGATATTTTGCCACTGGATCAGCTGACGCGCTGGTCTCATTGTGGGATGTTAATGAGCTAGCTTGTCTGCGCACTTTCTCTAGGTAAGTAAATGTACAAACTAGGGATAAGGGAAAATAATGAATTTGAGACTCCAATCCTTAAAAAAAAAAAGTTCTATCCATTGAAATTTGTTTTAAAGCTCTAATATTGCTTATTGGTGGTGTAGAACAAACTCAACAACCTGGCCCCAGTCCAGTAATTTAACACTTAACTTTTTCTTATAATACATTCAGTTAACATTTTGGTGACCTGGCGGTCTAGGGGTAAGGTGTCAGACTTCTATGCTGGCGGCCGGGGTTCAATCCTCAGTCCCGGCAAAGATTTATCTGATTACCAAACCCTTCCTTCACCTCTGACAAGACATCTTGTGAATGTGGGGAATGCCAGGCCTCCACCGTGGTTCGGATTCCACGTTAAACTGTAGGTCCTTCATTTCATTTCACAATCACCCTACCATTACACATTAGCGTAAGTGCGTATAACCCGAACGGGTAGTAAGACGCGGTGCTAATAATAATAATAATAATAGTTAACATTTAATTATTATTTCTAGGTTCTATTTCTTCTGGGATTTATAATTTTTACAAAACATTCAGATTCATAAAATAGTGAATTTGACCCAACCTTAGTAAAAACACAAAAATACTTAGTATTAAATGTATCTTTTATTTTAATGGTTTCTTAAAGATATGTTTGAACAGCTTTAACAATTTTTACTACTACTCTCAATTGTTTTGTAGTATTTTGTTTATATTCTGAGAAGTCTAAGGGGGTTGTTTTTAGTGATCGAGGGGTGTGTGAGGTTAAAAAACATAATCTTTCTTCACTTAGAATATTTGCTCAATTTAAAAACTTTTAATCTAAAAACATTTGTGTTTCACCTTTGAGAATCACAACAATAAAATTGACATGTACTAGTGGTGTGCCAAGCTATGCTATTGAAAATATGGATGGCTGAAATACTAAATTTGTGTTCAATTATTGCCACTCCAGAGTGTTGCAAATTTAAAGAAAATATCTGAAGTAATTTAAATACATGGTGTTTTGGTTAAACATTTTAAAATTAAATTTGGTGTCTAAAGCTATGTATTTTTTCACAATATACATTTTTTCCAGGCAAATAAAAAAAACAATTTGATTCAACTTCGAATCAAAATAGAGTATATTTAGCACTTTTCCCCTATCAATTAGGGGTATGTTAACCTTTGAAATATAAACTTCTAATGATCTTGTTCACATTGTAAAAGCACTTTTGCAGAAGCTATTTAAGAGAAACCATACCCTGATTTTGGTTCGAAGAACAGTAAAGAAAATCAAAACTTATTTCTTTGCGGCCAACATTGATAACATTTTCTTATGTTATTGGTGTTGTTTGATAGGTATTGATAATATCTATCAAAAGTAACATCTGCAGATGACATGACATATGTATTAATATGTTAAGCATTGTTTTAGTAACTTTAGTAACTAACTTCTACTGTTCTTCCTACCAAAATCATACTATATGTAGCATTCACCTTCCAAGGGCAGAAAATGCACTTCAGCTGCTAATCCAACCCTGTTCACATGGATATGTTAAACTTCTAAAATAAATCTTATAACTCTAATAGGGTTATTGTGTCAAAATAAGTGTTCGACTCAGAGCAAAGAATTGTTTGCAGGTTGGAGTGGCCTGTACGCACTATCAGTTTTAGCCACGATGGCAGACTCCTCGCCTCTGCTTCAGAAGACTTGGTGATAGATATTGGAGAGGTGGAGACGGGAGAGAAGGTTGTAGACATTCCTGTAGAGGCTGCGACCTTCACCGTAGCATGGCACCCCACACAGTATCTTCTGGCCTATGCGTGTGATGACAAGGACTCTTATGATCGCAAGAGAGATGCAGGAAGCCTTAAAGTGTATGGCTTTCCTTCTGAATAACTCTACACAAACTTTTGTTGTCGTTTTGTGAAAGAGAGCATTTAAGGCTGGTTGCACATGAAAACATATTGTTAATATTGTAAATTACTTATTTAGCAATTTTACTTAAAAGTGGAAATAAAATAATTTTATAATTTGTAAGCGATTTCTTTTATTACTGTTTTTCATAAATTTATAGTAAGTTTTATCTTGAACTTTGTCCGTATTTATCAAACCTCTTTTTTTACCCTAAAAGTATTTTTCTGGGTGTGTCAAGTATGGATGTGGGGAAAAAAAATCGATACTTTACTAATATCCAATACTAGTAATTTTTTTCCCAATATGCCACACTCAAGTATTGAAAGGAACCATTTTTTTTTTTGTTAACTAGGGAGGAAGAACAAATGATACTTTTCTCAATTCTTACTCACCCCTAGTAGTTATTACTAATCATAAATTTGATCAAAATTTTTACTAAAGCTCACATTATTATATGTTATTTTCACTTTAAAAATATTTATTCTATTTTCATTTTAAACTTTTTTTGTTTTGTTTTTTTAATTCAAATATTAAGGCTTTAATATAATGAATGAATGAATGAATGAATGAACAAAAGCTTACAGATCTCTTTCTTGTTAACAATTTTATATAGCCCTAGATGGTGAAGTATGTATAATTGATAGTACTATATATGATGGGAGATGTTAAAGGTCTTACAAAACCATTTGTTAAAGACCAACCACTTGGTTCAATTTATAAATTATTGTGTATTAACTATATTTATTAAGACATTAAAAAAGTTTCAATCTTTAAATAAAGAATTAATATATTCACCCAAACAAAAGTTACAATTGAGATTATTTGTCGTAAAATGATGCAAAATAGTTTCTAAGCTACTAAGTAATGTGACTCATTTCATCTTGTACTGATCTTGTATAAGCTGCTGTGTGATTAGGTGAGTTCTCAGATAATTTATTTAGTGTTTTATATCATGTAATACAAATAGCACAACAATCAAGGTTTCATTGCGTACATTGTGTTATTTTATTCAATACTCACTTAATGGCTTGGAAACTGAGGAAAAACACTCTAAAGTGTTAAGTGATATGGATGGAAATCAATCTGAAGGGACGGATCAGGCCTTGATAGAAAACAAGTTAACCTATTTCCATTCTTCATAGTTACATCTTATTATCACATACACAGTTTAAATTTTCAGAAATATTCCTTTTTCATATCAAGAAATACAGAAAAAAACACAAAAAATTTAGGCAGGTACATATTTGTAAAAGCTGAAGAGTTTGAAACTTACAGTGTTACCAGATAACACATTACCATAAGATACTACACAATGCTTCATCCAGTGGTATCAATATGGCAACCTGCAAGTTTCAGTTACTCTCCGACCCTTTTCAAATATGTAACTGCCAATTAGGTCTCTTTTTTCTTTTATTTACATTAGATTGTTTTACAGTATTTCCACACTGTTATCATAACCCAAGACAATATATAATAGTTAACAGTTTGGTAACACCACAAGACACATTGGTAGAGTCATGAACAATCACCTCCATTAATATAATGGGACTTATGACCAAGTTTCAGTCTGAAACTGTCCTGTTCTTTCTAACCTGTCAAGGAACTGCTGGGCCTCTCCCTGTGTCATGTTGCCATAATTTTGGAAAGTTTCTTCTAGTGCCCCCTTTACACCTTTAGGCATGTCCTTGGAGTTGCCCGCCAAGAATATCTGAGCTTGTTGAGTAGATACGAGTTTCCACAGCAAAGACGCATTATCCTTCATTATATGTTGCACATACCTTTGAAATAATACCGTAAGTATTAAATTAAATGGGGAATTCATATGTAGTGTGTGCAAGGAACTTTGCCAAAGATATCCCCAAATACCAATAAATTAGAAGCTGACATATCAAATAGTATAGCCATGGGCCTGCCTTCAAGACGGGGCTAAATCGATACACCAAACATTTGACTATGATTCCTCTATTTTTCTACTGTCTGACTCTAGCTCCTTTATGAATGGCAAACCTATATTAATTTGCTATAATTTTTTTTACCATAGTAAGTAGCGGAAGGTATTCTACCACCAACAAAGTGAACCATCAGGCCTACTTAGGTTGAAAGAACATGAAATATATTTATTCGATCAAAATTTATGAACAAGAAAACCTCCTAAATTCCTATGGTAGTAAATTTTATTTGTAAGCTGGATTCTGTACATTTCTAGCAACATCAACTGTGCAGCCCTGCTGCATGGCATGTATCATCTATAACACCATAGTATTAAAGGCATCATAATTACACTTTATTTCCTTGGTCTCTGGAGAAGGCACAAAACAACCTAAGCTTCTCGCCTTTTTCCAAAGACAACCACTCATCTCGACAGTGGAAGTCTCCGGCACTGTTTCGACAACCGAAGAACAGGCAGAGTATATCTGACCTGGCACTCCCCTGGGCTGCTCTTTCCTGGACAAAACTGCGAAATGGTGCCACACCTGTACCAGGGCCAATCATGATCACCGGAACATTCTGTAAGAACATTTTATAGAAAATGTTACCATCACATCCCTAATATTATGAAGGTAACAAGAAATATACAAACTTGTGTTTTAAAAATATGGTACCTGTGAGATAGGAAAGTGAAATGAGCCCCCACGAACCCAGGCTTTTATAGTATCTCCAGGTTTGAGAGCGGCCAGCCAGTTAGAACAAAGGCCATAGCGTGGAACGATTAGTTTGGTCTGATATTTCACAACTGCTACCAATATGTGCACCTCCTTGTTGTGAGCCTGTGAAAACAGTCAAATATGTTAGTGATGGGTCACACATTTGATATATATGAAAACTTGGTTTATAAATTATTAAATATATCAAAGTAAGCTATTTCCATGAAACATCCAATCACTTCAGTTCTTGAAAATTTATAATAATGATCATCATCATTAGTTATCTTCTTATTTAAAATCAAATTTCTGAACGCAGTTTTAAATCAGCCAACAGGTTACAACTAACACAACAGTTCATCTAGAAATGGGAATACGTTCTGAGGGTCATAATTAACGGTCAGACATCACAGCAAGTGCTTGCCATTATTACGTGTGCAGTGCCGCACACCCAACTCCTATGCAACTTGTTGTACACGCATGCTTGAACAGCTTTGCTATCTTTGGTCTCTTCAAATACTAAAAGTCAAGCTCATTCTTGGTTC
The DNA here is from genome assembly GCA_901482245.1 of Timema douglasi. Taxonomy (NCBI): domain Eukaryota; kingdom Metazoa; phylum Arthropoda; class Insecta; order Phasmatodea; family Timematidae; genus Timema; species Timema douglasi. Next base: position 220,848 of record CABEEJ010000380.1, on the reverse strand, counting down.
ATAGCGTGTGCAGTCAAACTATAATCTAAAATTCCTTGACTTTTTCAGAGTCAATTTTCAAATTTTCCAGTCATATATTAAACCATATTATTTTGTCAAGTTCGCAACTTGTAATAATATTGTTAGAGACATATTCTGAAATTGTGTCACTATATGCAGGTGATGAAAGATTTCAGCCTAAAGCAATGGGTTAGTAGGTAGTGCGGTCTAAGTGAGATTTTAGTGAGCTCATATTGAAATATTAATAGATCGCCTTATACCAGTACAGTATGAAATTATTGTGAGAAACATTCTTCTTTAGTTTGTATGACATTTATCTGTTTTCCAGGTTCTTGGACAACCTGTCAATAAAGAGAAGGTTTCTAAGTAACTCTTGCGCTCACAGTTGTAGTTCATTTGACAATCCAACTATATAGACCCTAGTGCCAGAGACATGTATTCTGGGTACAAGTACAGATCCACAATCCTACAAAAATAATAGATCCTGAAACCTGCACTTGGTATTGAACCAGGGTCTTCATAGACCTATAATTATCCTTCCTCGTTAGTTGATTGATATCTAAACATTCATTTTGGAATGTACCTAAAGATGTACTCATCTTTGATGCATTAAAAAAAAATCTAGCGTCAAAAATGAATGTAATCCCTTATTATTGATGTCACCTAGTTATAACTAGCTCTGGGTGAAGGTCAGATACTTACAGTGGGAGAAGAAGCTATAGAGAATGCTCGCGGTTTGATGGGTCTGAACAGCTCAAACATATACTCGAGGGGTATGTGTGGCGTGGTTTGTGAGAAGTCTTGTAACACCTCAATGACTGTTCTGCGTGGCCGATGGCAGTAGTTGTAGAGCTCCTCTTGCCCTTCCGCTGTTGTAAATTCAAGTAGTTTCTCACGCTCCAGCTCACTGGTCGTGAAGTGGGAGAGGAGGTGAAAGAAGTAGCGATGAGGAGTTGCCTGGAGGAACATTTCGAATCTCACAGGCATGTCAGTCTTATCATCGCTATAAAAAGATCGAACTCTCTTGACAACATAAATGTATGTAGATTAGTTGACGTTGGCAAATGATCAAAATAGGTTTTGGAGTAGAGCACTCAACTAAATCATGGTTAAAATTAGCAAGGGATAGCCAGTGCACTTACCTGAGTGATAATTGCATGGAAATGGAATGGTTTGGATAGTCAGTCCCATACAGTTCCTTAAGTATATATTTTAAACGGTTGATCTTGGTTGGACTGCATGGTCGACAGTCAACTCTACAGTTCAACCAAGAATGATGGTTTACTCTTTAAATATGGATAATATTTATGAAATAAAGTGCATTAAGCAAAATGAAAACCTGCTTCGGTGACCATATAATTTAAGGCGTCACTCTCGTGTTAGACAAGAATGCCGATGACAGGAAGATTAGGATTCGAATCTCAGCCAGATATACTGAGGGGTCCCCCCCCCCCTCAAATGGTTTTCCACTTACTCTTCATGCAAATGTGGATACACTTAGTCCATTCACCTTCCTCATCCCTAACTCATTAGCATAATTAGTGCATATGCATATAACTTGAACAGGTAGTAAGGTGTGGTGATAACAATAAAAAAGTTAATATTATCTGCTTTATTTTTCTACAATTCTATCATATTTGTTTAGTTGGATAGTGACCTGGCGGTCTAGGGGTAAGGTGTCAAACTTCTGTGCTGGCGGCCGGGGTTCAATCCTCGGTCGCGGCACAGATTTATCTGATTACCTAACCCTGCCTTCACATCTGACAAGACAACTTGTGAATGTGGGGAATGCCAGGCCTCCACCGTGGTTCGGATCCCACGTTAATACTGTAGGTCCTCCATTTCATTTCACAATCACCCTACCATTACACTTTAGCGTAAGTGCGTATAACCCGAACGGGTAGTAAGACGCAGTGCTAATAATAATTATTATTATTATTGTTTAGTTGCTTCTCTCTGAACCTGAAAAAGCTTCTTGTGGTAGTAAAATCATGTCTTCAAAAAGGTTTGTGTGTTTATTAGTGTGTAAGCCAAACCAATTATATTCCAAAATCACTCAGGTAAGTGCACTAGCTATCCCTCCTAATTTAAAATGATCAAAACACCTAATTATCTTATGGCTATCTGTACATTTGTATTACAAGGGTCCTTATTTTAATAGTACTCTATAATTGTTTTCTTAGATCTACATTTGTATGTGGTTCAACGAAACTAGTCATTTACAGGTGTTATTTATTAAAGATAAACTTTATCAGCTCATTTAGTGGAAAATGTCTAGAGAGTCCAGATGTAAATAAGCCTTTTACCTAACAACACAATATTATGACGTGGTTATACATGGGGCTATGGAGTGAGTAAATTTTGGGTGGAGTCGAGGTCAATAAAATTGTACAATACTATAAAACTATATGCAGGCTACTGCCCCAGGGCCTCCACAAATCAGAGGCCCCAACCAATTGTCGCAATTTTAATTAAAAACAAATATTTTATGTTCTATGAATCTAATTAGACATAATTTAAGTGGTCGTGATTAGATGCCGTGTTTTACCATTTACTGGATTTGTTATTACTATTTGATGCACATTTGCAATTTATGCAGGAGTTGGAGTCTAATAATAGAAAAATAGAGGCGTTGGAATCAGAGTCGAACGCTTGGCTAACCGACGCCACAGTCCTGGTTAAACATAATTTATTTTAAGTAAAACACAAAATAATATCAATCATGATCAAATTGAGCTATCATGCAGCAGTTTAGGTTATTAATAATTAATGGTGTGTGAAGGCCAGTTTTTAATTACGAAGCAAAGGCGATGCAGAGCTTGAAGCATCCAAAGAGAAGTAAAAGTATAAGATAAAGTTGTTTTTGTCACATAACATTACTTTTAGTTTTTAAACTATTCATTAAGTATGGTTTGAAGAAAAGAAAAAAAAGGATAAACTATTTTGACACATATGAATTTAGCTATGCTTAAGTTAATTGAAGTAATTTAATCACTAGTCAGTATTAAATATTGTTTACTAGCGGTTCTAAAACCATAGCTATAATGAATATGTTATATTTAGTGAGATGTTTAAAAATCTGTTCATAATATATTGACGTATTCTTCTTCCTTTTAAATGTTTTAAAGATGCGGTCATTGTGGGTGTCGAAGCAAAAGAGATTTGGGCCATGACTTCAACATTTTTTGAAGATTCTCACACCCATATAGACAAGGTGGGGCCTTAAATTAAACATTTGAACTACACCTTGAGTTAATCCAAATTGAACCATTAGTCTTGGACTTTTGGCCTAGTCAAGACAACACCCACACTTAGAAATCCTTGTATAGGATCGAGATACGACACAACATTTTCAACCACCTACGTTTAAATCCCAGTATTGTTGAGCGCATTGGCCCAGCGTAATCGGTTGGCTTAACGCGCGAGGGACCGGCATGTCGGGTTCTCTCTCAGTCACAGTGATGATAGTGTCTGGACCCAGACAAGTCGTGACATTGTCTGCCAGCATAGTAAATAATTCTGCCACACTTGACTTGAGGTTGTGAGGCTGAACCATCAGAACATCACCAGGAGAATAGTTCAGGTCGGGAGCGGAAAATTCAATCAGTCTAACATCCTGCAAAAAAAGATGTTGAGTAAAAAATATATTGGAAAATGCTGTTTGCTATACCTTTAAATTGTAATACAGTCAACAGTCGATAATTCGTACTAAAGGGAACGTAGGTATATCAGAGTTGTGAAAAATTAATCTTATCAAAGGGAAATAAAGTTGTGCCTAAGGAATGAAAACTAATACTTTATCTAAAGTAATATTATATACTTTAATGTGATGAGGTAAACAATACATATCAGATAATACGCATAAACAAATATCAAAGTTAGGTATAGGAATGGGAAAGGTTGAGATTTCGATAGGTCTATAGTACTTGCAAATTATATATATATATATATATACTGTACTGTATGTGCGGGGGTGAGATGGGAGGGGTAGTATAGTAGCACTGCGTTGCAAGATCTCCAGCCCACGATATCAACACACTACTTCTATAACATTTTTAGCCTGCCAACTTGCGGCTGGCGTGTGATACTATATAAAATTTTACTTTTGGAACATTTTGTCCGAACTACCCAAAGTTCAAGATATTGGGGTCAGAGTTATTGAGAGTTGACTGTATTTTGTATTTTGACTGTATCTAATATATCTTATATAGATCTGTTAATGTGATGGATACATTTTTACAGTTTAAAAATATAAATGGCATATTTAATATTTTATTTTATTATAACCATTTTGTTATATAGTATTGATTTAACTTCTAAAATGTGCCAACTACTTTGAAGCACTATTTAAAACACCTAGTTAATTTCATTAAGATCTGTGGGGAAGAACAAATATTCAATACTGCAAATTCATAATACTAAGATTCAGCGTAGTTCAAGAGGAGTGTGCTCTATTCTCACCAAGTCCACTAAAGTTTATATTTTCTGAAAAAGAAGATTGAAATCCACATATATGCGAAATTCGCCATCAATCAAACTTTTTAATGTCAAAAAAAGTAAAGTAAATTAAAGGATATTTCCATGTGCAGTTGTTCATTGATTGATATGGGCGTGCGTCTGTATGGAAGAACTTTACAGGTCTTCATATTAAAAAATTTTTTTTAATGGAATGGAAAATAGTTGGTTATTAAATAAAAGTGATTTGCTGTAGATGGGTTTACATGCAATTTTAAATTGGCTTAATCAATCCCATTTTGAAACAAAAATTGAATAAAATCTGTTGGCCTTAAACTAACTTGTGTTCCAAGATATAATATAGTAGAACTAAACATAATGCTTTATTAAGAATACTAATTTGTTGATAAAGGTGCATTAATAAAAACAAATTCAAACACCATAATTTTTGATAAGAGAATTAATTTATTATTCATAAAGGTATGAAATTTTTTTGGTAGCCTTGTGCCAGAGCAAACAAAACACTATCAAAATTCAACATTGTTGAAATGAAAACACACGTTTCAGAAATGGTCACCACACAGCTTTATTTGTATTGCGTTGTCTGAAAAGTCTTATTGTGTCCAGCAAAACAATACTCTATCAAGAAGTCAATCAAACTGATTCAGAAAGAAAAGGATGGAATTTAGAAATTGGACCAGTATCCAGTCAGAGAAAGGATGACAAACCCATAATTTAAAAAACCTCTCCTTAACCCATTCCTTGGCGCAGACATTGAACAACGTCTTTGTTGCCTGAAAGTTCCCTGGCGCGAGTTTAAATCAATGTTTCATTGTAATAAGTTATTGTAGTTCCATCTATCAATGAACCCAGTATGAATAATTCATGTTAAAGCTAATAGATGAAGCTACCAGTTCACTGCTATACTATGACCATTAATAAAGCAATAAATGAGAAAATATTTGTCGGCTTAGAGTAAACAAGTAGAAAAACTGAAGCCGAGAAGGGGCATTTTGTAAAAACCACTAATATGAAGTGGAGCACCATTCTCTACACACAATGAATTATTCTATTCACTATATAGTATTTTAGTCCCAAGAGGATTCATTACTTGCAATCGTCACGCGGCCATACCAGCACTCGAAACTCCAATAACTGATAATGGAGAAGATGACATGGGCCAGCCCCTCTCAGATAAGCTCTGTCATCCAGTGGGAGATATCTCTCAAGGTCATTCCAATTCCAGCTACACAGTAGATCATTGGGCCAGTCTAGGCTGGCCCGCGATTCAATAAAATGGTTTATATTTTGTGTATTTAGTGTGTTAAAGACCCAATAACTTTTGTGACAATTGAAAGTGCTTAATTAAAATCAATTAAGTATATTCTTTATTCAAAACTCATTTTTTTCCCCACTAAAACTGCAATAAAAACTTGAAACCAAACGGTTTGAAGCACATCATCCTAGTAACTAATGTATGCAGGTGGATGACAAGAAAAAAATAACTTTTCTAATGCTTGGTTTGGTAAAAAATTGTGGTTAACTGTGAGTGAAGAAAAACAGAGCTTATTTTGTTTTCATTTGGTGGTGTGAGGTTGTGGGCAATGGTAGGCTGTAAGGATCTTAAACATTTAAGTGAAAGTATTATAAAAACATGAGGAATGTGCAATTCATTTGAAAAATGTATGTAGGTTTAAAACATTTGGAACAGTAAATATTGCATTAGGCCTACAGATAAATTCCGCGGTCGGAGCGTAGTTTCAGTATGTTAAAAAGAATCAAAACATTCATTAGGAACACCATGGGACAAGACCGGTTAAATTCGTTAGCTGTTTGTTCATTGTTCTATGCATAAGGAAGAAATTGCTGAGTTTCCAAACTTCAATAACAGAGTCATCAATACTTTGCCAGTCAGAAGACCAGACGTGGCCAACTTTTCTACATAAATAAAATTTCCTGGTAATTCAAAAAGTTTTTTTATTATTCTTTCTGTTTGTAAATTTGTTTAGAGATTTATAAAATAAGAAAACTTAAATTAAATGAATTTAATTTAATATGTTAACACACGGTGAGACAAGGTCATTAGCAATAAACTTTGAACTGGTCCCACCAAAAATATATCACGCACTGTGTAATGATACTTTGGACCCCTCTCATAAATTTAAAAAGTCATGGATGAAGTGTATTTTTCTTTAATGAACTGTATATAAAATATCCTTTTAATATTTCATCCATGGAGAGTCACGGGCTTTTCATAATTAATTTTAATATATTGCACCATAAAACTTATTTTTCTTTCAAAGATCAAATCCGTTGTATTTAGAAAAAACAGGTGACATGCTGATTTCCTTTACCCAATAGGTAACATCAGGTTGCCAGGAACTTTTCTTTTAGTTAGTTTTAACACTGGTGACAAGGGGTCCAAGAGGCAAGGGGTAGGTCATATATAAGCCGCTTGTGCGTATGAATTCATTACAGTGAACAGCAATACACAATAACTTTGTAATAAAAGATAGTGTCGGTAATGTAATAGGGATATAACATTACAGAGTACACAGAAAAAAACAATCTGTGTAAGTCATATAATTTAATATCATATATTTTGTATCGATGGTGTTATCAGTTAAATAAAATATGTGCAACATCAACACTCTTTCTAATTTCATAAGTATCAAATATACTCAGATCACATAATCGTGTGATAAGAGCGCAGTAATGCAAACACGCGTCGCCATCTCAATAAAACCCTGATATCTTTATAGTTAGTGCTCAATCACAGGGCAATATCTAAATATAATCCCGTATCATCATAATTGGTGCCGTATCGTGGGTCAATATCAAATATCTCAAAAATAATAATCCTGTATCATCATAATTGGAGCCCAATCGCGGGGCATCATTAGTACATTAAAATACAATATATCCATAGCCACCACTGCTGCCGGGCATTTGCAGATCGCTGTGCTACTAAGGCGCCAGTGAATGGGGCAATGTATTTGGCCCAGATCTAAATTCCAGCTTATCTGATCCAGTCGACCTCACTAGTGTCGAGATAAATTTACGAGTCACTGGAAAATTAAATTGATAAATTACTAATATGAAATAAAGCATAAAACTTACCAACCTAAACTATAAAATTAACCACATACTTGGAAGTTTTAAGATGGCCAACAAGGTAGTTTACCTGAAAATGTGTCGGTGCTGTGGTTCTTGAATTCGTCTTTACAGTAATACAACATGGATCATCTGCCGATAACTTGTGTTCAGGTTGGTAAGTAGGTACTTGTTCATTTGTGTTGGAGACACAGGTTTCCGCACTAGGCTCCACTAAGGACACATTCCACCTGGTATAGTGCAACCAAGTAATATGAGTGTCTCAAGAGGAGAAACAATGGAGTGCAAGCATTAATCTGCTTTAATAGCCCTATATAAGACTTACTTTATACCCATTGTCAGATATGCAGCAGAAACTTGGACAGTGGGTGTAAGAGAGACTAGGAAAGTGGAGGCCATGAGAATGAAGTTTTTGGGGACTGGGCCATCTATTATGAAGAGAAACAAGTTTAAAAATTAAGTTGCATGGTTAAGAGTTGGAGTATAGGAAATACATGAGATAGTAGAGGAAGCAAGACTGAGATGGTATGGGCATGTAATGAGAATGAAACAGAAAAGGTTTCTAAGGGGAATAGGGGTGATGGAAACATGGAGGGAAAATATTGCAAGTAAGACCAAGCAAGAGATGAGAGCAGTTAACAGCAAATAGGACGATGAAGGCATATTCTACTAAACTGACGCAGCTACAGGCTGAAAACTGTTGATGATGAATATGAGTTTAGTACATACACTACCAATTGAAGGGTTCAAGGGGAAAATCACATTCCATATATCTTCCAAAACAATCGCTTGTATATTTCAAACCCCAGAAAATAATTTTAATACTACAGAGACCGCTTTTAACCATAATCTAAATTGAATTAGAAAGGTATCATGATTGTCTCTCAGATGGTAGTCACTAACTCAATACGAGTTAAAATTGAACTTGCCCCCCCTATTTCCCCTGTATCCTTAAATTATGATATTTCAAAAGAAAGAAGTAAAGGTTCTACTAATGTTCCCATAAAATACAAAAGCTTTTTTTTTTTGTAGGGTGTGTGCATACAACTTAAATTACACCCATTAATAAAATTTATAAGATAATTATTTTACTATGAAAGATTATCTTGTAAGTTAACACAAATGATGACAATGTGAAATGTATGTCGTGTTATTAATCTTTTTTTGGAGAGAGTTTGTCCAACCCACCGTTAATGACAAAGTAATAAAGATTCATACTGATGTGGAAACAGATATTAAACTTTCAATAATATTTCTAGATTTGAGCTAGAAAATGATAATGAGCTAGAAAATAATAATCATTTAAGAGGTAGGCCTATGATTAATAATATTGTGAACATAGTTTTTGACACACCAATAATTATCTCCTTGTCATTAGCCACAGGGTGGAAGAAATCCACAGAGTAAAAATCAGCAATGAGGTGATTAAACTTAGCTGAATCAGTGAAAGTTGTGTGAAAACTACTCAACTAATTGGATGATGTTGAAATGATCCAAATTCAAGACAAAATGTGTAAAATTGTAATGTAATGTGCATCTAATTATTTAAATTACAGTTCAAAATAAGATTACGACCAACAGATATTTATTACAAATTTCCCGGGTTGATATCCCAGATGTGAAGTAAACTAGGGAGACTGGGGTTCATTGACTGAGTGCACTAGTTTTCGCATCATATTGTAATTTTCTTATCCTATCTTCAAATGGAGTCTACCGTTTTTACTTAACAAAGTTTATTCTGATTCCTTAGGTTGATTTTAACTTAGGTTGCTGGTAGCTAGTACTGGTACTCAAGAAAAACTAATAAAAAGTGAGTTTTAAAAAGGTGTGCAGTTCAATTTTAATAGAAAGAACCTTATAGAAAGTAGACATTTTTTGTGACCAGCATCGATTGTATTTTAGTATAGTGCTAGTGCTATTTTGAGTTACTGATAATACCTTTCAAAATTGATGGCTGCAGATTACATTAATTGATGTATTAATATGTGAAAGTAAATCTAGTAACTTTTTTAACTGTCATTAAGGTTAGTATTATGAAAATTTGATTCTAACTAGCCAATTTCTGTTCGCTCACCTGGGTGGATAAAGCTCAGAATTATTTAAAGGTTTCAGTTGTTCAGAAAGTGGAAATCGAATAGCCAATTTTTCCCAAAGGTTTGCTAGCCAAGGATCGACAACAGCGTCAGGTCCAAGGTCATGTTGATCATCAGCCAAGCCAGTCTCAAGTAAATTCTCACCTCCTAATTGGCACAATCGCCGAGCCAACTTCTTCGCCGCAAAGTTAAACTTAGCATATGAAGAGTCGCCTAGACCAAGGACTCCAAACCTGGGATCGAAAAATAAACATAGCATGTTAGTGATTGTGATACCATCGTTTTGGCTAATGATCATGATCAACTTAACGTTCACTTATCGGTTCTCCTTGAGTTTTTAAACGGAAGCCATCATGATGCAGTTAACTTAACCTTCACTTGACTTGAGAGTTGTCCAGGGGAAAATTTTCAAGTTAAGTGAACGTGAGGTGAAGGTACATGTTCTAGCTAGCCAATCACGTTGCGAGTGACGTTAACCAGGCTATTAAGTACTTCTTTTGTTAGTTTATGGTATGCAGACAAATACAATGGTGCATGTTTTTCAACGTTTTGTTAACTCTAAAACGTCATAGCCTCTTGTTACACTTTATGTTGTCTATTAAGTAAGTTTCTAAGTACTTGTAACCTAATCAGCCCTAAATTATTAGGTTTCATTTTAGTGAATAATTTGGTTTCAAGCAGTTCAAATACATTGTCTGTGGTGTGATCGAGTGTAAAGTTAGCTACATTACACAAATCCTGATCACACAATCGTTTCTTTGAGTTAGGTTTATGTTATATTATGTAAACATTAAGTTGATTGTGATCCTGGCATAACAAGTTTAACATTTATAGGTATAAAAAAATATAAAATATAGTAAAATGATTAAGATTCACATTAACAAATGAAGTGTGGATAGCTAGCACAAATGTAGTGCAAAGAGCACTTTGGACCGTTTTCCAATAAGCTAACAGCTTTAAGAAAACGATTTTATTACTTGCATAAGTAAAAGTCTTTGTCATAAAATTTAAATATTGCCATTCTAGCATTATTATTCTATAATGTAAAAGTGTAATACTGTAATGTGGGGAATGCCAGGCCTCCACCGTGGTTCGGATTCCACGTTAAACTGTAGGTCCTCTATTTCATCTCACAATCACCCTACCCTTACACATTAGCGTAAGTGCGTATAACCCGAACGGGTAGTAAGACACGGTGCTAATAATAATAATAATAATGTAATACTGTACTTATGAAGATTTTAGCACTAGGTAGGCCCCAAATCTGGTTTATCTGGTTGATCTCTATGGTCTTAGGGAAAGTGCTCGCTACACGACCTGATGTTCATGGGTTCAAAACCAGCCAGGGCTGACAGATTTTTCTTGTGAAAAATCTGTAGTATAACTTCCTTTAAAGGGAAAGTAAAGCCGTTGGTGCCGTGTAGAATGTGGTGTGTTAAAGAATCCTGGAAAAGGTATATGAAAATACCTTTACCGGAAAAATTGTAAGGTCCTTTCACTCTTGCTCATAGAATTCCCATGTGCTGATATAATCAGTCAGTTCTAAAAGTCCACGTTAAATACCTCAAATAAATAAATAAAATTAAAATGGTTTATATGGTAAAATAGGCTATACAATTTGTCAACTAGTCTGTTTTTTTTAAGCACCGTGTATTATTACCCATTCGGGTTAAAGTCAATTATGTATTAATTATGATAATGGGCTAGGTATGAGGAAGGTTGAATTTGAGAAGAAGTGTGCCAGCATTTGCATGAAGAAAGTGGGGAAAGCATTTAGGAAAAACCACACTCAGTAAACCAGACCAGAATCGAACCAAGCTCTCCCTGGAATTGGCAGTCTAATCTATTGCAAAAACAGTGTCTTAGATCATGCGGCCGAAGCAGGTAACTGGCATATTGATCAACATTACAAATTTATTAGTATTTCTAAAATGTTCTGCAATGAAGTAACCACAATTTACACTAAGTATTTTCAAAATACATTCTAGGCCTTTCTATGTTTTACTAGGCTAAACAAATTCTATTTTTCAAACCTTAAATATTGCAAAGAATTTGTTGGAAGGTTTTTACGCAGTAGAAATTTCCAGAAGTGTTTCATATTATCTGGCTCTTCACCCTGACCAGTCGTTGAGCATACAAATATTACTAAAGGTTCATATATTAGTTGTGTAACTGGATAATCATCCATGGCTTGAAGAGGACCACGAAAATGATATCTGTAAGAAAATGAGTTAAATTACTTTTACTATACAAGATAGCAAGCCACAGTTTTGCACTTACATGTAGGCCTGCAATATAGTATTCCTTGCAAATAAAAAAAAACATGACATGATCACAGACACTTATTAATTCTGGAGCAATCCAGAGAATAACAGGTGTCACATGTCTAATTTTTTAAACTTTCTTGCTTGTCTAAATAATAGCGTTCATACAGTTCAATTTTTATAGAAAGGGCCTTTAGAAAATAGAGTAGAGTCTCGGAAACTTGACCTAATGTGAACTGAGATGATGTCAAGTTACTGAAATGTCATGTTTACTATGCAAGAATGAATCACAGTACAGTATTGAATATTAAAAGTACAGTTGTACTGTACTGTAGTATTGTACAACACAGTAACAGTAATATACATACAGCACAATATATTATGTGTTAATATAATATAGTGTAATATATATAAATACAGTACAGTACTGTATGTATATAATATTGTATTGATTCGAATAACACGTTACTGAATTGGAAAACTAAAAAACACAGCACTTGTAAAAACACCACAGCACGACTGTTCCACTCGAGTTACACAAACAAAAAGCAACACCTGAGAGGTTATACAGTTGAACACCTTGGATTGAGATGACTGGCACTAACAAATGTGTGCACGTGCGTGTTGAGTTACACGGAATGTCGAGTTTCCGAGACTCTACTATATGTATTTTTTCAACCAAATTCAAAAACATTTATAATTTATTGGTGTTAATGTTAATATCTATAAAATGTGACAGTTGCTGATAATTTTAGCCTACCTGGTGTATTAATATATGAAGATAGATTTGTTAACTTTTCTGTCAAATAAAGCACTTCATATGAAAATTAGATTGTTGTTAAGGCCAACAATAATTCAGTTGATTTGTGATTTTGGTACAAAGCTAATGCTCAATACATTTTATATGTCATAGGAAGCCCTATCAAAGAGTATCCATACATTTACCGATTAATGTTGATAATATATAAATAAGTTAGATAGTGTGTTACTGAATGTGCTAACGTTTTTGTAGCAAAAATATCAATATTTTATGATTAAGTTCATAAACAGAGTAACATGACATATTGATTAATATTTTATGTTCTTGATATTTTGGCAAAAAAAACAAAAAATAACTAATTTAATAAACGACTAGGCCCCCAATTGATTGGCCATATTCTATCTCAAACTAAATTTATCGTTTTTATAAAGACTAAACAACAGTTTATAGTGAACAAATAATTATCCCTTTTTCATAGCAAAAACTTTTGAAAATGAATATAAAAATTGTTATTTTATCTTGTTTAACACATCTTGAACTTAGGTCTACTTACTTAATAAAACTTGAAAGGTCATTGCCTGAATTACAAAAGTATGCCACCTATTCTTATCTCGAGCTAGTGATATCCATTCCACTTTACTACACCCTATTCCTCTCTTGAGGTAGTTATATCCATTCCACCTTACTACATCCTATCCATATTTTAATCTAGTTCTACCCATTCCACCTCACTACACCCTATCGATATTTTAATCTAGTTCTACCCATTCCACCTCACTACACCCTATCCATATTTTAATCTAGTTCTACCCATTCCACCTTACTACACCCTATCGATATTTTAATCTAGTTCTACCCATTCCACCTCACTAAACCCTATCCATATTTTGAGCTAGTTCTATACAGTCCACCTCACTACACCCCATCCATATTTTGAGCTAATTCTATCCATTCCACCTCATTACACCCTACCTCTTTCAGGTCCATTCTAATGCTACCCTTCCATCTGTGTCTAGTTCTTCCTAATGGTCTCTTCCCATTGGGTTTGCCAGTCAATACCCTGAACAAGGTTCTATAATCTCCCATTCACACTGCGTGTCCTGCCCACCATAATATAACTTAGACTTGATTATCATATCAATGTCTTGTAATGATTACAGGATGTGCAACTCATTATTATGTAACCTCCTCCATTCTTAAATGGCCTCATTCCTTTTTAAACCAATTATTATTATTATTAGCACCGCGTCTTACTACCCGTTCAGGTTATACGCACTTACGCTAATGTGTAATGGTAGGGTGATTGTGAGATGAAATGAAGGACCTACAGTTTAACGTGGAATCCGAACCACGGTGGAGGCCTGGCATTCCCCACATTCACAAGATGTCTTGTCAGAGGTGAAGGAAGGGTTTGGTAATCAGATAAATCTTTGCCGGGACTTAAACCAATTATCTTTCTTGAAAAGGATCATATTTTCGAGCATTCTAATCAGTAATTTTAGCGAAGTTTATTAATGTTTAGGCCCATATTATTATGATTCTTACGCTACTAGTTTAACCTAACTTTCCCTGTTCTAATAGATTAACATATTGATTAATATTAATAGTATAAAATAAAATTTCAAATAATATTGATTAAATAAAAAATAATGCAAAGATTGGCAAATGTTATGAGTTACATACCCTGTACTCATCACAAGACATTGTTAAGATACATAATCAAGTCTTGCAGATTACAGTGAGCAGGATGTGCAGTGCGAATGAAAGTATCTAGAACTTTGGTCAGGGTGCTGACTAGCAAACCCAATGGGAAGAGCTAGACGCAATAGGATTAGAATGAGCTTGACTTGAAAGAGATAGGGTGTAATGAGGTAGACTGGATAGAATTAGATCAAGATATGGATAGGGTGTAGTGAGGTAGACTGGATAGAATTAGCTCGAGATAGGGATAGGGTGTAATGAGGTAGACTGGATAGAATTAGCTCAAGATAGGGATAGGATGTAATGAGGTAGTCTGGATAGAATTAGCTAAAGATAGGGATAGGATGTAATGAGGTAGTCTGTATAGAATTAGATAGGGATAGGGTGTAATGAGGTAGTCTGTATAGAATTAGATAGGGATAGGGTGTAATGAGGTAGTCTGGATAGAATTAGCTCAAGATAGGGATAGGGTGGAATGAAGTAGACTAGATAGAATTAGCTAAAGATAGGGATAGGATGTAATGAGGTAGTCTGGATAGAATTAGCTCAAGATAGGGATAGGGTGGAATGGATAGAGCTATAGCTCAAGATAAGAATAGGGTATAGGGGAAGATGGGGTAGATATGGATAGTTTTTGTTAGTTTCGCGATTCTGTAAACACTAGTCTTTTTTTAAATGTAATGTTTATACCATAAGATAGCGTATCCCTTTACTTAGTAAGTTTGTTTACTTGGTTTTGGTGTGTACAAAAAAAAGCCAAAATATATATGCAATTTGTCCACATGTACCCCAATGTGGGGTACAAATGGGCATGTAGGGGGTAGATGTGGACATGGAATTGAGGAAGTGTATCTGAGGAGACTGGAAATAAAGAGATATATTGTATAGCAGTTACTATATTTATTACTATTTTAGAATAATATTTTGTAAACCTAAATACTTTTTAACAAATTAAAATAGTGGTTTTAAAAAATTAAAAATATAAGCTAAGTTTTTTATCTACCTAATAATAGAAAATAAATACATTAAATAAACATTTTAAATGATGTTGTAACTTTCGAAATCTATGGGAACATACAAAAGGGAAACATCTCTTGAAGTACCACCAACATAAGAGTGTTGTGGCAATTTGAAGATAGTATCTTCTAGTGCGGTGACACTTTCATCTCTCTGGTCAGGGAAATAGAACTTGTTAACTGTCATTCTTTTACCTTAAAATTTTAACTTGTTTTCACTTTTATTTAAAATTTCTTCAACATTAACAACATAATGTTTCACAGATTTTTTTGTACAAATTTGACAAGTAAAACATCATTAATGTTGATGTTACTGCCAACTTTTTCAATGTCTTGAGAAATATTTATTTCAGTAAATGATTCAGTGTCAGTCAATATTCTTCTATGGAAATGTTCTTAACTACTAAGTAGATGTTTTCTTTTCCCCCCTTTTCTTCTTAACTAGGTCTTTTGCAAATGCCCAATTTCCTTTGCCCGTCTATTTTCTTTCTCTTTCTTTGACAACTTCTTCAATCCTCTGCTTTTCTGGTGTGTCATTCGGTTAGTATTCTAGATTTGCCTTGTTTCCTTAATACTTTTCTTTCCGGGTTTTTTTTTGTTTTGTTTTTGGAAATTTAGAATTTCAGCAGAAATAACTGATGACTGCCCTGGAGGAGATTTAATTGATGGATTTACAGGAAGTTTGATAATTATTGATGTTAATCCACAATCAATAGTTTTTTATTTTATTTATTTATTTATTTAGCACCACGTCTTACTAACTGTTCAGGTAATACGCTTAAGTACTAATTATGCTAATGGATTAGGAATTGGGAAAGTTGAATTTAGATTAAGTGAACCCGCATTTGCGTAGAGAGAGAGAGTGGAAAACCATTAAGGAAAAAATCACCCACCAGTTAACCTGACCGAGATTTGAACCTTGATATCCCGTCCTTGGCAGTCTAGCTAAACAGGACTAGCATGTTGGCCAACTATGCCAACGAGGCCTGTAGAACTAAACACGACTAGCGTGTTAGTCAATTACATCACCGAGGCGTGTAGCACACTGAGTATTTGATTAAGGTGAGTGAAAGGTTGGCGTGGATGATTTTTTAAATAATTTTTTGTGTCTGAGATTCTTCTCTTTGGTTTACACAGAACAAAATAAAAATCTTCTTTGGGGTGAATATGCTTTGATTCATTGGTGAAATACCAGTTTTCTTAAATCCAGACAAAATATTACTCCTAATGAATGATTCATTGAATGCCACCCCAGTTAAAGCTGCTATTTTATAAAGTGTTACCCTGTAAACAGTGTTTGTAAGACGCCAACTGTTAAAAAAAACTGTGGTTGCAGACGATGTGTGCAGTGTGGTGGAAAGGGTTTAAAAAAAAAATTCAAGCCTAGAAGAACTCACTGGCCTTCACATGGGACTTACCCAAATAAAAACAATAGAAAGCCATTAAATATATATATATAAACCTTAGGCCTAATCTTAAAAACAAAAATAAAGCATATAGCTTTATGATGTAGATATGGACAGTGGCCACATCAACCCCCATAAAACTAACTGTCCACATGTATCCCATTGGCATGCAATTTCACTATATTGGTATTTTTGAATACCTGTATGGTTTGACTTGAAGGTTAAAATAATACATGAAAAGCAAGAGTAGGGCTATTAAATACCCTTTCTTTCTATTATAATAACAAAAACGTTAATAGAGCAGCTAAGGTAAATGAAAAACTAAGGCCTACTTTTTGTATTAAAATTCACTCCAAGTCCATAAACTTCAGTCTCAGACCTCCAATCATTATCAAACTACAGCTAAGCATCAGTTATATGGTAGTTATTAGTTTATATAGGGATCAAGATCATAGTATAAAGAGAAGGAGGGAAATTCAAACTGTCCACTTCCACCCCACCACCCCTAGCGAGGTAGAATGGATAGAACTAGCTCAAGATATATGATAGAGTGTAGTGAGGTGGAATGGGTAGAACTATCTCAAGATAGAAATAGGGTGTAGTGAGATGGAATAGATATAACTCAAGATAGGGATAGGGTGTAATGACGTGGGATGGAGAGAACTACCTCAAGATAAGAATAGGGTGTAGTGAGGTGGAATAACTGGTCTCAGGAGATGGAATTGAACCTTTATCCAACAGTTATAAGGTGTCTACACTCTTCAAATAAATTCATTATCATTCTTCATGATTGTTGCATAGTATTTTAAAATTACATGGTAGAGCATTAAAAATTCCAAAATAAGGAGTAACATAAAATATCAAGTGACATAACCTCACCGCTTTGCTTCTCTCCATATTCTTTCCGCGACTTCTTGAGCAAAGCCTGTTTGACTCCCAAATAGGACAATTAACCTGCGATCCTCCATAGCTATGTCACATATAAAGTATTGAAATACAGCCCTTTCTAGGAATTAGACAAATATTGTATCTCTGTACTGAATAGTTTAGTACCCTTAAAATAACTGAGATCATTCCATAATTCCATATATCCTTTATCTATGGATCATTCATGGTGTATATCTTTGACTCTGTTCATGGTCGAAGCAAATAAAAACAACAAGATACATTGAACTCAATAATATAATTGGAAATATATCCAAGGCAGAATTTTAGAGCGGTCGTCAATACATCATTATGTAAGAGAGAGCGAAACTTTCGGGGCTCTCTTTCTCTCATACACACATTCAAGGCAATTTGGTATTTTGACATTGTTCCTTAATTTTTATGAATATATAAAATATATCAATGTATGTGATAGTTAAATTAAATAAATGGGTTAATAAAGATTTTTAACAACATAACTAAACTTAAAACTCTTGACTTGTTCCTTTAAATAAATTTATGTAGGCTGATATTATTTGTGTCTCGAATGGTCTCAAATGATTTAGGAATACCAAATAAATCCTCAAGATGATCAAAAGCACACAGGCATACGGGCCCTAAATTTTGAAAGGAGGCTCGTTTTGGTATACCTTTTCCTTAAGAGGATCTTACCCTATACTAGTATTTTGGTAAGATAAAACACCTCCCTACTGTTCTATAAGAACATTTAGCCTGCTAAAATACTAAAATACATTAGTATTTTGGTATGAAATAAAGACATCCAGAACGGAATTACTACCAAGATCAGGGCTTAATAATATTTCCTACAAACTTATAAATGAGCATTTGAACTTAAGACTACTAAACTAATTTTTTTTGGTCAAACAAATGTTATCAAGTTGTTAGCTAACTTATTTCACTATAGTTAACGAAATTTCATTTTGACATTGTTTATTGATCTCATTTTGAAACCAATATGTAAACTGATAACCGACTTTAAATAAAATTTAACTTTATCATAATGTAAGCAATGTCGCGACCCTACTTCCCGGGGGATATATCTGTTAAGGTACCTAGATTGAGGAAGGGATAAGGTTGCAGGCAAGGCAGTTCCGTAGCTCAAAATAGTATGAAGGTTTGTGAATTATGGTTTAATAGTAGATACTAAAAGATGATACAAAAATGTGATGTTGGTTGTAAGATAAAGAGTAAGAAGCCTGGACACCCATGCTCGTGGAAGAACTGATAATACAGAGTTAAAACATTACAACTTATTCGTGGTCAAATGTGTATATTGAGTAACATTGTAAGCCTACATGTGAATAATTTATTTTATTTTCTTTCTTTTAAAGATCTAGTACTTTTATAATGTGCAATACAGTAATTTTATCATAATTAATAAATGCACAACTAATACAAAACACAATATTATCAAATGGGTTTTAATTTACAAAAAATATTTATGTTAATTTTCTGCTGTAAACTTAGAAATTAAGTTATATTGAACAGATACTACTGGGCATATAATTTGAGATATCAATAAAAAAAATGTACACAAAAATAGATGTTTTAAATCATAACTCATTGCAGTCTACGTTAACTCAAATGGAGAGGGCTTATCGCACGCTTTTTCGCTAACATCTCGGGGATAGGCCCACAGTACTGGTAACATAAGGTATTTGATATCGTCTTAAAATTGATCTGTGGTCATTGTCAATCACAGATCAAGTTAACACGACAATATCCTCCTAGCTTAATCTGTGAATGATGCTTTCATTAAACATAAACATCTTAAACCTCTATTTCGAATAATAAACAGAAGGGGAAAACAATATTTACTTTATTTTACACAATTCCTATTAAAATTGTTCATCATGGAAAATAATACGTATGCGTATATTCGTGATGCATTTCTTAAAATAGCAGAAGAAACACATTCAGAAGAAACTTTGGAGCACCTTAAGAACAAATACAAAAATAAAATAAATTCTCAAAGGACTTTAAGCGAAATAACTACAATGAGTGATTTGGTTTCAGTTTTGGAAAAAAGAGGTTGTTTAAAACCTGATGCACAAATGTTTACTGAATTTAATATTGAGGACAAAAACTTGTTTCATTTGATAAAAGAGTATCAACATTCTCTTAGAGAGACACCAAGAATATATAGAAATATCTATAAGAATAAGTTTTTGGAGCGTGCAACTAAAGAAACGCATTATAAACGAGAGCACTTTATTGACAAAGCTTATCCAGAGGAAATCCAGCCTTCCCAACCAATATACTTGGTCAAGCCCTCACCATATAATCCTACAGCTCCTAGTCTTCATGAGAAACTTTCAGAAGAAATTGTGGACCTTATCTGTGATGATATTGGTATTAAATGGGCAGATCTAGCCCGCAAGCTTTTCATTAAAGAAAGTGAAATCGATTCTATGTATGTTAAATACCCACATGATTTAAGTGAAAGAATGAGACAATGTTTGCTGATCTTTGAGTCACGAACATCCGATAAACTGTATGCTAAACTCTTGACAGCTTTGTCTAAAGCTCGAAGAAATGATTTACGAGATAGTGTGCAAGATATTTTGCATAAACAATAGACTAAATAAATATGCTTGCTAGGTTTATTGGTCTATCCTATTTGAGCACTAAGAATATTTTTTTACACTAAGTAACATTGTAATTTAGGTATAAAATGTTTTTTATAACCATATGGCTAAAAATAATAATTCAACTAAAATGTTTTTCGTGGTAATTCAGAATTGAGAATACAGTAGACTCGCGACTAACAGTGGTAACTCTGATGATACTGAGCGTGTAGGATTTATAGCGGCATTATGTCAGGCACAGTGTTTGGCTGTTGTGTGTAATGGGTTCTCACGAAGATGGGGAGATCGAGGTTTGATTATGGTCGGGTGCACTGAGGGTGGTTTTCATAAACAATTTTCCAATCTCCATCCATGGAAATGTCGGTGCATTTTCTTTAAATAAAAACCTTACTAATCCATAACTCATTGGTGTAATTAGTACACCTGAATGGGTAGTAAGATGCAATGCTGAAAAAAATAAAAATATTTAACTTAAAACTTGACACTGTGGCAGAATGAGTGCCTCAGATAAGCGAAGCTTTGATAATCGCTAGACTATTGTATTTTGTATTATGGTAATTTAGGTTTTAGGTGATAAAAGAGTATGGTAGTTAATCTATTCTGTAAGCTACAACAAACACCATGGTAGTTGATAAATTAAATTGTGGCTTTTGTTTATACCTGATAGGCCTGTTAAACAAATATTGAAGAATACATATATAAACTATATACTTAGACATGTTTAAAAAAACAAAGCCAATACAATTTATTGCCTATATAAATGGGCTTTATAATGAAATCAAACTAAATATCATTTAATACTGATATATATATATATATATATATACACACACACATATACAAATTATATATATAAACCTATCTATTTCAAACACATTAGACAATTACAGTAGGTAACAAGTTTATGGAAATGGCATGATCTAACTTCCAATCTGTTGAGTTTTTAGAGCAGCAGGATTTTTAATATATAAAATAAATCCCAAAACTTGTATTGTCAGAAAGTTTGTGTTTGATCTGGAGTTTAAGTGTAAGAAAGTGTTGTACAGGCCTTACTTTGTAAATATCATCATATATGCAACAGAAATACGGACAGTGAATGTAAAAGAGACTAGGAAAATGGAGGGCATGGGAATGAAGTTTGTGAGGATCAAGTTAGCTGTCACGAGGAGAAACAAGATTAGGAATGAAGTTATCCGGGAGTACATGAGATAGTAGAGGAAGCAAGGCTAAGATGGTATGGACATGTAATGAGGATGGGAAAAGAGAAGATGCCAAATAAAATGTAGGAAATGAAGTAGGCTATGTAGGGAAAAGACTGCAAGAGAAGCCAAGAAAGAGATAGGAAGAGCAGCTAAGCCTAAGAGAAAGTGTTTAAGTGAGAGGAGAAGAATGGAAGAAATTAAAGGAAGAAGTGTGTTGGAAGAATGAGGCATTTTACTAAACTGACCCGCCCACAGGCTAGAAACAGTTTATGATGATGAGTTTGTTTTTTGCCATAAACATTTGAGTAAAAATTAGTTTTCTTCATACCCAACCTAGATTTATTTAAATTCATCATATTCATCATTGATGGGTAAGCCAAGTTCAGCAGAACCAGTTTGATGTGTTGTAGCCGTTGTAGTACTAGAAGATTTATATAAGTAACTTCTAATTACTAGAAATGTTATCAGGACTGTGGAGTGTGTACGCCAAGACTTTGACTCCTCTATTTTTATACGGTTGGTTTATTTATATTTAAATAAATTTGCCAGTAACCAAATTAGATATATTTGTCTTAAATGAAATATTAATAATTTTTTGTTATAATATTTTAAGTTTTTATTTTTAAGTCAAAGTCTATACATTTTAACAGACTCCAACCCCACCCAGAATTGCTATTGACACCACGACTCCCTTCACAGCCTCAAATGTTACTAGATATAATTTCATACATATTAATTCATATGATCTATAGCTATCACTTTTGAAACACATTATCAATACTTATACAATAATAATTTAGGCGTAGTAAAATATTATCATTGTTAACCCTTAAAACATGTTTGTATTTTTTTTTTTAATTCGTTCCATAATCTTACTGTCAAGTGCCTATTTTCTAGCAACTCATATACATCACCATAAACATTAATCAAACCCCCACTGAATCTTAATACACCAATGCATTACCACGATGAATGAGGAAAAGCTTATCAGATGTTACATTTTTAGTAATTAAAAAGTTTCTCAGTATGATTACTATTTGTTTTATTTCATCTTCACAATCTAAATATGCAGTTATTTACACATAATCTATTGAAATAATAATAAAAAATTTAATATTAGAACTATGTCTTACTAAGCGTTCGGTTTATACACTTAAGTACTATTTATGCTAATGGGTTAGGAATTGAGAAGGTTGAATTTAGAAGAAGTGAACCCACATTTGTGTGGAGAGAGATTTGAAAAACAATTGAGGAAAAACCAGCCCCAGTTCACCCGACCGAGATTCGAACCTCGAGCTCCCCATCATCAGCAGTCTGGCTCAACACGAGGCAAGCAGGCTAAACAACTATGCCACAGAGGCGGGTATGAAATAATTGAAAAGTTTGCTACCATTCACATTCATTTAAATGCAGTCAATAAAATAACACCTATATACAGGGATCAAACTCTAAACCTTTTGTCTTACTGCGCCAACGCTGCTGCTGCTCATGCGCCATTTTCAACTCACCAATTTAAGGCAATTAACACTTACATGTCGATCTTGTAGGTTTTGGAGTAAAATTCTCGCCTCAGGACCTGATGTTCGCGGGTTCAAACCCAGCCAGAGATAAGTGATAACAATCTGTAACACAACTTCTTTCGAAGAGGAAGTAAAGCCATTGGTCCCATACCAATTGTGGCATGTAAAAGAACCCTTGAAGGTTTCTGAAAATACCTTTCGCTCTTGTTCATAGACATTCTCATGTGATGATATTATCAGTCAGTTCAGAAAGTGTACGTTAAGTACCTAAGATAAAAAAAAGCCCAAATGACAGCATAACTGCCTAGCCAGTATCACTGGTTGCCGTGTTCCGGATAGCTCTACGTAGCTGACAATCTCACCCTACACAGACCTTGATTTAAACTATTATTGTGACCCACAGCCTAAGACAAACCTGGATAACTCAGTATTAAAGCACTCGCATACCAAGACAAGGGTTCTGGGTTTGTTTCATGCATCTGGGTATAATTTTTCAACTATATTTAAACAATGGTTTTTATTTAATATAACAGTATAATACATTTTACTTTAATAAGACTTACAATTAAGTTCCAGGGATTAATTCATTTTATATCATGAAGGAATTTTTTTGAATTAGCATAACATTTACACATATTATACATAATCAACCGTTCTCACTAAGCATTCAGCATACTAGAATGTATGTGCCATGTACGTTCAAGAAACCAGCTATAGTGAAAAGGTTGTAAGACAAAGAATAAAAGAATGCAGATCACCGGGGATCTTTATTTGACCTACTCTCAAATATACCAAGTCCAAGTATTAAGACCTACTGATTACCAAACCCTTCCTTCACCTCTGACAAGACATGTGGGGAATTGCCAGGCCTCCACCGTGGTTCGGATTCCACGTTAAACTGTAGGTCCTCCATTTCATCTCACAATCACCGTACCATTACACATTAGCATAAGTGCGTATAACCGGAACGGGTAGTAAGACGCGGTGCTAATAATAATAATAATAAGACTTAGCTATCTTAACATTAATAAAGATGAGCATTTGACAAATTACATCGAAGGAGTTAGGGTATTGCTTAATATTAATGCAAAACAAATAACATGGAATTAACAGAGGCCTCAAGGCCGATTTATTCTCAGACAATAGAATAAGTCTCAAAAAGGAAAACAATATAATCTTTAGAGATAGCGGACAATGCGCAAATTAGAAAGCTAGCATGGATACAACCCATCCCCTACCAATAAAGGCTAAGTTGTTTAAAAGATAACTCTAAATAAATGATATTAAGCTTGCTTGGAAGTCTAAGCATTATATATATATATATATATATATATATCATAATAAAACATACTTTTATAACATAACTTGAAGAGTTTTACTCGTGTCTAGCGCTACACCTAATGTTAATCAAAAACATGATTATTCTCTAAGTACTTTCTACCCTATCAGCTCCGTTAACAATAACCTCTAACATTATAAAAAATATATGTATTCCCCAATAACCTAAGATATAAAAAATTATGATAAAAAAAACATTAGTAACACATCGACTTACTTCAACAATATACACAGAGAAACAGAATTAAAGTGCACGATAGTGCTCAAAGGTTAAGTAGAATAAGATTGACTTGAGAATAAATCATCCGAACATGGAACCAAAAGGTTTAAAACCATAATATGTCAGTACCCAAAACAAATACTAATAGAAATTAAATTTAGTAAAAATAAATATGGCCAAAAATTTCTAAATTTAACCCCTACATTATTTTGACTAAATTTAACCAATGCCTAGTTAGTTCTCAATCAGGGTGTCCAACCAAACTATATTTTTAAATTCCCTGAAATTTCCAGGTTTTCCAAAACCAATTTACTTTTTCCCAGACCACTATTTATCGATATTAAGTATATTACAAAAATATTTTTTTAAGATCACAGATTAAATGTGCTTTTTTTTCCTAGATACATATACATTCTGAAATTGTGTCACTCAATAGAGGGATTAAACGATTTCTGCCTCCGAGGAAATGGACTATTTTAAGTTAAAAATAGATTTAAGTAAAATTGTATTGTGTCATTAAAAGAACACCTAAAGCAAGAACGATTTAAAATAGTTGTGCGACAGTCATGCTTAGTTGCTTCTACTTAAAATGTAGGCCTAATCAAATTTTGTACATATGAATACCCATGACTCAACTTTGGCTAAAGACACGAGATAGAAGGGTGGAAAGACACAAAACTTACTTGTTGACCTTGAAAAGTGATATTAGTCTGCTCAACATAGACAATGATGTGAAAGTGATTCCAGCTGGTTATTAACTGGGAGAAAAGTGTTATTTTGACTATTGTGAATCAAAATATTTGGCTTTTTATAGATAAAATGTAAAATTTCCAGAAATTTAATAAAATGCCCTGACCAAGCAAATTCCCTAACAATTCCCTGTTTTCCAGCTGGACACCCTGTCAATAAAAAACATATAAAAAATTCTATAAAATAACGATCACTTACATGTTGGCAAGTCCCTAATTCCCATTAGCATCAAAGAGTAAAGTTCCATTCTGGGTACTAGCTTGAAAAGAACATCTTATTTGTAATATTTGAATATTTAGAAAACAGTTGATTTGTCTTATTTTCCTCTGAGTCGGCGGCCTAACCATCAGGAAGGGGAAACAAAAAAGCTTCGAGTACCTTCTTAACAGTTTGAATTTGCCAAGTTCCCCTTGGTGCAAATTCAAACAAAGTGAAGAAGGGTAGGAAGGTAATGACAAGAAAATAGCGGCCCAACCGAGGTATTAAGTAGGGTTGGACCTAGCAAACCAGACACTCGTTTAAAAATCTGGTAGGACTCGGGCGAACCTTGCGACACTCGGGGAGGACAATATTTATAATATAGTACAAATACTATTTGCTAAGCATTCAAGATATACTCCCATTATAATTTACTTAATCAAGTGTAGTGTGTTAAATATATAATTCCTTACATTATATCAACGGTGAGAGGCATAATTCATGATATATTAGATATTAAGGAATGCACAACGCAATAAAAGTCTAATTCTTTAGTAACTACCCTATACATTCACTATCGCAATGACCGAAAATAAGTGATAAAAATGAACTTAACAAGCTTATATTAGAGTTTGAACTGCAGGGAAATTTGGTAGGGAGATTTCACAACAAGTCAGAAATGTCCCTCTCACTGACGCCTGCCCACAACGTCGTGAGGATGACCATGAGGGGATAGGGAGACACACATGATAGCGCTTTTGGCTCCTTTTCCCTAGTTTTAGTTCCTGTGCAGTGTCTTGAACTCTGGGATACCGTACAAGTGAACAGGGGTCACACGCCACTCTGTGACTTCATTCTTGTTTCCCAGCCGAACTCGAACGATGAGCAGTGTTGTGTGTTGACGTGCGTGGAGTGTCCATACAAGGTGCTGACTTCCCGGTAAAATGGGTTAAGTGTGTATACACTCTCTTAAGGAGGTGGAGGTATAATGATGTATGAATACATGAAAGTTGATCTAGTAACTTTTCTAGCTCTCAGATAAGGAAGGCACTTTCTATAAAATTAGTTATATATAGTTTTAAGTCAATATACAATGCATACATAACAACCAGAACTTTAAAAGCTCCAAAGAAAAATGTCAGTTTAAAAGTGAAGAGGCGTTGACTTATTAAAGTTGTGCACACCTCTATTTAATAAAATTATTGGGCTGCAGAAAATCTAATAAGGTTTCTTTTTCTATATACATGTCAAGACAAAAATAAGTATGAAATTTTATTTATCTAAAATATGTCAACATTTCATGATCAAATTAGCGTTTTGATAACATTTTGGTTAAATTGTTTATATTCTATTTATGAAGTAAGGCATCATACTTTGACATTGCTTCATCAATGTCAACATAGCATCCAACAAGGTGTCTGAAATAAAATAATAACATATTACAAAGTGTTCATAACATATTGTATCATCACTAAAAGTTAAATTTAAATTTTATTTGTATTTTATTTTTGGCTTTCCCAGTGTATAAAGAACCACAATAATATTATGAGTATTTATAACATCTATTACCTATTTTGGTTATGTGGTATAGAGCACTAGGCTAAATCATGGTTTAAATTAGGAGGGATATCCAGCACACTTACCTTGCGAATACTGGAGTAGAAATTGTTTAGATAGAACACTAAAAAACACATAAACACATTTTTAAGGACAGGCTTTCACTGTCACAGAGAGCTTCATCAGGTCAGGAGAAAGCATCAGTCTACTCTCCTGACCTGATGAAGCTGTCTGTGACAGTGAAAGCTTGTCCTTAAAAATGTGTTTATGTGTTTTTTAGTGTTATATCTAAACAATTTCTACTCCAGTATCACCTAGGTAAGTGTGCTGGCTATCCCTCCTAATTTAAACTATTACCTATTTTGTATCTTTGATGCACAGACCTTGTTTGTATGGCAGGCCTATTTATTGTCTAAATTAACAAGTTCATTATATTTTTCACAAATTTGATACACAAAACTAATGCTAAGAAGAATGTAAATAATTCTACCTTGACACGCTTGTGGGATTAAAATTAGTTCTCCCATGAAGCACTCGTCTGTTGTTGAAAGCCACCAAATCACCCGGCAACATATGGAATTTCAGTTCTGAAGACTCCTGGCGCATTTTCTCTGAGAACAACTGTGCCAAGCTCACATTATACCTTAGAGCACCTTCACATCTTGAGAATAAATACTACCAACGTTTGTAAAACAGTATTTATCACAGTTTTTAGCCTCAAAATAGGGAAATATAAAAAAACATAATTGTAAAATGACTTAATATGTTAGTATGGAATAGTCTTTTATATTTATCAACAAAAGTTAATTCAGATAATTTTCAATTTGATTTTACATTTTAATTGGTCAATCAAGATTATATCAACTTAGACAACGGAAAAAAACAACTTTTTTAAGCTTAGGCCTACCTTGTATGCATGGTAGAAAGGAAGCACAATGTGCGATGGTACTTGCAAAGGACCCATGGTGCGATTGTTATAATGGATCTCAGACACATCACCATCGTGATTCACACAAATCACTGGCCAAAGCTGAGAGTAGCGTTTCTAAACAAAGTCATAGCTCACTGTCAGCCAATGATGGGGTATGTAATTTCATTCACTATAGTGGGATTGTAAACAAAGGAACAGCTGTATATTGATTTAGTAAACAGTGTAAAGAGGAAACTGTAGGCCTCAAAGTTCACAATTAAATAGACAACAAAACAAATAATAATGAAATTTCAGGGTACATCAGTTCCCTTGTTCAGTAGAAGGCAGTAAAACACAAGTTTACTAGACTATAGCAGCATGGCTAGAGGTTGATCATAATCACTTAGATAAAGCTGTTGCTTGTTTTATTTTATTTTTTGCTTGGATTCAATATTTACCTTTATAAACTTGTGTCTTGACTATTGGTAATTGGATAGAATTATATATTTAATTATTGAATTATTAAATTTAATTAATCAGTTATCGTTTCTATATAAATGACAGAATGGTGTGAATAGACTTGCTTGGAAGAAAAGAAGAGATGATTACCTAAGGTTGGGACTGGGGAGGGGAGAGAGGGTCGGATTTGGCGATATATTATATAGTGTTAAGTCGCCCACCCACAAAGCTGGGAAGCATTGCATTTGCATTAAGTGTTTGGACTTTAAGTGCTCCTGGTTTGTCAGGGTTGTTGTGATTGGTATCCAAATGGTATCCATTCATTCATTGTCCGAATGTTCTTGTAGTGAGGCCAATGTAGTCAGCAATGCGGTAGTTTCGTATTAACTGGTGTATGAGATTTTCTGTGAAGTAGTCATAGTGGATGACAAATGTGTGAGTTTGCTGTTGAATGAGGTGGAAGGCTGGTAAATTTTGCAGGTACTGCTTCTTGGTTTGTTGCAAGGGTAGGAACCTTTGGCCTGATGATGTTTGTTGCTGGGGTGGGTAATATAGGGTGCGGGAATTAGGGAGAAATTTTAGTGTTTCTCTTGGAGAACTATTAAGAATATTTTGTGTGAGCGGTGAGATTAGGAGTACGTAGCCTGTGTTCAGTACGTCATCAGAAGGTTGTTTCTTGATAGGTTCTCGATTGAATAAGGATTTGACTGTCACCTAAATGTTCTTGGTATTCTCAAGCTGTGAAAGCCTTGAAGAGTTGTTGACATTGTTTGTTAAGGTCTTCTTCGAACATACATATATGTTTAGCTCTGGTCTTGTGTATTTAATTGTGAGCTTTAAGGCCTACAAATTTCTGGCGTGTAGGCCATGTCCTTCTAACCTCTTTTCAATGTTTAATTTATTTTAGCGAGATTCTGATATGAAGAACCTTATCTGCACTGGAAGTGCAAGAAGGATCCTATCTGAACCACACTCGTCCACTCACCCCCTTGTTTTTAATTTGAAATCGAATGGGAGTTGAAGTGAGGATCTGGTACGCTGCTGGTTCATTTTCCTCCAACCATTTGGCAACACGAAACCCATCCACAAAGAAAGACATGCCTCCAGGATCAGAACCCAGAACCTTAGGATCAGTTGCCTTCAAAATAAAAAAATGTAGATGTAAAAAGTATAAATACAATAATAATTTATTTTTCTTTCACATTTATATATGAATATAATATTTTTTAAAGTTTCACTAAAACATAAGATTTATAGCTAAATTGTAGAGTAAACAATATTAAAACAAATATGTTGTGTTTTATAACTTATTAGTTATCACCCATCAGAGAGCGAGAGACCTGTTATTGATTCTAATATAATATTTTATTTACAGAGAAACAAATATCTGTAATCTCTAAGCAAGATCTTGACCAAATAAAGTAGCATGCACAACAAATGACGATCCAGCCCTTTTAACGCAATAAGTATCTTGAAATCTACAAGAGGTATAAGCAAACATAGCAGTAGCCTCCAATAGGGGCTGTTACAATACTGAGCTATCATAGTGGATAGAATTCAGTTTAACTAACAGCTATACCTGGCAAATTATATACCTTATCAGTCAAATAAATCAGATAATTTAGAAGAAACTGTACATGACAGCGAGATAACCTTGAGGCAGTGAAGTAGTTGCATTCCTGGACTTTTCTCTCGGTAGTTCATGTCCGTGTGGTGGTGAAGATGAAGTCCGCTGAATGCCGGATGAGCCGTCGGATCTGCCTCATGAACTACATCGAACGTCATGCCATATTGAGTCTCCTTTACGTATGCAAAGTGGTTCACTACTTTTACAAGACTACCCTGGCAACCAATTCAACCACAATCATTTTAAGAAAAGCAACACTACAAACTCTGACAAATTATATTGACAATATATGGCTGCATATGGATTTAGTGGTCAAAGTTCCTGACTAGAACGCTACAAATCCCCAGTGCTTCCAAATTTTTTCTGTGAAGAAGTGAGTATTGGATGGGGTGAAACTTTGCCTTGTGAGGGCAAATGAGGAGTTAGTTGAATAAATAAGTTTGGTCTAAAAAGTAGAAATTAATGGCCAGAGGGTTCGTTGTGCCGACCACACGACACCCTCTTTCCACAAATGTTGGGATTATTATCACTAACATCAACGGCTGCTCTGTCAGTACAGCTCAATTGCGGTTTAACGCCATTGAGTTTTTAAAAGTATCTCCTTTTTAACATTCTACATTTTTATCTTTGACAAATATTTCAAGTATTTTTGGGATGCTGATTTGATAGACTAATTTCCTGATTGAAATATCTCCTACTAACCTGTTCTGGAGGAACGCCCCTCATAACAGCAATCCCATACTTGTAGAACATCTCCAACCACGCTTTCAATCCTTCATCACTCTCCATCACTTCATTGTAAGATATCTCTGGAAAGTTCTTCCAAATCTCGGTTTTGTCCCACAGAGCTATCTGTGGCTGATCTGGATGATTTTCGGTCGAGTCTGAGTCGAATGTCTCGTGCATAAAACTTTGTCCATAGCGATATAACCTAGCAATATCAGGAATCAAAGTTTAATGGTGAATTGTTTGGTTTAATTATTTGAAACATTATAATTTTATAATATTTTATGTTAGTTCATTTAATTTAGTATGAGATGTTATTGAAATATTAAAATAGGTTTACTTGTGTGGAAAATAAAGAAACCAGACCCTAAGATGTTTATGGGGTGTTCAATTAATTTGAAAAAAATAATTCACTTAAGATATAAAGAGATATTTTTTCAAAGGAGCTTAAGATTTTACAAATACATGAATTTTAAGCTTAGTTCACATCCTGGCAACTCCAAAAGTCGATGCATACCAACTAGAATCAAAGTTGGAAATGTGGTCATTTCCATTTTCCAGCCATCGTATGACCAGATTCCCTTGATCGGTCACATTAAGAGACTTTGGCTTTGCACCAACATCCAATGAGGGTGTATCTAAAAGTTTCTGTCGAGTCTCTTCGTGTACACAAAGTGAACACTTGCAGTTATCTCGCAACTGAAATAAAGAACTTGCTCAATAGGCACGGGAAACAGAGCTTCTCAAACTTTTTTAAATTGTATAGTAAGACATTTAATAAGATCTATTTTTAAGAGTATGTCACTCAATTGAGTACTTGTTTTAATAACACGTTAGTGTGATTGTTTGAGAAGCACGGTTTAAAGACAAGTTTGTCTACAAAATTGTTTTTCTTGCTGGGGAAAATAACATATATTGGGCCTTAAGTAGCCTAAATAATGTGTAATTTATTAACCAATTTGGGAAGAAACTTTGAACTTAAATTAGTACAAAGATTGTGTTACAAAAAATAATATATATAAACTGCAGAAAAAAAATGGCATCTAAAATATATTATGGGGGGAAAAACCACGAGCAAATACTAATGATTGTATGTGTTGCCACCTACTTGATATAGTAGGCCCTACCTTGTGAAATGTTTGTAATAAAATTAGATAACATGATTACATACCCAAATAGTCTTGAAATCTGCAGTAATATGGTTGTCGAATAAAACTTTGATGGTTTGGTGAGTTGAGGGAAAAGCTGCCGTCACCACAGGGTCATAAAGATTTGGTTTGAAACTGGCTGCCATACTCTTACCTGATCACGGAACAAATTATCAAATGTGTTTTCAATGATAATATATATTTTGCCTTTTTCAATCACGTTAAAACTAAACCAACTTCCCAACTTCCGCACTTTCGCCCCTTTTTTTGTCTTTGAGACCATCGCGGCTCCCCTGCAATCATTCATATGTTCCAGTTTTTAAATTATTATTTTTTACCAGCTCTTAGTACATTTACAGATTATCCGTATTTAATTACACTTGTGAATAGGTATGGTTCAGAGGAAATGTACCTTTATTTGCTTGTATGGAGTAGGGAGAAACCGTTTAGGAAAAGTCAACCTCAGTAACCCCAGTCGAAATTTGAATCCTGTCATAACCAACAAACCACATAAGAACGACATTAATCCCAGGTGCTTTATTTAATTATTATAAAATGGTTATATTAATGATCATACGAATGTTACTAAAATGTCTCAAAAAAGAATCAACAAGCCCAGTGGATATTTTGGAAGTTATTCTAGCAGTGCCACTCACCTGAACAAGAAACTGCTACAGTAAACTAAGTCAGCAAGTTATTGTCATGGTTTGATAACCAAAAGGAATCTAAACAGTAACTCAACCGTTTTTATCATTCCACACACTTGAATTTCTATTTGAGTTTCGCACCATCCAATTGTCATTATAGTCTCTTTAAAGAGTAAACATAAAGTTAAAGCATCAAATCCCTGCCGTAAACATGCCACAACCCCCCCGGTTGGAAACCACCGAACTAAACTCTAATAGCTATGCACATGTAGGATGCGTTGAACTACTTTGCTTAAAACATAAAAGGTTCAAATCAGAGGTTTAATTTGGTGTTGTTAACAAGTCTGCAAAACTTAATTTTATCAGGGAAGCCAAATATCAATTATAATTGGCTACTTTCAAGTGGTTAAAATATAAAAACAATCAATTCTTACAGCTAAGGTTGCATAAAGAGGATACCTAAAACTAAAATTAAAATCGTAAAACATCCACTCACGTCTAACCACGGTGTTGAAGCCATGTTGGGATTTTGATGCCTGTCCAATAACCTTCAGTATATTTAACAAACTGCATACGCCTGCCATCTTTAATTCAAAACAGCCAATGTTTTATATCTGTAACAACAAATAATTATATATATATATATACCAGATAATGTGGTTTAATGGTCTAAGGTGTAACTTTTACAATAGATTGAATTGCCGATGATGGGAAGATTAGGGTTCAAATCCCAATCCTGTGTAATGAGGGTGATTTCTCCACTCTCTTTTCATGAAAATGTGAAGACACTTCCTTTAAATTCAACTTTCCTCTTTCATAATACATTAGCATAATTAGTTTATATGCTTAGCCTATAACCCGAACATATAATGAGACACGATGACATTTTTTTTTACTCTTTAAATAAATGTATTATACATAAGAAGAGCACATAGACCAGCAGTAGCTGTTGAATTAAAGATTTATCAGCAACCCTAAAAACAATTGGATTGTTTGATTTTCTTCAAGGAAGCTGAACACTAACAACGAATGCTATCACACAGTGAAACTCTAATTAACTGCCCATCAAAAAACAATCACACACTGTTGAATGACAAACATCAAAGTTCACCAATTAACAAACATGATACAAGCTAATAAACTGGCCACAAATAATAAAGTTTCAAAGGTCACAACAAGTCTGAAACAATTTTTTTCCCCCCCATTTAATTCAAGGTTAAATTATTGCATCATTTTTTAAATAGCTAAATGAAATAGACCTATATCATTATTAATCCAAAGAGATGAAAACACAATGTCAGCTCAAACACAGAATTAAAAGGATTAAGATTCTTTCCCACACATGTGGCCACATATTATACTATAGAAAAAGTGAAAACAAATCTGGCCAGGCGGACATTCACATGCAAAACAGCAAATAGAGAAATAAGACTCACTTTCATTCACACATATTAACTGTGTTTTAAAGATATTAAATAAGTACCTACACAGAGATAATACTCTTGCTTAATAAATCTCCTTGTGAAATAAAAGGTGGAGGCAAACCCTAAAGAATTCCAAGTCTTTCTTCAATACCTTGAATGAAAATTGCGTATTTAAAAGTTAATTTCATTTAGACTTGGTCAGAATACTTCAAATAACATTAGTATGTATAATCACAATGATTAAGGCCAGGGACTAAGTTATCCTGTCCAAATCATCACCAAGGATGCTAATGTACATGACTATACATGTCCTTGCGATCAAGGATGGAAACAATGGTACCCTTAGTATAATGTTTAACTGAGGCTTCGCCTTGTTTCTCCATCACAGTGAAGGTTATACTATGTCATCAAATTAATTGACGTATTTAAAGAAAACTTTTGAGCATAAACATAAATTTATTTTATAACATCTTCAAACCTATAAAAATATAATTTAAACTAATTGTAGTGCATAAGCATTATTTTAATGGAACTTTTATTTAAAAAAATATAGTTTGTTCAAATTTGGGTTATTAATTATTTGTTAACTGCCTCAGTGGCATAGTTATCGATAATCCAGTCTACTGCGAGAGTAGTGGCTTAGACCATGCGACCACCTAGAATGGTTCATAAATATTTAATACACTGTAACGTTATTTGCTACCATACATGTATTTCCTTATATTTTGGTTGAATTAAAAGATGTGTTTTAAAGTTTGTCTGCACTCAGCAGATCAACGCGCTGTGTTGTCGGCGTGACAAAATAATACTATTTATATCAATTCACAATAAAACGTAAGGAAGATCGTCTAACACTGCTTAAAATAATTTACATAATTAATTTTGAGCTAAGAAAGAACATTTACCTTTTTATTAAACATATTTATGCATAAATATTGTTGTATCATCTTTGATTAGTTTCAATGTCGGTCACGCATGCGCAGGCCTGCAAACAAGTGTGAAGTGAGTGACGTGACTTGTAATTATAAAAGAAATTTATGAAACTCCGAGATAAGTATGAAATTCTTTCAAACTGGCGCGCATTTCAATTTTGACCAATGGAATTAAAGATTTTAATTCTTTTAAGAAAGATTGTTTATATTCATTGACATATATTGTCAATCTTTAGATTAAAATTGCATTTTATTTTATAATTATCCATGGTCCATAGCCAAAATTTTATCTTTTGTTTTAATGCATAAGTGTTCTCTTTGGACTTGGAGAAAAATAGAACATTTTTAAAATTTGATTCCAGTATGGTGAGCACAGATCTTTATGACGCGTCACCACTATGAAATGTCATCCGTAACACGTCGTATGGGGAACACTCTTTGAAGAAGATTGTGGTCTTCTTCCTTGGGGTCATTTTAACACTGAACCAAACCTGTGTTGCTACTAACTAAATTAAAGAGTTAAAATTATTCTTAAAGTGGGATATTAATATAGCCATAAAAAGCTGTGTGTCTGTGAAAAAACTAGAGACTGTTTATTACTTTAAATTTTGGAGGAGTTTGAAATAAAGAAAATAAAACAAATTTCAGACATTTGTGCTATTTCAACATGGATGAATTAATTGATGAGATCTAGCCAAATCTTCAACTTTCATTGAATTTTTTCATTCTCTCTCTTTCTTTTTCATCAAGAACTCAAGGTGTATGTAGAACTTTTGGAAAAACTAAATATATTCAGACTTTTTATCTATTCCAGAGTATTAATTAGTATTTTATTTATGTCAAAGTGTTAATTTTATTGATTTTTTTTCTTTCCTCAACAATATTGCCTTTTTTTGTCTTATTCAAAACTCTAATTATATATATGTTTAGCCTATATTATTTTTAATTTACTCTGGTATTATATATTTTAAACTCACATTCAGAGATTATTATTTTAATTGAGTAATTTTGTTTAAGAATGTATATATTACAATTTATTTTATTTTGTCAGAATAGAATTATATTTACTTGGAATTCCATAGGTAGGGTTGGGCTGTGGCAGCAAGGAAACAATAGGAATAATATTAGTAACAATAATTGTTGATGTATTTTAACATATTTTTATATTATTTGATAACTTTTAACTTTTATCTCTCATCCTTTGCTAACGCAGCACCTTACTTGAATAATGCTGGATTTACTCTTAAGAAACAGCACCCCAACAATGGTTAAATTAATATCCCTAAGGCAACAGTAAGTAAACAACTACACACTTAAAAATAATTGTATCGTTTCCATTCTCCAAAACAACGTTTTGAATAAACTCTAATAATTGTGAAACCAAAAGTGCCTTTTTATTGCAAAAACCAAAAGGTTATGGGCTCAGGCACGTAACGACATTAGTGCGTGATTGATTTTGTTAAAATAAATTCACTTAGTGCGATATTTTTGGAGAAAATCCGACGAGACATTTTGAGGTTAGGACGACGCCGCCACGCTCACAATGGACTCGACGAAGATTATCAACGTTGGACTTCTGGAAGGAAAAGGAAACTGGAATACATGGCGATACAAACTGAGCATTTGTTTACGAGGTATCCCCGGAGCGACAGACGTAATTGAAGGCAGGTTAGTCAAACCAAGGGCGTTGTCTGATGAAGCGACCGCGGCACAAAGAGCGGAGTACCAGACATCGCTCGACGCTTTTAATAAGGCAGACAGCCATGCGTTGATCGTTTTAACCGCAAATATGACGGAAGAGACACTTCAGAAAATAATGCGTCTCAAGTCAGCCCGGGAGGTGTGGCTCGAACTGCACAAACTCTTCGACGGCGTCTCCGAAGACAAGGTTTACAATTTATGCCTTAAGTTCTTTAGTTATGAAAAAGCCGTTGAAGATGATATCGCTACGCATGTCTCAAAATTAAAGAATTTGTGGAGCGAACTAAAGCAGGAAATGAGTAACGACGCCGAGCTAACCTCAAATTTGCCAGATTTATTTATGATCTGTAAAATTTTAGGTACGTTGCCTGAAGATTACTTTTCATTCAAGTCGAGCTGGATGCTGATGTCAAAAGCTGACAGGACAATCGACAATTTGACGAACCAGCTGTGTGCCTACGAGAATGCACTGAAAGGCAAACAAGAGTCATCTCAACAAGAAGCCCTCTATGTTAATTCGTCAAAGCAGCCAAACAACTCGCACAAGAATAAGCAAAAGGGTGACAAAAAGAAATTCTGCACCTACTGCAAGAAGAAAAATCACCTAGCAAAGGTATGCAGGAAGCGAATCGCGGATGAAGCACTTGGCAACAAAGCCAGCAACTCGGAAAATCCGGAAAAGGGTGCAAATATGATCCTGACTACGGTAGCCTCGACTGTGATGAACTTGGAGTGCAACTCCAAGTTCTGGTATGTAGATAATGGAGCAACAAGTCATGTTTCCAATAACAAAAAAATTTTTAGGACGTTCGAGTCTTTTTCTACAAACCACACAGTGATCACAGCGAATGGTGTGAAGGTTGCGGCTATTGGTAAAGGCGACATTGACATCGAAGCAGAAGTCAACGGCAAGATGCACAAGCTCACGTTGGCTGATGTATGGTGTGTTCCCGGGATCCAGAGAAATCTATTCTCAGTCCTTGCAGCGCAGGATAAGAACAAGGAAAGCAGGTTCATCTCGTCTCCAGAGGTTTGCAACTTCATCGTCAGCGGCGAAGTGAAACTGACTGGAGTTCGTGAGCGGTTTGGTGGACTCTACAGGCTGAACGTGAAGAACGTGAACGACATTCCATCCAATGAAGTCAACGCAACAGAAGCAAACAATCTTCTCCAACTTTACCATGAACGATTCGGACATCAGAACAAGCGACACGTGAAATCCCTTCTGGACAAGCTGGGAATTCATGTCAACTTGGACAGTGAACTTTGTGAAGGCTGCGTCTATGGCAAAGCTCATCGTCTGCCTTTCGGTACGAGGTCTAAGACAACGGAACCGGGAGAGCGGATCCACACAGATGTTTGCGGTCCATTCAAAGAGTCCATGTCAGGATACTTGTACTTCGTCCTCTTCAAGGATGACTACACGAAGTTCAGGACCATCTACTTTTTGAAAGAGAAGTCCGAAGTAGCAGAGAAGTTGGCTCAATTCGTTGCGGAAGTCAAGACTCTTGGACACAACATCAAAGAGCTGCTAAGCGACGGTGGCAAGGAATTCGACAACAAGCATGTCAGAAAAATCCTACAAAAGGAAGGAATTGTTCAACGCATTACGATGCCCTACACTCCAGAGCAGAATGGCTCCAGTGAAAGAGAGAACCGCACCGTGGTTGAAACTGCTCGAGCAATGATGTATGCTCATGGAAAGCTGCCTCAGATGCTTTGGGCCGAGATGATCAACACAGCAGCCTATGTTCTCAACAGGACAGGACCTTCCCGAGTTGATGGAAAATCTCCCTACGAGTTGTGGCATGGCAGTAAACCAGGTCTGAAACATCTTCGGGTGATCGGATCTACCTGCTATCCACACATTCCAAAACAACAAAGGAAGAAGATGGATCCAAAAGCAATCAAAGGAATTCTCATCGGATACGACAAAGACGACGGCTACAGAATCTTCTGTGAAGAGGAAGGAAAACTCATCAGATCAAGAGATGTCATCTTCGAGGAAAAGGTGCTAGAGCATAAAATCGACAACTATCTTCCGGAAAGTCTTGACTCTGCTGCTGAACCAATGGATTCAACTTCTGAAGAAAGTCAAGAAGATGATGACAAAACGCAAAGCGAAGAAAATGATGATGAACTCTGGGATATGAGTACTGCTGATGAAGAAGAAGGTCTAGATGAACAAGTCCCAGATAGTGCTCCAAGTCCAGATGAAGAAGCCATCGTCAAGCGCCTTCGTAATCGTTCGTCGCTCAAACCTCCAAAGAAATATCAGGACTTCGTGATGCTTCTCTCTAGCCCTCTTCAGGAACCTGGATCCTACAAAGAAGCCATGCGATCGGATCAGCAAGATCGTTGGAAAGAAGCTATGAGTCGTGAGATGAAAGCTCTTGAAGAGAACAAGACTTGGGAACTGGTTGATCTACCCCCAGGAAAAAGAGCAATCTCGA
Organism: Timema douglasi; assembly: GCA_901482245.1. Classification (NCBI taxonomy): domain Eukaryota; kingdom Metazoa; phylum Arthropoda; class Insecta; order Phasmatodea; family Timematidae; genus Timema; species Timema douglasi. The sequence continues at coordinate 181,694 of CABEEJ010000380.1, read as the reverse complement.
ATAAATGGGTCTACCGGATCAAAACCAACGCCGATGGATCGATTGATAAATACAAAGCCAGACTGGTCATCAAAGGCTTTTCACAGCGGAAAGGAGTGGACTACGATCAAACCTTCAGTCCAGTTGCAAGAACATCAACTATAAGAACTTTACTCAGTGTTGCTGCCAACGAGAAGATGAGACTAGCACAAATTGACGTCTCAACAGCATTCCTCTATGGTGACCTCCAGGAAACCATCTACATGCAGCAACCTGAAGGACATAGTGATGGATCCAACCGGGTTTGCTGCCTGAAGAAAAGCTTATATGGACTGAAGCAAGCTCCTCGATGCTGGAACAAAAAGTTCAGCAACTACATCGTCAGCTTGGGATTCAAGCGAAGTAAAGCGGATCCCTGTCTGTTCGTGAGACGAAAAGGACAGAAGAAGATGTTTTTCGTTCTTTACGTTGACGACGGACTGATTGCAGCTGAAGATGAGCAAGAACTTCAGAAGTTCATCAACGATCTGAAAAAGGAGTTCAAAATCACCTCCATGCTGGCGTCTTATTTTCTAGGATTGGAAATCAGCCGAGAAAAGGACGGATCAATTAGTGTGAGCCAGAAACACTACACGGAGACCATACTCGAGAGATTTGAAATGACCAACTGCAAAACTGTATCTACTCCAATTATCAAGGACAACGATGCAGAAGAAAGTCCTCCAAATCCTGACTTCCCCTACAGACAAGCTGTTGGAGCACTTATGTTCTTGATGTGCGGCACACGACCAGACATCGCATATGCTGTCAGCGTGGTGTCCAGAAACCTCGAAAATCCAACCAACCGTGATGTTCAGAAAGTAAAAAGGATTCTGCGGTATCTGAGAGGAACGACAGACTACGGACTGGTCTACAAATCCAACCTGGAAAAAGGTGTATTTGATTGTTTCAGCGATGCAGATCATGGTGGCTGCCTAACTACAGGACGCTCTACCTCAGGAGTGCTCTGCCTGTACTCTGGGGCACCTATTTCGTGGATGAGTCAGCGACAAGCCTCTGTTGCCATATCCACAACCGAAGCTGAAATCGTAGCTGCCAGTGAAGCTGCGAGAGAGATGCTGTGGACCAAGCGGCTTCTGAGCGAACTTGGCCATCTGAAGTCGACACCTACTCTGCAAGTTGACAACGAAGCAGCCATCCGGCTTGCACAAAATCCTGAGTTTCATCGAAGAACAAAACACATTCGGATCAGACACTTCTTTGTTCGCGAATTGGTCACCGATGGGGAAATCAACATTTTAAAAGTTGACACTAAAAATCAGCTCGCGGACATTTTTACAAAACCATTGTTTTCAGTTCGTTTTAAATTTTTATGTAACAAAATGGGAGTTTACAAGTTATAAAATAAGGGAGAGTGTTGATGTATTTTAACATATTTTTATATTATTTGATAACTTTTAACTTTTATCTCTCATCCTTTGCTAACGCAGCACCTTACTTGAATAATGCTGGATTTACTCTTAAGAAACAGCACCCCAACAATGGTTAAATTAATATCCCTAAGGCAACAGTAAGTAAACAACTACACACTTAAAAATAATTGTATCGTTTCCATTCTCCAAAACAACGTTTTGAATAAACTCTAATAATTGTGAAACCAAAAGTGCCTTTTTATTGCAAAAACCAAAAATAATAATTACCCACAAGTTTAAATTACGGTTTCTTTTATTATTTTTATTGTAATTTGAATTAGTACAGTTCATTCAGTGATCCATTTTTATTTCAATTGTTCGTGTTCTATTTTGAGTATTTTCCTTCAACTCTTGTAAAGATTTACAGCAGACCATTTTTGTAGGTAAGGTAGTATCATTATTACTAACATTGCATCATACAGAAAACGTTCCCGAGCACACCCAGTGGTCTCGATCTCGAGTGTTAAGAGTTGTCGTGCCACTGTCAGAGTTAGTCGAGCAAAAAGTATTTTTTATTAATTTCATTTTATCGTCTGCTAGTTTCTAGGAGTGGTGCCCAATATTTATAATTTTAATCATCTCCACGTTACCGTTTTGTTGTGTAATATATAGGTAAAAGACTTAAATTTATATTAGAATAAAATATGTGAAATATGGTTATATCAATTAAAACTAATTCCAGAGGTGGGGAAAGGGTAGCATAGCTTCTGAATGTCAAACTTTTTCCCAACAAACAATTTTAAAATTAAAAAGTCTGTTTTGAACTGACTAAAGTGGACTTTTCACCACTATAATATTGTTTCAACCACATATTTCTATTAATAAGGATGACAAAATGTAGAGGAAATATAATTATTACCCAAATGAACTTAATGAAAGTGTGTAAAATCAGCCATACATTCAGCCAGAATTCTAAGACTAACCTCAAAGTCACCAACAAACTATGGGTTAAAAGCACCTCATTTTATAATTGTCTTATTTAGAATATTTAGCTTTCAGGGTTTCTGTAAAATTCTTTAAAACGCATTTTTAAATACCGTGCCAGAATCTTTTAATACTGAGGGAACTATTCTTTAAATTTAATCATTTTAAAATACCTAAACCTATATTGCAGCTTCAAAAAGATCCGCTATATCTTCGTCATGAACTCCAAGGATTTGTGTGCATGTACTTTAGTTCACTACAGTTTAATTGCCATACAAATCAGAGTATTTAAATTCAAACAAGTCAAAAGCATTACAAATGGCTTGATGAGAACATATACTAAACATTCCATTGTTTATTGATGGGAATTATATTTGTTATTTTAGACATTGCTGTCCCAACTGGGGCGTTAGGTGTGAAGCACCTTGGTTTGACCTGCAACCATGCCAAGTCTGGTTGTGTCTATATTATAAAAGGGTGTAATTCGTTAAAGTAAACAAACACATATTCTACAACGAAGGTGCGTCTGCCCAGCACAATGCCAATTAAATTGGAAGCAATGATTGTTTTAAGGTTAGGCAACAATATATTACACCACTCTAGACTTGCGGCTACTGGACTTTAACCTAATAAGCATACACAAGAATAATAGTTTAAAATACATAATTATAGAAAGTCCTAGTTTAAAGAGTTACAACGTTTGTAGTTAAACGAGCTAGCTAGCATGAGTTAACCCTATATTGAGTGACTATATACAAAGGTTAAGTTCCTATAAGAGGAACAATAAGTTTACAAATAAATAAGGGCGAGCTACCAGTAATCTAGGCTGTATGGATATTATGGCCAGTGTTGAACTTCCTCTAGAAAGTGTCCACAGTCAGCTTAAGCAAACTTTTCTCAAGTTTGGGCGTTTCCAGCAACACGATTCCACAGTGAGATTATATCTGCTACACATTATTAGAATTTGATTAGTTCTTGGATTTATAGTGATAATCATATATAAGGTATTTTGAGTGTAAGCCTTAGCGTTTAGTTAGCATGTTACAGTATAATTAATTAAAATAATCATAACTTTAATTATATTTAACTAGCATTTAGTTATAATAAATATAATTTAATTCTAATTTCAATTGATATTAATTATGAAATTAGTAATAGTTTTATATATATTTTCTAAAAACTGGACATTTATGTGTGATATAGTTATTTTATCATACCTAATTAATAAACCAAAAATCAAACCAAAAAAACAATCTTTTAAAATGTGACCCGCCTCGGTGGCGTAGTTGGCTAACGCACTAGACGTGTTAAGCTCGATTGCTGAGGACGGGGAGATCGAGGTTCAAATCTCGGTCGGGTGAACTGGGGGTGGTTTTTCCTAGATGGTTTTCCACTCTCCCTCCACGCAAATGCGGGTTTACTTCCTTTAATTCAACCTTCCTGATTCCTAATCCATTAGCGTAGTTAGTACTTTAGGCGTTTAACCCGAACGGTTAGTAAGACGTGGTGCTAAATAATAAAAACAAATATAATTAAAATGTGTGTTATTGTTTACAACGGATAAGAATGTTAATTCTATGCTGTATTTGTGGCAGTTATATATTGCACAGATACCATCGGTTTTATTATTTGAGATAGTAATAACAATTTCACACATAAACAGAAGTTTTAAATCATATATCCATTGCCGTCACCGTTAATTTCTAAGATTCGCAACACTGGCCGTGTAGATCGCAGCACTCATGCATTTTCGCACAAAACGAAGTCTATTGTCCAGTATTGAAAGGTATTTAGCAATAGTCTCTATTTCTGTTCTATGAGTTACTGTAGTTGTTTGTCTTTAAACATTCTTTGTTGTCTGTGATTTCATTTTCCGTACTTAACTCTATCGAACATTCCAGATTTTCACAAATAGGTTATTTCTATTAATGTACAATACGTGAATTGGATAGTCTCTAATTTAGCATTTAAGGTGAACCACTTTTTGTATTTGGTTCAATTTCAGTTTATAAGTGAGCTGTGTATTAAAGTCGTAATCACTCCATAGAAGATTATCGTGTTCACTCGAATTAGTATTAATCTATACTATAAACAAGGTAATAACTTTAACTTAAGACTCCTAATTAAGAGTATGTGTGGAAGGAAATGCCGGCATCTCGGCATAATCGAACCCACGCTTTAATCTTTTATAAGTTTACACATTAATTTGAATCCGAGCGAACTTATCTTTTATGTAGGTGTTTACTCTTATTAATCTTATTCATCCTAGCTAATTTTGTGTTGAATTTATAAAAAGTTTGTCGTCTATTACAATTATTCGTAGGTAGGGCAAATCAATATTTCCTCAAATTTATTTTGTCATTTGTGTCAACTCTGCTGTTAATTGTAGCAGCACTGAATTTCATGAACCAGTAAACAGAATATTTGTTTAATTTACACAAACGGTTACAGGGTGTCTACCATTCGGGAAAATCCGAGGCTGTATCTGAATAGTCAAGTACACTTGGCTTGATGCAAACTTGATGACTTTACACTTAACACACACTTAAGATCGAAGACTGCAACATACTATTCGTTCAGAAAAATATCCTTTTCCCACCCTTGAGTCCCCAGTGCTGCTTCCTATCAATGATATTAGAAACTATTTTAAACACCATCTATCAGATTGAATTAGTGTAGGGCATTAACAAATTTGTGGTGACTTATTTCCACTGCACAAACAAATTATCTAAATTATCCAACACAACACAATTCTACAACACTACAAAACAACCAGTATATTTAACGTACATATTCAAAGATCACATTAATCTACGAGCTCTCTTTAGCATATAAAAAATTAAACAATTGCCGATCAAAGACCGCATCGACGGTGTATCAAGAGTAACTTGCTGTCCAAGGGTGTGTGTGGTGTGCATTAGCACACTTCATGACTTCGGACGGATCTGCACTTGATCACATGACTGCTAATGCAACTATCAAGTGAACGTCAAGGGCTGACAGCGCGTAAACCCGACTATTCAGATACAGCCCGGGAAAACTGGAATTAACCGGCAGTTTGGTAAATTACACCCCAAAAAAAACCCTGAAAAAATGTTATTTCACTTAAATTATTAAATATAATAATCATTAAATCAGTAAATTACAATGTGATTCAAACTGTTTTTCTCTCTCTGCGTACCTATTATGTTTTCTAATATTCTGTTTCCTAGTAGACTATTTTAATCCAAATAAAAACATGTTTAGCATTTAAATTATAAAACTTATTATTATTCATAAGAAAATTAATAAAAAAACAGGGGAGAAAAAGGGTGATGTGACATACTTATTTTGAGTCAGGAATTTTATAAAATGATCAGGGAAAAAGTTGGGAATTTCATTGATCAAGTTGAGTAGACACCGTGGGTTAAGACCACCTGTGTTGTATTACACAGATAACTTTGAATCAAATAGCAACTCAATGCAAATACCTACCATAGTGAAAAGTTTTCATTTATATATTTGTTTACTAGACATGCATAGTAATTATTTTTTAATAAAGTAGGGCCTACTTAATTTTCCTACAATTTAGTAATTATTAATCAAATATGCAGAAAGAGAATAGAAACAAACTATCAGAATTATGTTTAAGGGAGGCTATTGGGGAGTGGAAGACATTACATAATGATGAGTTACATATTCTATACTCATAACAAGAAATTGTTAGGATAGGTGTAATCAAGTCTCAAATTACGGTGGGCAGGACATTCAGCATGATTGGGAGATTCTAGAACTTCGTTCAGGGTACTGACGGGCAAACCCAATGAGAAGAGAGCAGTAGGAAGACATAGATGCAGTTGGGAGGATAACATAGGAATGGACCTGAAAGTGATAGCATGTAATTAGATGGATTAGATAGAGCTAGCACAAGATAGAGATATATGGCTTACTTTTGTAATTACAGCAATGAACTTTCGTGTTCCTAATGCCATAGCACAAAAGTAAGTATGAAATAAAACAGGGATTGAAGGTACACTCAAGGAATCCCAACCCCCCTTTTGCAGTATAACCTGTAACAAAATATAGCCTATCATACGATTGCTAGGGTGAAAATTAAATAACATTAATTTATTTTTATTCTACAAGACAGTAGCCTGAAATTTATCTTAATGAGGAGTGTTCTGAATTGTGGTAGTTTGTGGTGAAGCCTCCCCCCACCTCCTCTCCTCTATAACATCACACCAAAAGATGGCAAGAGTTTTTTTTTTAATATTTCAAATTTTTCAGGGATTGTACCCATAATATAAAGTGGAATTTTTCAAACTCGGTCAGCCATAGTCATCTTAGGCTCTGTGAGGCAATTTTAGAATATTGGGTAAAAATTGACTGAACAGCTCCTCAACTTGGTAAATTTGAGAAAGGATGATAAAAAGCATATACTTTTTTTCCTACCACTGATAAAGTATTGTATAGGCTGGCTCCCTAGGCCTAGTTACTAAATGTATACACAAATTAATATGGAGAATCGAGAAAATTAAGATGGCTTGGACAAACAATGCTTTAGTTTTATAGGTTCTCTTAAAATAGTCTGCTATACTATTTATTTTATATGACATCAATAAATCATTAAATTTAAACACAACTTTCCAGTTCACTGCTCCTAAATACAATGATTATCAACATATGTTTTACCATGTCATGGATTACAGATATCACAGCACTGTTCAAGGTATTAAAGTTAAGGTTCAATCACTGAACATTCCAATTTACTATCATGGTTCATACCTGGCCAACTTAACCTAAGCTTCCACACCCAAATAAATTATTATTTTAATTAATATTGACATGCATAGGCCTACTAATATAATTTTGGTGTCATACCATAGGTATTAACATGCACAATAATGTATGGGCCCTAGATCATAATAGCGAGTTTGTAAGTATTACATTCCTCTGGGGGTTTTGGTGAGTTCTATTTTAATTGTATGGTTATATAAACTTTTGAAACTTAATAAATACCTGTTATAAATATTTTATTCTTTGTCTTAAGTCTAGCCTAGGCTTTATTTTAATAAAACAAAGAAAATGTTTTATACAATCTGCATAAAAAGTACTATTGTCAACAATTAATTTCATTGATATGTCCCAATTCTTGGTGTGTTAATTGGGAATAATCATGCATTTTGGTAGTATCATGTTATGAAAAAACTTTTCTGCCATTCATTGTAAGCGTAGACCCTGCCATGCCTCATCAACAAAATGTGACACACAACACTGTTAAAATGGTGTAGTGGTAGAGTTGGCCAAATAGTTTATCGTGATCTACCGGTCGACCGTGGCCGCCAATTTGGTCAATTGCTGGTCTATCGGTTACAAAAGATTGTGAGAAAAAAAAATTAAAGAAAGGGTTTGCAGATTTATATCAACTCAACATTATAAAATCGAAAAATTTAACCTGACTGGTGACCAAATTTACAATCCTGCCTTTGTTTATGACAGTAATTACAAACTCTCATCCAACAAACTATCCTAAGATTATAAGGTGTCATACATCAACTCAAAGTCAAGTGTTTAATGAGAAAATACTTTTTTCAGGGAAATTTTGTATATTATGTGGTTAGATAAAAAAAACTCAGTAAGTTTTTATATACAATATAATTTTACTATTAAAACACAAAATTGGGTAAATTTTTTTATTACTGTAATGAAACAAACAATTTATGCTAAAGGTTCCCCCATAGTGGATCACAAAAGTTTTTACTTCTCTAGAGTAGATCTCTAGATAAAAAAAATATCTGCCCACCCCTGATCTAAGGCATCATTATTGTAATTTACAGTACTGCCGATTATGGCCATATTGAGGTTCTAATCCTTGTTGGGTGTGTTCTAATGGGTGTTTTACTTAAACGGTTTTCCACTCTCTGTACGCACAAATGATGGTACATTTCCTTTTAACTCATCCCTAACACACAAGTGCAATTAGTATGTAAGCGGTGACCTGGCGGTCTAGGGGTTAAAGTGTCAGACTTCTATGCTGGCGGCCGGGGTTCAATCCTCGGTCCCGGCAAAGATTTATCTGATTACCAAACCCTTCCTTCACCTCTGACAAGACATCTTGTGAATGTGAGGAATGTCAGGCCTCCACCGTGGTTCGGATTCCACGTTAAACTGTAGGTCCTCCATTTCATCTCACAATCACCCTACCATTACACATTAGCGTAAGTGCGTATAACCCGAACGGGTAGTAAGACGCGGTGCTGATGATAATAATAATAATAATAATAGTAGTATGTAAGCTTATAACCCGGACAGGGTGTAAAACGCGGTGCTAAAAAAAACTTAATGTGGCCTAGGTGTGATATTTATTTATAAGATCTTATTCATTGTTATTTAATATTGTGGATTCCATTGAAAAGCGGGTGATTTCTATTTTAGAAGTATGACTGGTGAAAGAAATGAAAGTGTACATGGAAATGGAAGCGCAGACCTATCAGAACAATCTGACAAAATGGAAGTGGAAGATTATGTCCCAGGACCTGGTGCAATAGATATAACTCCCAGCAAGGATGGTGGTGTGTTGAAAGAAATCATCAAAGAAGGAACTGGTTATGAAACCCCTGCTTCTGGTAGTCGGATGAGGGTTCACTATGTTGGCAAGTTGACGAATGGTGAACAGTTTGACTCTAGCCGAGACAGAGGAGAGCCGTTTGAATTCAACCTTGGGAAAGGTACTAGTGTAGTCTGTTTGTTCTTTATTAAAATAACTCCTTGCCATACTTGTTTAGTTTCCTGTGGGTGGATTGACAAACTCTTTATCACCATAGGCCTTATTATAATCCACACAATTCTCTTTAAATGTGTTGACAGGAAAGAATGTATAGGTATTGCATATATCAAACTGGTTTTTCATTAACATAAATTATTGTCTCACTATGGTCGTTTTTGTAAAAGTGGTCAGGGATTTAACACTTCTCTAACATCGAGTTTTCCCCTGGTGTTGAAGATTGATCTTAAAGAAATTTAATTTGTTTTCATTTTCTCGGTATGTTGTCAGGGAAAACAGACTAACAATTTATTTTTGTTTCAGGTAGCGTAATTAAAGCATGGGATCTTGGTGTGGCAACAATGAAAAAGGGGGAAATTTCTATTTTCACATGCAAATCAGATTACGCCTATGGGAAAAATGGGAGCCCACCCAAAATCCCACCTGATGCCACTCTTGTTTTTGAGGTAGGCTAAATTACTGTCAAAGTAGCTTGTTGGTCTAAAGGAATTCAAAAGTTCATGGTCGCCAGAATTTAAGATCACCATTCAACCCTAGCTCAAGACACCTCCAGCCAAACCCCTCAACCTCCTACAAATCCATTTCCACATTACTCTCCCGTCGACATCTTGGCCTACCAAAGGGTTGTGTATCTTTAAATCTCCCAACTAAAATATTGTGTATCCCATACACCTGTCATCACCCATTCTCGTCAAATAGACTGCCCCACTACACCTTGATTAATATTTTTTGGGGAAGTATACAAACTATGACGGTAGCTCTTCATTATGTAATTCTCTCCATTCTTATAACTAGTCGATGAAAACCTAGTCTTTCATGTTTGTGCATGTATGACTTTAAAATATAAACCAAGTTAACAATAATATAAATTGATTTTGCTGTGCTCAAGAGGGGTGAATATATCAGACCTGATTTCAAGGGAAAATGTTTTAGTCTTTCATCTGATGCGTAAACAGTTAAGAAGCTCAGTGTAGAAACCACTTTAAACTGACTGTAAATAATGTTGTCTTGGATTATGTGTTCTAGATCGAGGTGGTCGACTGGACAGGTGAAGACTTGAGTCAAAAGAAAGATGGGGGCATCATAAGGTACCAAATAACAAAGGGAGAAGGTTATGCCACTCCTAATGATGGAGCTGTCGTGGATGGTAAATACAGGTTTTATGCAATTAATAAATGTTCATTTTGTTAACCATAAAAACCAATGATCGAGGCACTATATTTAACAATATTTCAAACTGTCATTGTTTTGTTTTTAAGTGCACCTTGTGGGAAAGTACAATGAAACTGTGTTTGAGGAAAGAGAGGTGACTTTTCCAATTGGTGAAGGAAGCGAATATGGAATTTGTGAAGGATTGGAGCGAGCAGTGGAAAAGTTTAAAAAGGGTGAAAAGTCTCGAATTGTTCTCAAATCAAAGTATGCATTTAAAGAATTGGGGAGGCCTGAAGTGAACATTCCCCCATACGCTGATGTTGAATATGAAGTGGAACTCAAAAATTTTGAAAAAGTAAGTTTTTTTTATTTTAATTGTCTAGTGGTAGCATAATACATATTTTCCATAAAATGTTAGGTATGTAATGTTTTATGTTGCGATATTTAACGTGCACTTTCGGAACTGACTGATTATATCAGCACACAACATATAACCTAACTTAAATCTAGAACAAACACAACTCTTAGACCTAGGATGTTAATTTTGATTGTGAAAGGGTGGAAACCGACATTTTATCAATGATACATTTTTCGGCCATATCAGGAATCGACCCATAGTCGTTAGCTTAGTAGGCAGACATGTTACTAAGTTAAGGTGTCTGACTATTTTGTTATTAAGTTATGTAATTGCTAACATTAATTGATTGCAACTCATTATAAAATCTATATTTACTATAACAATGTTTTATTTTACCCATCACTAAAGAATTAAGTTTTAAATATTTGAACCCGCGTCGGTGGCGTGGTTGGCTAATGCGCTAGTCGTGTTGAGCTCGACTGCCGAGGACGGGAAGATCGAGGTTCAAATCTCGGTCGGGTGAACTGGGGGTGGTTTTTCCTAAAATGGTTTTCCACTCTCCCTCCACGCAAATGCGGGTTCACTTCCTCTAATTCAATCTTCCCAATTCCTAATCCATTAGCGTAATTAGTACTTAAAGCGTATAACCCGAATGGGTAGTAAGACGTGCTAAATAATAATAATAATAATAAATATTTGACTTACATCTTATCTTGATAGGCAAAAGAAGGCTGGTCTTTGGACAGTGATGGTAAGCTGGAGCAAGCAAAATTCTTCAAAGAAAAGGGCACAAATTATTTTAAAGCAGAAAAATATCAATTAGCCCTGAAGATGTACAAGAAAATTATTACATTCTTGGAACATGAATTGGGTGAGTACATATTATCATCAACTGTTATCAACCCTACTCATTCTTCTTTCACTTGCACACTTTCTCTTATCTGCCCCTGCCATCTTCTTGGTCTCCCTTGGGATCTTGTCCCCCTTCCTTATTACATGACCATACCATCTCAACTTTGTTTCCTCTACTATCTCATGTGTTCTCTGTACCTCACCTGTTGCTCAGACAACTTCATTTCTAATCCTGTTTCTTCTTGTGACAGCTGACATTTGCCTCAAAACTTCAGCCTCATGGCCTCCAATTTCTTGGTCTCACACTTGGTGTCTTTGTTTCAGCTGCATGCATAGTTATAGGTACAACGTATGTCCTATCTAATAATATTTCCTCTCACTTCAAGGGAACTTCTCCTTTCCATAGAAAGAGTCTCTCTCTCTCTCTCTCTCTCTCTCTCTCTCTCACATTTGAAGAACTATAACAATTCTAACCATAATCGTATTAGCTGTATTCTACCACACACGGGTGTGCCGCTGAGTGGGTTAGGACACTGATTATTTTATAATAACAGAAATTAATAAAAATAAATAAAAGGGAAAAATAAACTAATAATAGTAGGTACATTTAATGAAGAAAGCCCACCAAGGGGAAAAGAGAAAATGCGGGAAGAATCCACTGCACAAAGGTAACATCTTCTATAGAAGGAATAGCCAAATACATATTTAAACACAAGAGTAATATTTCAGTATTGTTGTCTTTATAAACCAAGTAAAAAAGAGAGAATAATTTTTATGCAAACACTAAATTAGTCAATTTTGAATTCAAAAAGAAACTGTGATAACATTTTACTCTCGACAACAAAATATAAGCCCTATAGTAGGCCTTGACATACAGACAAAGTTTGCTGAACTAATCAATGATTTGAGCACGCCAATCCCTCCCTTCCCTCCTGAAACATTGGGTTGTATAACTGACTGCATATATTTCTCCATCACACCAATGAAGTGACTTCACATTAGATAAATCTTATAAAAATGAAATTTCAGTCTGTTATCATTTTATCATAGTTGTCTGATATAATGTGAATCCCTTCTAGTAAAACCTGAGAAGAAACAGTTTTTTTTATTAAAATAGTGGTAACCATGAGTCAAAAAATTGATAATGTTTGGTATTAAATTTCGATCAAAGTATTTAGTTTGATATTATTATTCCATGCCCAGGTTTTGAGGGCGAGAAGAATGATGAGCGCAAGGCACTGCTTCTTGCTGCTCATTTGAACCTTGCCATGTGTTACTTAAAATTGTCAGAGAACTTGGAGGCTAGAGATGAGTGCGATAAGGCCCTAGAACTAGATTCCAACAACATTAAGGGATTGTTCAGGCGAGGACAGGTAGGAATTTATAATTTACTCACAGACTTTGAAATTATAATTAGTTCTTTAAACATACTTGATGATCTTATCTCTTGTCTTCTTAGCTAAATATTAAAAAATACTTGTTTTATACATTAAATTAATCAAATACAAATAATGCTTTTGATTTTAGGTGTGCTAGTCAAGTTTTAGTATTAATCTAGAAAACATTCTAATAAATAGTAATAAAGAATGTTTAAGTCTTACTAAGGCTATGACTTACAATATTTATAATGTAAAAATTGTTTTAAACAAATAGTCACGACTATAGTCAGAAGTATGAAATATATAATTATTGAAAATTGATAGAAGGTCAAAAGATTGTAGGGCTATTTAAAAATAGAATATTAAAATTCGCTCAAAGTTGAATTGATTGTATCAGAGTATAATAGTTATATGTGATAAAATTGGTATATAATGAGCTTAAAGGTGCGATTCAAAGATGATTATAAAAATACATTTTGTATGGTGTGTAATAATTTCCAAAGAGTCTATTGAAATGTATGAAACTGACACTAAGATAGTTAAATTGATTAAATATCAAGGTGTTATTTTATTGTAAAAAGAGTCCCTCATTATTTTCTTTTGTCTGATTAAAAATATCATTTTTAAAGATTCAAATTTGTGTCTATGATTTATGCATGAGTTTATTAATGAAATTTGACTTTAAATATATATTGGTTTAGTTCTTGATTGTAACATTTACATGTTCAATGTCGTGAAAAATGCCCAAATGTGAAGGAAAGGTCTTGTAATTAATTTACCATGACTTTGAAACAATATAAACTCCCTCCATATTTTCTCATTAAAGGCATGGCTGGGAATGGTTGAACCTGAAAAGGCTAAAGCTGACTTTGAAATGGTCCTGAAACTTGAACCAAATAACAAAGCTGCAGCCAATCACTATTCATTGTGTTTGGTGAAACTAAAGGAGCAGAAAAGTCGTGAAAAGAAGATCTATGCTAATATGTTTGAGAAGTTTGCGCAGAGAGATCGTGAGGTAGGTGGTCAAACTATGGATGTTGAGGAGACACCTGCAAGTTGAGGGAGGGGACTTCTTACCCTGGAATGGCGCAGAATTGTGCTTTTGTGTTGTTGTTTTTTGTAAATTTGAAAGTAAATATATGCTAACTAGTTTTTGTTTTGTCTGTGTTCTATAATATAGCTAATGGATGATCCTGTGCTGCTTTGTTTACTGAAATATCTAAATACTGTCTTTCAGCATTACTAAATGTCTGTCAAAAGGTACACATGTATTCATTAATTAACTAAAGAGATCAGAAAAGTACTACTCTTGCCAACATTAGAGTATATAACTATAACAGACAGTGGCCACATCCCTGGAAATATAGTGTGAAATGATCTGATTTCATCTTCACTTTAAAATGCCCAAGATTGATTAATTCATATTTTTTGAACACTTTTTGGCTAGTAATTTTTGAGATCGGTAAAATATAATCATCGAAAAAATGAACTAATCTTACTCTAGAGAAAACAATGAATTTTAAAATAAGAAATATAATTACACTGATTGATTACACTTTATTTAACAAGCTGTCCTCTTTTAAGTGTCTAGACATGTGAGTTCTGTTTCACAAAGGTATACATGAAAAGGTGTTTTAATTTTTGTTCCACGAGTCACTTATCAAACCAAGCCGCTTGCTGGCGAGTCTCACTCCTGTTTGAGTATCGGCTGTGACAAGTAAAGTTGTATTTAAATTGAATTATCATTATTGGAAGTGTGTCGGGTCTTTTAAAAATGAGATTGTCAAAACATTTTAAAACATGATTGGTGCTACCAGATGTAATACTGATTTGCAATAATTAATTATAGGTGAGCTTTTGTGGATGACTTGGCTATGTCTTGGTATCAAGTGTTATCGACCAACTGATTCTGATCGAGTTGAGTTGTTTTTTGTGTAGGGGGGGNGGGGGGGGGGGGGGGAGGTTGCTGGGGTAAAGTAGAAATTACAGCTGGTAGGTTAATTTGTGTAACTTCCCAAAAGTAACCTAAAGAAAACATGCCTAGAGCATATAATACTCTTATTTCTTTTATCCATTGCTAAATGGTTCTTAAGACTTTCTTACTATCACTTTTCTCACATTTATATGAAAATAACTAACATTATGATCATATTATTTGATGTAAAACCCAAGGTTTAACTTTTTAGCCATGGACATTCCAAGAAATGTTGACCCCCTTCACCTATTTACTAGGCCATACATATTCAAAACAAATGATTGTGAAATTTGGTAGGCATTTAGTTTGTGACACAGAAACTCTAAGGCCCTAGCAATTTGGTAACATAACATAATTAAATATAAATATTCTCTGAACCAGCTTTATAGCTTCTTTTTAATTAAAATTTTTGATGGAAAAAAAAGCAAACTCTAATTTCATAGTGATACATTTTTGGCCCTTGACAGGAACCAAACTTAGGGTCCTTGGATGAGAAGATAAATATTCCACAATTTGGGCTAAGGTAAGTGGTTAAACAATATATTATTGTTATTGAAAATTAGACAGAAACAAAGCAGGACAGACCCATCCAACACAATGATTATCAATTTTATTTTTAATTCTTGATCAGTCAAATGATTATCTGTAGAAGCTACATAAAATATAAATATGTGTTTTGGTGTTATTAATTTTTCTAATATTGATATGATTAAGAGCTATTTAAAACACATCGATTGATTTATATAATGTTAATGTCTTAATTTCTTACATCAAGTTGATTTTATCTAATCAATAGTTGGATTGCAAGCTCATCATTTGTAAGACTTTATCTTTCAAAATTGTAAAAACTAAATGGATTTATATTTTAAAATTTGTTTTATATGTAATATAAGGAAGGGGTAGGCTATATTGTGTAATAACCAAGCGGGCTGCTATTTCAAAAGATTTAGCTTGGTAAGTAAAATATAGTAGAGGGTGCACACTGGTTTGCTTAAATATTTTATGCAAAACTGTTAAGTGTCGACTGAACATATTTTAACATAATGTCTTTTCCTACTTAGTGAGCATATTTGTGTTTGATTCTAACCAGAATAATTCACTGACCATGCAGACTTTTTTGTGTCTTTATTTATTTTGGTCTTTCATCCCATAATCTGTTAGTCTCTCTTGTATATCTTAACAATTGTCTTATGGTGTAGTTTATATCAGTGCAGTTATCTTTTTGACATCCAATTCTATCTCGAGGAATGAGAATGTGATTTGAAAACTAGAGAACAGTGTGACACATGTGATAGACAGAAGAAAAGGCAGGTACATAATACGGGGTGGAGGCACTTCTCAATCTTCGAAACAAAATTCCTTGATCATTCTAGTTTTTCCTAGCTATTAAAAAAAAACACCTGAGAACCTGGGATTTTTCAGGCGAGTAAACACACTTTAATACTTTGGAAAAGCAAGCAAGGTCAAGAAAACCCAAAAAGGGTTTTGCTTAAATTTTTTGACTTAAGGGGTGTGTGCTCACTCTGAAAGCTGTCCCAAACTGCATAGACAGATGGATGTTTCAGTGATTGTCACTAACCTAAATAAGTGGTCGCAAACTTGCGGGCAAGATGCAATCCACAGATGTGTCTGTTTTGGCCTTCAGTGTTTTAATAAATATATATATAATATAATATGAATTGAAAGAGTCATATATAATCTTGAATTTCTTACTTCTCTTGCAAAATTTAAGTATCAAAAACAAAAGTGTCTGATTAAAAGTTAGGAAATAAACCTTCACTATTTTACTATTTATATTTTTCAATTTTAGATTTAAAATAGTTCAAATTTTGTACATGCTTGTATTATGCTACATGCTTAAACCATGATTTAGTAAAAATAAAGTTTTACTATTTTTGTCAGTTAATTTTTTCTAACCCCGGTTTGTTTCACTCACCTGAGTTACCTGCCTAACTCCTGTAGGTATTTGAGTTTGAAACCCCTGATCTTAACTTTTCAACTAAAATAATAATTGTCATAAGTCTACCTTAGAATGTTGTCTAAATGGTCAGTAATATTTTAGATGGTTTTACATGCTCTCATTAATATTGAAAAATGTAACATGTAATTATTTTTTCTCAAGACGAATCCCCCCTACCTCACTTAGGAATCAAAGAAATATACTTATTTTTTTAAATAGGCTAAAAACTTTTTGTTTTATATTTCACAGTGTGCTAGTGGTAAGGCAAAGTTGGATTCAAGGTTTATTAGTTGGGTGGTACGCCAGAAAAAAAGTTTGCCATTGTTGTATTTAGAGTGAAATTGTATAAGTATTACAAAAGTTAGTTTCTAAAATTGACTTCTTGCTAATCACTGTAATTTTTTTAAATATAATGGCTATTTCCACAGCTGTGTTATGTGCGATTATTTATTATGTAAGTAAATATGCTGTCTTTAAAAATCCATATCCCATGTTCTACATGCAAATGTTTATCATTTTTACTTATAAAACGTGGTATATCAAGAGAAACAATTTACTATAAATAAATTTCAAAAATGACATCTTTATTAGGACCCATTGAACTAATGGTGTATAATATTTAATCCATAATTATAGTTAAATAGTTGGCTTACATATATTTTTGTTTTGTTTTATTATACCTACAATCTTTTCACTGGATTGATGTTTTTCCTAAGTTTATTTAGCTAATATTAATTTTAAATAAGAATTAGTAATAAGTGCTATAATCCTACTCGTTTTATTCTTGTATCAATTATCTCTATAAGGAAAACCTCTTTTTGTTTTATAAGGTAATTTTATTATATTTTTGGAAGAAGGTTCAGGAAAGGTGGATAGAAACACATAAAAGGGACAAACATAATATGGCTTAACAATGAAAAGAACACAGCTCACACTTGATATTGCTGCCATAGGACAAGGTAATGGTTGCCTCCTAAAAAAAAAATCGATCTTCACCGCCCAATCCCCCGACCTAGGTTTAATTCTATCAGAACTCATCAGGGAGGAGTGTGGAACATGTAAAAGCTATTTTATAGTTTTTACATGTCCTTATCAATGTGTTCTATCATTCTTTACCATTTACTCTCTTTTGTCTTTTTTTTTTGTTTTTGTTTCCTCATTTTGGAATCTAGATTGCGCGTTTCACACTGCTCCCTGATGAGTTCCGATAGAATGAAACTAGGTCGGGGGATTGGGCGGTGACAATCGATTTTCTTTAAGAGGCAACCATTACCTCTTTGTCCAATGGCAGCAATGTAAAGTGTGAACTGTGTTCTTCTTGTATCAATTAGTAAACTGAAAAGGCGGTACTACATTAAATTATATTAAAACATTTAAAGGGGGGTAGAAGGGTAAGGCCTACACACTTACCAAAAAACTGTAGGCTTTAAAGTTCACAATCAAAACACATAATTATGTAAATTTTGCGGTACACCAGTCCCCTTCTTTAGGAGATTTATTGATTTCATCATGATTTATACAGATTCTGAAACTAATTTATTACAGTTCTTGAATAGGTTAAGTAACAATAGCACCCTCAGATTGACCTGGAACATTTCACAACACCATACCACATTTAGTCTTGGATTTGGAACTTAACCTTGTTGAGGGAAACAAATATTAGTCAACACCAAAGCCACCACCATTAACATTACCTCCATTTCCAAAGCAACCATTCTCTTCATATAAAACTCTTTCTACCTTATACCCTGGATACCAGAACTAAATGTGTGTGTGCTTTCACATACTGAGGATGATCTAAACACTTAGTCAATGGTCAAATAAAAAAAGCAGAACTTAGCTCATAAAGAACCTATCAAGATACAACCTTCTGATGACATACTGCTTATCACTCAGTAATATGAAGAAATAGACACTCAAATTTATCCTAAACACAGGATACATTATCCTAACCTCACCTTTCACACAAAAGTTTCTTAATATTGCTCCAAGAATCGCATCCAAGTGCCTCCCTAATCTCTGTAACATTCTGGTTCACCCTCAGCCACAAACAACAAACATCAGCCCAAAGGTTCCTACCATTGCTTAACCAAGATGCAGTTCTGCGAAATTCACCAACCTTCTACCTCATTTATTTAACTGCAAACTCACAAAAATTGACTACCCCATGAAAGGCCACTATGACTGCTCCACATAAAATCTCGTTTACCAGTTATATTATGCAACTAATTATCAACAACTGTTTCCAGACTATGGCCAGGCCAGTTTAATAAAATTCCTCCATCTTCCTCCTTTAATTTCTTCCATTCTTCTCTCACTTGAACACTTTATGTTATCTCTATCCACTGCATTACTGAAGACATTGGCCTCACCACAGAAACACGGCCAACGAATGAATGGTCACAGTTTTAATACCAACCATGATGACCCTAAAAAACCATTCAGCTATAGTACTAGAGTTATACGAGCCCTCACCAGTAGTAGCAATGCTCCCCAGCTTTGTAGGTGGAAACTTAATCACCAATATATTACCAAATCCAGGCATCATTTCCCTCTGGTTTCAACCTTTAACAATCTTTTCTTCCAAGCAGGTATGCTCACACCGGTCTGTCATTTCTATATAAACAATAACTGATAATTAAATATAATATAAATACAACACATTATCTACCAAGAATTAAGACCAATTTGGACAGGCAACTACAAAATCTAAGTAAAAATAAAACAGGAAACAGGCAACAGCAGTATCTAAGTAACCAGGAGAAAGCTCTAGCCATGCTGCAGTAGGTGTTGTACTCTCTTCTACTGAAGAAGGGGACTGGTGTGTTTTAAATTGTGACCTTTGAGCTCTTCAGTTTTCTGGTGTGTAGGCTCTGCCCTTCTATCCCCCCTTTCAATATTTAATTTAATACAGCTGTTTGGCACCGAAATGATGAATTGTATGCTCTGATTCAACAACTCAATATTGTCTCGAATATAAAAGGTGAGATGGGCAGGACGGGTCCAGACCAAAGATCAAGAGCAGTGTTCTTGAAAGAAATACCGGATGGCAGGAGACCTTAAGGTCAACTAAGAACCAGGCGGCATGAACTGAGAAACGATATTAAGGAACTGGTAGCGAGAAAGAACAAATAGAAGAAGGGGACGCAGAAATGGATTAGAGGCAGCTTGAGGAGTTTGCAACTGGTTGATCTCACAGAACTTTTCACTTGATCACTTTATAAAACCAAATTGTCATTAAAAGTAATTTTATCAAGTGCTTTCAAAATAATATTTGCATAAAATTACCTTGATCGGTCATAATAAGTAATAATGAAACAAATAGCCGAAACTATTGTTAATGCATTTTAGTGGGGATAATCTCTCTTAGATAGATATCATATTCATTCATATTCAGTGCATTAGGAAACGGCACTAGACACATTTTAGAGCAATTATTACTCTGTTTCACAAATTAGTTTTTGAATCAATTAGCTATGTTATGCTAGATTTAAGGTTATCTACTAATCTCTGAAGTGCTGTTATATAACATATTGTGAAATGTAAAGTAAAATATTATTAAAGTGGTCACATTAAGTTCTTAATAACCTTCCTAGCGTGTAACACGTCTTTAGTCAGGGTGTATACCTGACTATAGTTTTGAAAATCCAGTATATTTTTTTTATAATAAATCCAGTATATATGAAAGGTATTCAGAGACCAACAATCCCTATTTCAAAATAATAAAATGATAGAAAGTTAGGCTGGGCCTAGGTCTCTCATAGTTAAACATTTTTACATCAAGAATCAAGTGTATTGATGCATATATTCTAGTATATACTAAGGATGGGAGCCTAGAATCTACAAGGAATAGTCATGGATTCATGACTCAAATCATAATCAATTTTTTAAATAGGTACTAAGTTTATTTTTTATGGATATTAAAGTAGTTTCTTGTGGTAAAAACCACAATGATAGAGAAAACCTAACAACCAAACCCCATTAATTTACCATTTAATGTAAAAATCAGAAGTGAAGGAGAAAATCCTAGTTATTGGGAAAGTTAATCATATATGCTTACAACATTTTCTAAAATTCAAATTTTAATTAGGGATTTGATGACAAAATGAAGTGTCAGATTTGAAAAAAGGTGGATCTGACCCACCTTTAATACATACACACAGACACTACATTTTTTGAATGACTTATACCATTGTCACCCTCGGTGGTCATGGGATAAAGTGCTGACCTCAGGACTTGATGTTTTTGGGTTTGAACCCAAGGCTTTTTCTTGACCGAGAAAAAATCATAGCTCTATATCCTTGAGAGGATCCATGTGGCATGTAAAAATACCTCTCCTGACAAAATTGGTAGGTAATTTCCCCTCACTCATAGAACTTTAGAGATACAAGTAATCATCCTTGATGGTGCAACTTCGAAGAATGATTACAGCCAGGGAGTTTTCTCTACCACAAAAACTAACTACTATCTCCACCACCCCTTGACTGTTGATACTGTCCACAAGTTATATTTTTATAATGAATTTGTATAATAAATATATAGTAATAAAGATACAGAATCTTCAATGAACAATAACAAACAAATATTATGTTGATGAAAATTAATTGGAAATAAAGATAATTGCAGTTACCTAAGGTTATTAAAAATTAAGATGATAAAACCCAAAAACAAAATATGTTTTTAGAATGTAGACAAAAGTTAACATTCATTCAACCACAAAACCTTTTCAATTTTTGCATTTCATGTTCTAACACTTCTGCCTCTTCCTTTGCTTTCTGCAAAACTGTTCTTCTTTTCACTTCTAATTTTCTTATTTCTTCAGATGCTGTTTTTATTTTTTGCCTAAGATCTACTTCAATCTTTTTCTTCTTTTCAAGCACTAATTTCCTTATTCCTGATGCATTCCTCACAGCATAAATAATTTATTTTTCAATGGTCGAATTTAAAGTACCCCGGCTGCAGTGACTGCATAATAAGTTATACGTTGAGCAATAAGACCTGTCCTAATGTAGGTTTTCAACCAGACATTCTTTATTAACAGAAAAAATTTGCTCAACAGCTTCATTGCTATGGAAGAGAACAATAATTTTTTTAGTGAAATATTGTAGTTCCTGGGATGTATTTACTCTAGAAAAAGGTATTCATGAAGAAATTATCAAGCTGATCACCCCTTGAAGTAGATTGTTTAAGGTAGTCAATAACTTCTTGCTTTGATACAAAGTCCAAGTAGTCTCTTTTTACATCAGCTTGCATGCTAGATAGTTATTTCTTGTCTGGTAGGACTTCTAATGCAGAAGTTATCCTATAGGTCCTAACAGATGGATTGAGCATGACTGCGGGAGAGAGACAACTAGCACCCTTGTATGTTCTAACACTTCTGCCTCTTCCTTTGCTTTCTGCAAAACTGTTCTTCTTTTCACTTCTAATTTTCTTATTTCTTCAGATGCTGTTTTTATTTTTTGCCTAAGATCTACTTCAATCTTTTTCTTCTTTTCAAGCACTAATTTCCTTATTCCTGATGCATTCCTCACAGCATAAATAATTTATTTTTCAATGGTCGAATTTAAAGTACCCCGGCTGCAGTGACTGCATAATAAGTTATACGTTGAGCAATAAGACCTGTCCTAATGTAGGTTTTCAACCAGACATTCTTTATTAACAGAAAAAATTTGCTCAACAGCTTCATTGCTATGGAAGAGAACAATAATTTTTTTAGTGAAATATTGTAGTTCCTGGGATGTATTTACTCTAGAAAAAGGTATTCATGAAGAAATTATCAAGCTGATCACCCCTTGAAGTAGATTGTTTAAGGTAGTCAATAACTTCTTGCTTTGATACAAAGTCCAAGTAGTCTCTTTTTACATCAGCTTGCATGCTAGATAGTTATTTCTTGTCTGGTAGGACTTCTAATGCAGAAGTTATCCTATAGGTCCTAACAGATGGATTGAGCATGACTGCGGGAGAGAGACAACTAGCACCCTTGACAATCTTGTAGGAGAGAGGACACTCATATTATTTACTAGGGAAAACATTACTATAGGTGATATTTTAGTTTTATATTAGAGCTCTAGTTTTATTTTGAATAAACATCTTAACGCTACATGATCCAAGAATAGTTCTTATTTTGCCAAATGTTTGTAACTATGTTGATGTGGAGGTGTTTCTAGAAGGGCTGCTAGTTGGTTGTGATGTAGTTCCTTCCTTGCAGAAGGAGGAAGAATGGCGCCGTAACCAGCCAGACGTCATGAACACACTCGGGGAGTGGGGAGAAGATGAGCGGGAGCGAGAGATGACTGACTTTGAACGTGAGAACCCCAACATTCTTATGCTCAACAGTACAGGCGAGGAGTTCAAGAATATGTGAAACTTGTCGTTAAAGGACCTCTAAACAAACTGGCTATAGCCTAGATTAACACAAATTAAATTGTTCGGAAGAAGAGTTCAAGAAGTTAATTTTACTTGTATTGGTTGTGTTCATCATCTAGGCTATTTATTGTACCAAAGAAAATAAATGTGTCGAATTCTGTCGATATGTTGGCAATGAAACTAAACAAGTCTGGTTTATCATAAAAAAAAATTTTTTTTTAAATTCTTGAACACACTTTTTAATTGATAGACAACTGTTATAAAAAAAATTGTTTTGTCAAAATACACCAAATATTCAAATAACCTTTTTATGGAAAAAATTGTTTAATATAATATAAATCTACATTAGTTTTTCAAAAGTGATTGCGATGAGCTCATTTGACTTAATTCTCAGTTAAACATCAATATTCTTTGGGATTTGATTTGTCTCCAAATAGAAAATGTTTGTCAACTAGCTAGTCTGCTTACATCTTCTGGTCTGGTGAATAAAATGTGCTTTTCTAGCGCAACATTTTACACTGGTATTAACATCTCACAAATACATTAAGGATATTGTATTATATTTGAAAGTAGGTAATGGAAAAGTGTATAGAAACAAAAACAATATGGCTTTTACAATGAAAAGAACACAGCTCACACTTTACATTGCTGCCATTGGACAAAGAGGTAGTGGCTGCCTCTCTAAGAAAATCCATCGTTACTGCCCAAACTTATGGTCTAGGTTTCATTCTATCAGAACTCATCAGGAGAGATTGTGAAATGCAAAACACAAACTCCCTAAAAGATGAAATAGCAAAAAAAAATCTTTATAAATACTAGGACAAAATTGTGTTGTGTTTCACACTTCCTCCTGATGAGTTATGATAGAATTAAACTTAGGTCAGGGAATTGGACGGTAACAATTTATTTTTCAAGTGGCAGCAATGCAAAGTGTAAAAAGTGTTATTTTTCTTCCCTATATGTTTATATCCATCTTTCCTATACCTACCTCAAAGTGAAAACAAGTTTTACTTGTTGAGCTATATTATATAAATTAAGGATAGGAAGAGTAAAATAAATTATTCATAGAAAATTATTTTTAATCACTCATTGAAAACTTGTAAACAAACAATGACAGCAAATAGCTGGATCATTATGGATAAATTATTAGCTTTATTAAAGTGTCAAACTATGTTACTGTGTATGAGGTAGCTTGCTTGACTTATCTCCAGAGATTAGGATTCGATCCTTTATTAGTTACACTTGTTTCTAATTGTCTATTCAAGCAAATGCTGGGCTAGATTATGTTACTTGGTAAAATCTACTTCCATTAATGATCTTTAACATGCATGCATTGACTTAAGGGGAATCATGCACGTTATAAATTGGTCAAGGGCCAAATTGAGTTACATATGAGAGAATAATATAAATCTACACCCTCGAAGAAACCCTTCCCTTCCTAAGACACTGAAATCTCTCTACTTTGGCTCTTAAAAACTCAATTAGAAGCAAGTCTTTCCAGGGTTAAGATGTAGGTTACTTGTTATTAGAAAATAGATACGCAAGTCCTTTTAATACTTAAATAGTTTAGAAAGTGCTCAGTCGATCATATTGAAATATTTATAAGTTCATCTATAGAAAATTAGATATTAAAAATCACTCGAAATTAATAGGGTTGGAGAATTTGATGCATCTAATTTCATCAGTTAAAAAAGAGCTTTTAAATAAAATAAAAAAATTAAAAATATAAATCAAAACATAATTATAAGTCATTCACAAACTAAGTTTACCTAAATGACAGCTCGAAATGTTACTAGAAGTAATCCCTAATATATCACTACGCCAACAGCTGACATCTATCACTTTGGATGACTGTAATGAAAACAGATGCTAATATATTAATGTGATAGTTAACCACAATGATTTAGGCCAATATTATTTATATATTTATTTGAGGTCGGACACAAAGTTTATTTATTGTTTTATTCCACTTAAAAAAATATTCACACCACTTTCACAAAAACTTCTAACGAACATAGCCTCAAAATGGCGACTGACGAATTTAAACCATATGATTGAACATAACGGTAAACAAGTTTTTTTACAATGATGCGGACACGCAGTTGATGAAAATACTTTATTCAGTTAAATATTTCAAAATACGATCAAATAATCATAAAATCATGTATTGTTTGTAAAAAAATGATAACAATTTTCTCTTTTCCAAGTAAATATGATGCCTGTATTAAAAGGTATTGATGTATGCACTATATTACACAAAATCAGTAATGTTCCAAAATGAAAAATAAGTACTTTTAATTATGTTTAAAATATTGTTTCGAGTTGTACAAAAAGAAATTATTTAAAAAATGAAATAGTATGAGAAAACCTAAGTTTACATTATTTTAAATGTAATATATAACAGCTAATTAAAGATCTTTACATTTATAATAAAACTGTGATCTTTTACAAGTGTTGGCAAACCAAAACCTAAATATATGATTTTCGAACTGTCATCCAGGTGAATGGCATAGAGAATCAGTTTTGATGAGAAAAAGATTTTTTTTAAAATCATTTGATCCACGATTCTGCTAATATTTTGCTAATTATGGAAGGTACAGGAAATAACCGTAATTAAAACCATCTCCCATGCAACAAAAACAGGATTAGGAATCAATTGTCCAAAAACAGTTTGACCAAGTACATGACTACATGTAAGTAGAGGAAGCAAGACTGAGATGGTACGGTCATGTAATGAGGATGGAAAAGAATCTCAATGGTAATGATAGAGACGAAGTATGTAAGAAAAAGACTGCAAAGGAGACCAAGAAAGAGATGGGAGGACATGTAGTTTATGAGAATCTCCCAAGCAAAAATTGGATAATTTTTCTATTATATAAAGTAGAAAAAAAAATTGCCATCCAACATGTTTTTGATAAGAACCACACCACCTTGCTTTGAAGGAGAGGGGAAATACAGAAAAATAGTAGTGAATGCCTAATTTTTGACAATCCTGAACACAAATTTAAGGTTAGAATAGTCAAACTCAAAACCTGATTCAACGTTTATCATTAGTGTAAATAATAGCACATTAAAGCAATGTACGGTTGCAGGTTAAGTTAAGAAATACCACCTAAGTACACAATACTCTCTGCCCTCTTACTAAACTTCCAGCTACCATTTGGTGGGATTAGAATGGTCCTCTTCCTTATCACCTGAAACAGAAACAAAGCAGCAGCAAAGACAATACATACTTTTCTATTCTGACATTAAGTTTGTGGCCAGATTTGCCTATTTGTTATATTAAAGTACCATACCACTTACCAACCAAAGCTATTGGTGACAATAGTTTAAAATAAAATAATTATAATCCACGAAAAAGGTTTTCTGAGAAGATGATTTAAAGAGTTCAATATATTTTAAGTTGTACTAAAAAAGCTGCTGCAGTTTTTTTGGGGGGAGGGGGGGAATTGATTCTTTTAAAAATCAATCTATTAACAAAGAAATTAATTTATATAAATCAACAATTGAAAAAAATTGACTTTAAAAGTTTAACAAATTAATTAATATGCTAGGGTGGATGGGGTTAGGCCCTATTACGGATTAGAAATAGAATATAATAGATTGGGAAATTGGTATTTCACAAGAAATCTAATATTGGTCAAAAACTGTGAAAATAGATCAGTAAGAAGATTATGTTTGCCTGAAATTTATTGTGCAAAATAAGGGGTAGTTATTTATTTTAGTACTAAGCGCTTTACCATTTGTTTAGACTATCTTAAACTCTCATCGACGTGAAATCCACAATAAAGTCCTTAAGCTAATTTGGTATAACACTGATAATGATGTGAAAAGATTTTTTTTAAATTTATTAAACAAATTATATTTATCTAATTTGCTGCAAATCCAGTGATTTGAGAATTGTTAATTTTTCTATGTAAACATTGACCTTTAGTAAATAGGTAACCTAGCTTCCTAAAGTAATTTCATGAAAACCATTATATTTATTTGATTGAATTAAACAGTTTTGTGGCAAGACACTATTATACATAGCTTAGAGTAAATCAAATCTTACCAAGTAAAAGGAAAATAACTTGTACTTTCCAACCACTGTGCAAAAAAAAAAAAGTTATAAAATAAAATACACTTGATTTTCAGAGAGAAATTATTTGATGAAAAAACAAAAGACTTGATTTCAGCAAAGAAATGCACCTGAAATTAAATGAGGTTGATTAAATTTAAAAATAACAATTCTGTGCTATAGATAATAATTCATCTGAACAGAGTTTAGCACACATTTCTATAAATCAACAGCCACATAAATTCCTTTTGTAAGGAAACTCATTTTTTTTAATGATATAGTAAGAATAAAATATTTCTGATCAAAGGTATTTTAAAAGGAATATAGCTTATTACCAAAATGCAGAGAAATAAATTGATTTTATGAATCATACAGTCAGATAGATGTTAGCTCTCAGATTATGTTCAAACATTATAATCTTTTGTATTTGGCTCGTAAAATATTTTCATTACATACCATAAGATTGTATATGTCAAAAACCAATAGTTTATTTTAATGCAAATGCCCAAGTTAAAGTAGTTAACCTTTTATCAAAAGAAGAACCAGTTAAAGTAGTTAACCTTTTATCAAAAGAAGAACCATTTAAAATTAAAATAAGAAATAAAATAGTTTACTTGAGAATTGCAGTACACAACTTGTATAAACACCGATGTAAACATTTAAATTGAGACATTTAAGACAAAGTTTACAACAAATTTGTGAGGAGTCACGAGTTGGGATTACCTTAACATTAGAAAAATAATCAAATTGGATACAGATCTTTACTATATTAAAATGTAATCATTGGAATGTTTTGCTTCATCTTATTCACAAATCTTTTTTTAAATAAATGCTTTGGTTAACAAGTTCGTGGATTATCAATTATCTTTTAATTAATTTCAACTAACAAAATTACTTGATAAAGTTTATTTTCTTTCAGTGTGAAATAAACTATATCGTATTATGCTCTATCGTAAAACTAGTTTGCTTACGCATACACCCCAAAATATATTACATTAATTACTTATTTCAGGGCTGTTCAACTTGAAGTTAGCTAAGGGTCTCATTTTATATTCCTGGACAGTGTGCGGGCCGCAAAAGTGGAAATTAGGCTTATACAGTATCAACAATTTATTTATTTTAGTTGATACTCTTGCCAGATTTCTGTACTTTCTTTTTCAGTGTAGTTATAGTATTTTCAATTTTTGGATAAATACTATATATAATTTTTTTTAAACAATATAAGTCTCATTATGTTTAAGGAACTCCTAGATGATGTTATGTTTTTTAAACTGTTCTAATGCTTCACGGGCAATAAAATATGCTGCTGAGGTCCGCATGCTGCCCACAGGTCACCAGTTGGACAGCCCTGGCTTAGAAGATAGAAATTTAGTATATAACATCTTTTGATCAATATTGTTTATCAGAAACCCATTTAATTTTAGAAAGCTTTACATGAAAATTACTAAGAAAAAAGATAAAAGAATGATTTTATAGCAAGCAGTCCATCTGAAGTGTAAACCAATATTTAACTAAAATATAATCTGTCCTCCAAAGTTTTTAATCAAGCAGTGTCTATTTGGGGGCCTAACATACATTCGATTAAAAATTGTATAAATTACATTAAAAGTTTAAAACTTACATAAAACCAAAGCTCAGTCTTAAAATATGAAAAATAATGCAGTCATTTTGATACTACATTGTAGGATTACAAAACCAGTCCAGCATATAGTTGTCTAAACGTCAAAACCATAAAGCCTAGTTTATCTTTCAACTGGTTTGAATATGACTACATCACACTTTTAACTAAGATGATCTCAAAAATACAAGCCTGATGGCAATTGTTCATTTGATTTTAATGTGGGATGTAAGAGATGAGTTAATGTGTTTTTCAAGTATTTAATAAAATATACATTTTTTGGCCAAAATAAGCCAAATATGGCTCCTTTGGGTGAGTTCAGTTTAATTTTCTACATCTGTAATCTCAAGAGTTCTTGAATATTTGTCATGAACATAACAGAATTTGAACAAACTTTTTAAATTAATAGAAAAATTCCTGACCAAATAAAACAATGCTCATGACATTAAAAAACGGTTAAGCTTAATTTATGTAGCAAATTAAACTAAATATACAGTTCAATTTCAATGAAAGATTGTTTTTTATCTGACCGCTTGTAAAGCTATTTATTCGGACATCAGGTTGTGTGATCTGCAGCTGTTCCTTTTGATAGATATTATCATTTCCTATAAACTAACATTAAACACTAATAAATAGCAAAATATTATCAAAGCTGGTAAAAAAAGAGATTATTTTATCAAACACCCTTCTGATGGAACTTGAACTGCACTTACTAAAACAATATTTGACGTATTTTGTCCAGAATGTTAAATTTTATGACTTTTTTCAGCACTTCGTATTACTACTCGTTCGGGTAAAATAATATTTAGCACCGCGTCTTACTACCCGTTCCGGTTATATGCTTTAAGTACTAATTACTCTAATGGATTAGGAATTGGGAAGGTTAAATTAGAGGAAGTGAACCCGCATTTGCATGGAGGGAGAGTGGAAAACTATTTAGGAAAATCCCACCCCAGTTCACCCGACCTAGATTTGAACCTCGATCTCCCCGTCCTTCGGGTAAAACACCTATGTACTAATTATGTTAATGGTTTTATGGAGTAGGAAGATTACATTTAGAGGAAGTGTACTCACATTTATATAGAGGGAGAGAGAAAAACCACCCTCAGTACACCCGACCAAGATTCAAACCTTAATATCCTCGTATTTGGCGGTCTTATATACTGCCTAAATAGCGTGTTTTAAAAATGATTTTAATAAAAAAAATTCCTCTCTAGTTCAGAACAAATTTTCCCTACTTTCTTATCCTCACAAAAGAGGTAGGAAGGTAACAGACAGGCAATAAGAAGTGCAAGTAGAGAGCCAAGTTTGAAAATAATAAGATGAAGGATTGACCTAACTAATAGCCTACGCTTATGTTCTTTTTCTGGAAAATAATTAGCTTGATGTTTTTTCTATTTAAGCAACTAATGTGGTAGTTTGTCAAGATGATATCTGACACTCATTATATTTTATTTCAAGAAAACTCGCACACTTTGATTTTCTCTATTTTCCTGCACCCTTCTTATGCACTTAAGTGAGTTTCACATTTCTAAACAGTTCAGTTCAGTGAAATGTGAACAAAAAAACCAAGCTTGAAAATTACAAGGTTTTCAACCCTCACTAACATTTTGTGTATATAAAGACATAAAAAAATGTAATCTAGATTGTAGTTTAAACCTAATAGCTTACAAAGGCTGTAAGTTATATTTTGATTTAACTACTATAATGTAGCCCACATTATGGATAAATAATGTCTATTAGAACTATTCACTTCTTTACATTCAAATTGTTTTGATTTTAGCTAATAAATAAATTGTACTATATTAGTGTGGTATGTGTATATAAATGTTTAGATTAGGCCTTGTTTTAAAAGCAAATCTGCTAATAATGGCTGCATTTTATGGCAAAGTTTGTGAATTTAAGTCGTTTGAATAATGCTTGTTAATATAATTTAATTTGTGGAAATTTTCTGTATAGCAATATATAAAAAAATAACTTAATTCTATACAAATACAAGATTTTCATTATCTAACTGAACCTAAATGATTATTTTATCTTGAATCAATTCAGAAATGAATATCAATGTTTGAAGAATTTAGTCAAGGACTCAAACATATTTTTACCCATATATTAACGATGAAAGAATGAAGCTACTAATTCATTCTAAGACTTTCAAAGCTGAATATTTTGTGAACCACATTTTTATATTTTTTTTATATTGAGGGTTGAGCTCAATGGTTTATATTGTATTAAACTCTTACCACAGAGTCCGTATCTGTAGAAATTGTATTCACTTACACAGTTTGTATCCTTAATCAAGTGAGTGCCAACCATTAAAATAGTAAGAGACTCCGTGCAATAAAACACTTCGAAAGAAAATCGTTTACATTAAGGAACAACTGCCAGGTAGTCAGCTGATCAATATAATAAACTAAAACAATACTTTTTGATAAAACATCCAGAATATGATTAAAGTTTAGGTTAAGTACAATCACAATAGCTAATACAATACAATTTGAACTATCTAAGTTAGAATTAGCAACAGATCCTTTGATTGCCATTGGTACTTTTATTTTGATGTGCGTGCACATATTTACTTAAATGTGATTGGTAGTCGATATTAACTAATCCTTAGAAAGTTAAAGTTGACCAACTTCCACAAAATATGGACCAGGACCTACAATTACGGAATCTGTAGATGGAGCTCAACATGAAAATCTTGAATTTGCCCAGTCTTAAATCTCTATCTTTCACATATATATATCTAGAATAAGCATGTTATAAACTTAAAGACAGAAACAAAAAAAGGCTGCCTAATACTTTTTGCACCTTCTAAGCTATATAGTCAATAAACAACATAACTTTCTTTGAAAGCTTATTATGACTAATCCATTATATCGGCAACAAAGTAATAGATTTTCACAGAACATTTCTATGATTATGTTCAAACTTGTAGGAACAATAAAAAAATATGGCTTCAAATAAGAGTAATAAAATAAAGCATGCTATTACACTTGTATATGGCCAGAATATTTTAAAAACTACTTTGTGCTTTAGTGAAGTTTCTCTTCACACCCCTTAATTCCCATAAGAAGTTAAAGTGCATATCATAGATAATTACCTGCGAAATTATATATAAAATCCCGCTTGAACCCAAAAAAAAAAGTATCTAAGTGCAGTTTTATGCATTATTTCCCTTGACAACAGCAACATTTGAATCAATTTAATAGTTTTTTTATTTAAGCATAATTGTTTTTAATTTTTTTAAATATGGTGAAACAGCTTCACTCATCTCAATTTAACTGCTTTATTAAGTAGGAGTGAAATGACCCAGATTTACATACCATAAATAATAATGAAATGTATTAGCGAATAATTAGATGGCTTCTTATATAAATATATACAGTCATTTTAGAGTGATCTCAAGTGTTTGCAAGTTGCTATAATGATAGGTTAATCCTAAATCTAAAGTAGACTTAAATAGATAAGTGTACAACATGTCAATAGTTGACCTAAATGTTGCTGTGATGATTATCAACATACCTAACTAAAAACCTAAAGACACACCAACAGTGTGTTTGTTAACATCTGCATCCAATAAATCAAGAACAATGAAAACCTTCACCTCAATATTGGGCACATGATAAAATAATTTTCTAGATAAAAAAAATCCTGTACTCCTAGTAACAACAAAACACATGATAAATCTTTAAATAAATAAACATGATAAAACTTTAGAAAGCTAAGCACAACAGGGAAAACACTAACATACATTATTTTATAATTGGGTGTGTCGAAATCGATACTGCTAAAACACTAGTCCCAGAGAGCCAAAGAAGCTATTATGAAGTTAAACCATAAATCTCCAGGTATAGATTTAATTCAAGCAGTGTTAATAAAGGAAGATGGTGAAAAATTGGTGATAGAAATTCATAAATTGCTATCTTCCATACATAAATAAAAGTACAACCAAGAATGGAAGGAAGGTATTATACATAATACCCATTGTAATGTCTATAGAAGTATCTCACCACTACCAACATGCTATAGAATTGTATCCAAGATAATTTTAATGAGATTGACACTATATGCAGAGGAAATAATTGGGGATCATATGTGTGGATTTTGACAAAATAGATTAACAATGATTGGTTATTTACTATTGGCAAATATTAGAAAAAAGTGAGAATACATGACAGTTAACCAACAATACATAGATTTTAAAAAGGCCCATTATTCAGTTAAAATAAATAAATTATATGAACTTTTGGTTAAGTTTGGGATACACAAAAAACTTGTCAAGCTAAATAGATATGTTTGACTGATACGCCTGGCAGGGTATAGGTTGGATGTTGCTCATTACCAGAGCCCTGCTTTTATGGTATATAAAAAAGCCCAATTTCGTTTTTAAGTTTTCCAAAAGCGGTGAATAAGCGGTGAATTAAAAAAATCCTATTTTTGCAACGAAATTATCTAATTAAGACAAAGGCGTTAAAAAAGTGGTTTTTACCAAACTTTCGTGATTAAGGTGACTTTGTTGGGTTAAAACTAGACTTCCAGGACAATGTTTGAAACCGGTAAACTAAACATATTGAAGTGAAAACCAAAAATTACATTTTGTTTGGACAAAACGGTAAAAAACACTAGTCCGCAAAAAAATGTGCTGTCAACTTATTAAAAAAGTAAGATTTAGCGGCAGCTGGTCCGGGAAAAGTATGTACAAGTCACAAAGACAAAATATTACACAAAAATCATCTTGTTACTTCACAAAAATTGTGACTATATTTTTAAATCTCAATTTAGGCTAGAAAAATACAAAATAACTACTCAACATCACCAAACTGCAACATGCAGCTGGTAACAATATTATCCACTTTCATTGTGGTTCTGCGGTCTGTTATTACTAAGCTATACCTAGAAAAATATTGTTCTGAATCTGCATTTGAAATCGGCAGCCACAACGCTTGCAAACACTTTGTTGCGAAGTCACTGAACATACTGTCTGTCTTCAGCCCTAGCAGCACATTCTCAATTTTTAAACTTTCGATGCCATCACTCACTTTCAATTTTTTATTTTTCAATATCCCAAAATATTAGAGCGAATGCCGAAAATTGCGATTATCGCGGACATCATTTAAAATCGCGAATTTCGCGAATTATCGTGACAATTCTGAGCATATATTTGCAATCAGGGTAACCTGAAATGTGAACATCTGAAAGAAAAAATGCCATATCTAACATTCGCGAATTATCGCGAACTCCACAAACGCAGGGCTCTGCTCATTACTTTTTAATCTAGACTTAAAGTATGCTATTAGGGTAGTGCAAGAGAGCAGCGAAGGGTTGAGATAGAATGGTACAATGCAGCTATTATGATATGCAGTTGATTTAGCTTTGTTGGGTAATAGTAAGATGTTGCAAGACATGCATAAATTTTAGCAGAGGCTAGTAAGAAGATAGGTTTGGAAGTGAATGCTGAAAAAATGGTATATGATCACACAAAGGATACAGATTGAGGACGATAATTTAGAGATTACTGAAAATAACATTTAACAGGGTTAATGAATTTAAACGATTAGGAACAATTTTAACTAGCGATAACAATATTATATTGGAACTTAGGAAAATAATACAATCGGGAAATGCATGCTATTACTCGATCGGTAAGTTGTTGACATCTGACCTGCTGTCAAGGAATGAACTCAGAATATACAAAACAATAATTATTTGTGGTAAGTAAAATAAATTAATGTTGCTAAAAAAAGGTATATATCTACATATAAAATATTTTCTCTATCTTTAAATATTGGCCTTTGCTCCCGTATTCATTGCTATTTCAAACAATTGTTTGTTAAAAGATAAGTTTTATTTCATGCGATTCTTATAAATTATAAAATTATAAAGTGTACTTTTAAATATATTTTAATTGTAATTTTAGTGTGTTGGATAAAAATTCATAAAAAAAAACCCACCTCTTGAAATGTCAGTGTCTACAGTCAACAAAATATTTTATGTTTTATTTTTGTTTGTGCTTTTTTTCCAATTCTCTCATGTAAGTTTATTTAAGGAAATATAAGATGATTTAGGTCCATTATTTCACACAAACTTCTATCACATTTTGGTTAAGATTAAAAAACCTATTAAAAATTTACATCTAAGATTCAACTGTATTTTTACTTGCAATAGGTGTGTATATTTACAAATCAAAAAGAGTTTTAACTAAAAATGATAATCTTGAAATAAGTGTTGCCAGACACAAATTAGTTAATTCATACATTTATGCCACAGATATTGAAGATTTGCAGGTTTAATTCTTATAATTACAAATATAGCTCCAATACATTGTTATTCAGATAATTTGTTTGTAATTTAGTTGAGTCTCTGAAATGATCTCTGGTTGTTCACAGACCAACAGAAGTCCATGGAATTGTTAATAACTTACATTGAAGTAGGGATGGGCCCTGAAATCCTTAAGGATATTTTAGATTTGAGGATTTAAGACTCAAACTTAAAAAAGTTGATTTTTCAAGTGAAATTTGTTTTAGTGGCTCAGAACCAATTACATTTATAGGGTGAACTTAACAACCAGGCCCCAGACCAGTAAATTAACACTTAAATGAATGTTATAATGAATGGTATTCAACCCATTAACTGGTGTGGGTATATAAAGTCTTTGCCCGAACATTCCTTGATCGGGGTGCGAATCAGCATTTGATTGAAATAAGTTATTGTAATATCATCTATCAGGGAAATGCTGTACCTTTAGCCAGTCTGAATACTTCATATTGAAGCTAAAATATGGGGCCGCCGGTTCAATGCTTTACTTTGACCAAGAATAAGGCAATAAATGAGAAAATATGGGTCAAATAAGAGTTTACAAGTATAAAAATGGCTGCTGGGTCAGGGCTGTGCAGATAGCCATGCAATACACACACTATGGAATGGGTTGATACAGAATTTTAACATTTAGTTACTATTTGTGTTTATATTATTCTATTATATTTATATTTCCTCTTAAACACATAATTATTTCCATGATTCAAATTCAAAGGTAAGTTGGTGATTCAGATTCATAAAAAAGTGGAATTAATCTAACTGCATTTAAGTTTATTTTGGACCATATAAGGGTCAAACAAGTCTAAAGACTTGCTTAAGTCTCACACAAACCCTGTCTACAGCTGTTAAGTGTTTTTAGACATTTAATAAATCACATAATTGTTTGAAGGTGTGCCGTGTAAAATGAAACTGAACCTTAAATTGTAATCAACTCAGTGATAAACTACAAACAGTCATAAATAATTTACACAGTTTAAAATACCAAAATGTAAGCAATTTTAATTAAAAAAGTGTATAGCTAGTTTGTGATAAAGTCTAGCTAGCACCTAGATTTGAGCCAATTTAGGCAAGGAAAAATTTGGGCTTGTTCTCTTAAGCCTAAACAAATCCAAAATTTTAAACTTCAAATTGAATCTTAATTTTTGCTTATTAACTCAAATCGAATATATTATAATTTGTTTAGCAGGTCTTTCTATTACTTAAGGTTTTTCATCTATGTAGTAATTATGCTAATATATTAGGGATGAGTAAGGTTGAATTGTAGAGGAAGTGTACACACATTTGTGTGGAGGAAGAGTGAAAAGCCCTTTAGGAAAACCCTCCCTAGTGCACCCGAACCAGGATTTGAACCCCAATCTCTCCATCATTGGCAGTCCAGTTTATTGAAAGAATCACTCCTTTTAGAGTATGCGGTCACAAAAGCAATTACATCATAACTGAAGTTAGAGTTGGGTCTAATTTACTAATCAAAATCTTGAAAAAAAATTATGACCCTGAGGAAATTGAAATATAATCGAATAACAGAAAATAGAAATAGTAAACAAATATTTTTTTAAAAAATCTTCAAACTTATTCATCATAACAGTACTACAGTCAGTTAAGTGTTAAATTAATGTTCTGGAGCTTGGTTGTTGAGTTTCTCCTATAATTATGCTGGTTCAGAACCACCAACAGAGCTTTGAAACAAATTTCAATTGACAAATTTTAATATCTGAATCCCACCTAATCCAAATCTTGGATCTATTTAGAGTTGAAATTATGAATTCGAAACAAATGTTTTGAATATAAGAGCAAGGAATTATAGTGGAAATTGATAACAAAATTAACTAAAATAAAATGCGTAAATTTTAACAAATGGGCTACCTCATTGTTAAAAATTCTAATCTAAAATAGTAATTTTTAACCTGCGCATAGGCTTATTGAACCCCAATCACTGGACCAAGCTAGTCCTTCATAATTAACATCTCATTTTGCTGGTCTATTATTTAGAAAAAGTAAGGGATTGGTGATCTAAAATATATGTAGAAAGGTTTAAGCTGTATGAAAATGATCATTAATAAGATTCAATTATTTTCTTGTTTGTGTTTGACCCTGTGAGCGGCCAATTAATTCAATTTGATTTGAAAACTACCTCTTTGCCCTTTATCATTGTCTTGTGGACATTATTTTTACACTCACTCTACTAAAATATATTTATAGTCATAATTATGTTATTTCAATGAAATCTTGTATATTAATTAGGATTTAAATAACACTAAAACTGATGAAATTAATTACCTAGAAGTGCACATTCAATAGTTAATTACAAATTTTTAGTGAATCTGCAGATTTATATCAATTTATATCTATTAATTACACAATAGATGGATATTTATTACAATTTTACTTTGTCCTACTAGCTAGAGCAACTTACCAATAATCCGCTGCAGTGGTTGAGTCAACATACTGTGAAATACTATGTCAGTACGAAGATTTCTGGATCAACTTTTCATCTGCTTTGATTAAAACAATGATCATTAGCTTACATTACATTGATCTTAAACATTTGTTTAAAATAATACAAAAGTGATTTTCTTGTAGAAATAAAAATGTGCAACTCAAGTATTATATAATGTCAATAGATATACTGGTAAATCTAAGAAATTAAGCATTGGTTTTAATGTTGTCTACATACATTGTTTGCCTTTAACTAAACTTGCATACAAAGAAATTATGTAACATTTTAAACACAATTTAGAATACTGTTTGTAAGCATTGACTTAATTTGCAATCCACTTTTAATGATGAGCAGAAAGTATTTAACTATTTTACGAGTTTCAATTACCAATAAATAGCAAATAATCTAGGGCTGCCAAATTTAATTCTGTCAAAGATAAAAGTTCCTAAAAAATTAAGATCTTAAGCCATATCACTGGAAATGGTTGAGAACTTAATGGTCAAAAGAAACCAGCTTACTTTTGTGGAAGCTAACAAGTATTGAAATACACATTTTTTTATGTTACCTTTTGCTTTTTACAAATTCACAGAAACACAAAAATTAAAATATATAAACATTTTCCTATGGTTTTATGAACTTTAAAAACAAAACATAAATACAACTTGATGAAGCTCATTTTGAAGTTATTTTAAAACAAACAAGATTGGTATGTCCCATGAATAGAGTTAAAAGTACGACAGTTTACCTTTGAGCCCAACAAGATGCTATGCTAACTGATTTTAAGTACTAATCCAAAAATTGTATTTAAAATTTAACATAATTACAAAGCAAAGTTTAACCAAATGTGTCTTTCAAAATCAGGCTTACTTCTTATATTTTAAACATCTAGTAAATTTTTTTTGGATTTATAAGCATTTGTAACACATATAAATAAATTACTACCTCATAATTATACTGAGTAAACTACTATTAAAGTGCTAGTGAAATGACCCTTTTTTTATATGGTTTATGCAGGACAAAGAACCCTCCACTTTTGTTTTAATTATTTACCGATGCTTGGGTCACCCAAGTTTATATTTATATTCCTTTTTTCCTAACAATTTCTGTATTAATGTTGATAAAAAAGATTGGTTTAAGATGTCAAAGATTAGTCTTTAGTTCTTATCACACACACACTTATCAAGTACAACAGATTATCAGAAGATATTTGAACATTGAAGGGACGAGTGTAATTTATTATTTTTGTAATTTGATTTGGGAACATTTTATAAACACCAAAACATAACACATTAAATGTTTGAACCTTATTTAAATGCATACAAAAGTAGTGTTTTAATGTGTATAAGTAAAAATTAATTAAATTGAATTAAATTCATGTCATCAGTTATTATAAGACTTTGTTCGGACAAGTTAAAAGAATAAAAAACACAAGAACACCATTTGTATGCATGAAAAGAGCGGAGACCTCTTGGATAAAGGAGGATGTAGAGAACAAAGGAGAAAGTTGGAGAGAAGAGAGATGGAAGGAGAAATGGTCCTGGACAGACAGCATTGGCGAGAGCTTGTTAGTATGTTTGAAAACACCCTACAGGGCAAGCTGGGGGTGTTCCACAATAATGATGATTGTCTCCAAAATGGATACAAAATTAACTAGAACTTAAAACAATGATGTGCGAAATTCCGAAATTCCACTTTTTCAATTTGAAGTGAAACCAAATTAAAATAGGGAGGCCCTCAAATCCTTGGAATCAAAGATTTGAAAATTTTTTGGATTCGGGACTCAAATTAATGCACATTTCTGTCATGTAAACAATAAATTTTTTTACAGTCTGTTTACACTTAAAGAATGCTTTTTTACCTTTATTTTACCATGAGTAAAATTACACTATGGACCTATCTTACAGGCTACACCATAATGGAACAAAGCAAGGTAAGCTTTCTTTCTTTCGAGGTAAACTGAGGGTACATAAAAGTATTTTCTTTTTTATTATAATAATTGGTAAAGAACCCATTTTTTATCAGAGCAAATAATAACCCTTTGACATCGCTCAGAGCGATATATTTGCTAAAATTGCCAGCGTGGCTGACAGAGATCCTATGTTTTCGAGCTCTTAGTTCGGTATTAAGTTAATGATTTTATAAGATATTTAACAATATTATAGTAAAATGTTACATTTAATAATAGACTGTTACTTAATAGTTCCACATTATATCAAGATTGTGTCTACCTCATTTTCTATTAAAAGAAAACATTTGAAAATATAGTTGCTATTATTTGAAGTTAATTTAACATCAAAATATTTCAACCCAAGTATAAAAAAAAAAGTGTGCACAAATTAGGTATTTTTTGCATGAGAAGTGCAGTAATTTATAGTTTAGTTTAAGTTAAATTTGAACACTGTCAAGTAATATAATATGACTGTTACCTTATTAATATTATTTGGTGTTTGTATACATAGAAGCTACAGGAAAAAGGGACAGGTAAATAAAAACGTACAACGTGATATAGCCTTCACAGTGAAATGAACACAGTTCACACTTTAACCTGGAAATAGGTGTACGAGATACCTCAAGTGAAAACTGTATCTTGCATAGTGGTAGGACTACAGCTTTGTTGCTTCAATAGATTTAGGAATTTAAAATACTTTCAAATAATAATAAGTTGAAAGAGAGTTAGTTCTTGGCATAAAGACACGGTGACTTGATATCACTATGTATTATAGAAAGCCAGAGCGATATTTAACATGAAAAATGGCCTATAGCTTAGATGTGTGAAAACACTGTAAATTAATGTAATGTAATGTGATAAGGAAGAAAGTCAATCTGAAAGAAGAGTTAAGTTTAACCTTGAGAGAAACAAAGCATCAGCATCAAATATTTCCAGCTTGTGGCGAGGTCACTTTAGTAAAATGTTTCCATCATCTTCTATCCTCCTATCTTTCTTCCTCCTTTAGTTGCTTACATTATTCTTCTCTAACTTGCACACTTTCTGTTATCTGCTCTTCCCATCTCTTTCCTAGATATAAACAACTAATTTCTTTATCCTATCCATGTGTGTGTGTGTGTGTGTGTGTGTGTATAAAATTGACTATTTGAAAACGTAAACTAAACTTTCAGCTATATATTTGAACAAGTAACTGTAATTGCAGTTACTTTTACAAATATGTAGCTGGCAATTTTTTTTACTGTGTTCTTATGTGTTTTTTTAATATGAAAAAAGAAATATTCCCAAAAATTTTGAATCATGTTTAACTGTGAAGGTTATCAGAAGTTGCAAGTGTTAATGAAGAAGTTTGTTTTCTATGAAGGCCTAACCTTACTATCCACTTCATTTTGGCTCAGCTTATTACCAAACTGGTAGTAAGAAGAAGTACTAAAAAAACCATTTTGACTTTCTTATCACTTAGGGCCTTTTCATACAGGTGTTTCGTGACGCGTTTTCTAAA
Organism: Timema douglasi; assembly: GCA_901482245.1. NCBI lineage: Eukaryota > Metazoa > Arthropoda > Insecta > Phasmatodea > Timematidae > Timema > Timema douglasi. The sequence continues at coordinate 140,635 of CABEEJ010000380.1, read as the reverse complement.
CACAAAGGAGACGATGAGTGCCTTTACTCTGCCAAACGTCATTCATGCCGTCGCGATCTGAAAGTGTGTCACTATAACCTATAAAATGTCGCGTCAAAAATTATGCAAGACGATCCAAGATACTTATGTGTTGTCATGTTGGCGCGAGTGCACGGCAACCAACCTCTACATCACGTTTTGGAACCTCAGCATATCTCTGTAGCAAGTAGTGCGTTTCTTATTTGTGGTTGGGTATTGTATATTGTCTACCGCTTTATTTGGTCGTGAAACAGCAACACTTTGAGGAAGATAACAAAAAAATATATCACGAGTGATAGAAAAGAAGAGACTGGCAACCCTGAACTCATTTTAATTTCCTCTAACACCTTTCATAACTTATGGCATATGTTGCTTGTATAAAAACAAACACCCATGACGCGCGTCACGAAATGCCTGTATAAAAGGGCCCTTACATTATATCACAATTTTTATGTTATTATTTTAAGTAAAACATATATATAGAATTTAAGTATTGATTTTATTTGAACAATTTATATGACTAAATAAAAAAAATTATTTGATTCAAAAATTAACTAAAAATTAAATTTAGATGTTTAGGGCACTGCTGAAGAAAGCGCAAGTAATTTTACAGTTTTTATAGCATTAGATTTTTTTGGCTAAAACAAATCAAACATTTCTCCAGTAGCAACATAGAGTTTAGTTTTCTGCACATTCTAATATAAACAGATCTTGAATATATGTTAAGGCTGTCCTAGAATTTTGTGAAAAACTTTTTAAATAAAAAAAAGTTTTGACAAAATTCCAGGACATCCTTGACATATATTCAAGATTTGTTGATATTAGCATGTGCAGAAAACTAAGCTCTATGTTGCTACTTGAGAAATATTTGATTTATTTTTGCCAAAAAATTTCAATTCTATAAAAACTGTAAAAACACTTGCGCTCTCTTCTGAGAAAATTGAAATATTTTAAATGAAACAACATTATGCATTTTCAAAGCCCTTCTGTTATGACAAGTTTTAATAAAAGAATATCCACTTTTTCCTGACAATTTTCAAAGTTATCTTTTAGGTTGAAGGAATCATCAAAGTTGATGAATGTATTAAAGTTGACATCTATAATAGAGTATCTTCACACCAAGATAGAAACCTATGTTAAAATACCATTTAGATTTACAAACACAAGGATTAATTAATATCTAATAATACAATATTTAAACCTAATGAATAGAGGCGTTAATAAATTAAGCATAATAACTGGTGAGTTTTTATTCAGTGAAGTTCCAAGTTAAAATACACAACACTGTATATTAATATTATAAGATAATAAGTGATACAGATTTGTAATATATGGATTACAATTAACATCAAGTGATTAGGGAAAACCCCAGCCATGAGAATAATTCAAGAAATTCAGTAATCTGTCCACTAAAAAAATAATTTAGAACCTTGCATTTTACATCAAGTGAGGTATCCTTGCCAAACAATTATCAAACCATTCTGATCGTGGTTGGCTGGTCAAAACATGAAACTTCAAGGTTTAGTCTTAAAAATATAGCAGTTAATAGTCAATCCAGCTGAGATTTAGACATAAGCTTTGCATCTTTTTACAACATATAATTATTATTGGTTTTAAAATAAATACAACTCAATAGTCCAGAGTGTATTTTTTTGGAGTCTAAAAATCTACTTGCCACCAAAATTCATTGGATTCTGCTGAGCAAAATGCTACTATAATTTCAAGCATTTGTTAAAGTGGAGTTTGTTAAACGATAACAATGCAGCCAACCCCAATTTTATTATTATAAGTTCAAAATATATATTATATTAATTATCCTTCACTGATATGAATGCAAGATTCTTATGGTGCTTAAAACTAAAACATTTGACACAATACACATACTGGAATATGCTTATCAATAGATGAATAAACGCAAACTTATATATAGTTTTCTTGTTTCCCTACGTGCACACATGTGATTAAAAAATAATATTTGCTTCAGTTTGGTTGATGACTCATCCCACGTTATCTCCTTCTTCAACCATTCTTCACAATAGACTTAGCATCTAATTAAACAGTCACTTGTTTGATACAATCTTCCCTGAACAAAATTATACATTATATAGAAACCACTATTTAAATATGATTTATATTATTTATCTTCATCATGTAGAAGGCCTTGAATGAAAAGGAACATTATGATCACTCCTTATACAAACAACAAGCAAAATGACTAGGAGACTTGGTAGCATGATATGAACAAGAATATTGATTTATTTTGCACCTTTGTTTGTAAAATTTGTTTGTTTTATAATTTTAACAGTTTTTTTGGTATATGCAATACCTATGGTTTGTATTTAATCCTTATGTTTTAAAATAGGGGTGTGTGATTACTCAAAACTTTCCGAGTTCAAATCACATTTTAGTATCAGTTCGAAATCAATGGTTTTTACAAAGCTCAAAAAATGTGAGTACTTGGAATTGTATCTCAAAAGTTCAGAGTGTAATTCATTTGTTTCATTTGTTATAGAGTCTGTCCATATTTCCTTTTGTCTGGTTTAAAATTTGTAGTATTTCCACACTATTTTCATGGATTTTGGAGCAAGAGGCATATTCATTTCATAATCACCATTTTAATTGATTTTAATCCTAGCTTCTAGGGGAAAAAAGGAAACTTAGAATATATTAAGTAATAAATATTGCATACCAAACTAAGAATTATTTTTCAAGATCCAAATGATTATAAATTAAGGTCTATTCCATTAATAACAAAACTCTTAGAATGTATCAACATGGTACCAGTTTCACCTTGACATTATGCTTTATACATTTAGCAATTGCGCAAAGCAAATATAAAATTTAGAGTAACTAAACAATTTTGACATTGCAGATACAGGACAGATAAAATAAATGGTGAGTTAATGAGCAATTAAGAAATGGTTATGTTCAATGACCATGACAACAAACCAATAATATAGTGGAACTATAATGCAGTTCACTAAAGAGTTTGGCTCCAACTTAAGATATTAAAATTTCCATTTATCAGAAAATGAAATGCAAAGCAAACAAATTGAATGCACTTAGGCTGAGTGAGTAAATAATGTGAATGTGGCGACTGATCATACTTACATAGCTATTCTGTGTGGGAGGGAAAGGGAAGGTTCAGAAACTTAGTGGCGAGAACTGCGGTGGGTGGACTCTCTCTCCTCTCTTCGTTCCCGCTCCTCTCTACGTTCCCGCTCAGGTTCACGGCGAGTAGCTTCCCTCTCTCGCTCGCGCTCACGTTCACGCTCACGATAACGATCATCATAGTAGCGACTGGAATTATCATTTTTCTGTTTAGATATTTTAATTTAATTTTATATGAACACAATTTTATATAATTATAAAAGTTTATAAAAAATTAATTGAAAAATTAGCTGTTGAAAATATTGAAGTATAGTAAGAACGTGGTAAAACTAATGTTGAAGGTAATTAGGTAATTTTAATTATAAGCCCCTATCAACTCGAATCCTTAAAAGATATATTTTGATATTAGAGAATTTGAGATTCGTGAAGGGTATATAATATTTTATTTTAAAATTTTGGGTCAAAATTAGTTTTTATTGCTTATTGGTGTCTTAGCACACATAGTTATTGGAAAACCAGCAGCTTAGCCATTAATTTAACACTTGAATGACTGTATGGATGAAATAAAGATGACATTATATTAGATTTGTTATTTCAATTTTTTGAAACGGTTCTGCTTCTTTGATAAAAACTGTTTTAGGTGGGTTAGGCATTATGTACCAACCTGTTCTCTTCAAGGCAAAACAAACGCATTCCTACTCCTTTTTGTTATTTTTTAAAATATGGTGACAGTAACTGATGACAAGCGTGTGTGGAAAGTAGGACACAATATCTGTGGATGCACACAACTAAGTGAGCACTTCTCTCCATAGACGCTTACAAATTGAGTTTTTGGCTAGGCCTTCTAAACAATGTTGGACAGACATTTTTAAGTATCATTTTAGGTTTATACTTTATTCTTATTTTTACTTTAAAAGTCAGTCTGTTGTAATTTAATTTATTTAATAAAATTTATGCGAGTCAACTAAAAATACATATTAGCAAGGATAGGTGTTATTGCTCAAAATATATAGAGTTTAGGTTCTTTATTAACGGAAGTTAATTTTTTGTGGTATTTGTTAGCAAATGATAAGAATTTTTTTCACAAAAATTACAAAGATTATAATGGTCTATAAATATTATCATAAAAATAAAGACAAATTTATTTAAAAATCGGAAGTTTTACCCAAAAGTTTCCAAAACCTCTCAAATTTACCAAACAAGTAGGATTAAGTTAAATGTTTGTGGCCTTGAACATCTACTAAAATTCAAACAATGTCATTTGCCTTCCCCCACAGTTGAGAACCTTAGAAATAATAATCTCATACAAACTCATGTATCAAAAAACCAGGGTCGTGAATTCATTATTTACTAAATAAATTTATCTCCACACAGAAAATATATTTTCCCTTTATGAGGAAATTGTATTATATTCGGAAGAAGGTACAGGAAAGGCGGATAGAAACATCCAAAACGAACCAATACAATGCTGCTTTTACAATGAAAAAGAACACAGTTCACACTTTAAATTGTTGCAAACGGACAAAATAAAAAGAAAGTTGATAGCCACTAAAGCTGTACAAAATTTCTAATTGCTTAAAATAATTTCAGTTTCAACTTCCCTCCAAAAAATTCAGACTTTAAAAATAAAAATAAATTAAGTTTTTGTCATTCTATGTTGTGATTTGTGTCCCAATTTAATGTTCACTTAACAAACATCTTGTTATTGAATTGTATGTTGTGATAATAACCTTATTTACCACCTTCAGCCAAAATATGTTCAACATTTTGGTAATAAAATATTCTATAAATGGTATTTATTTATAAGCATATGTAGTATATAGATATACACAATATTTTGATGACATGAAACAATAACTATTTAAACTTTTGATTTGTCTTTGAGAATATTTCAATGATTCAATCCTTTGCTTCGAATAAAAAAATATTGAGTTTTGTATAATTGTAATATATATATATATATATAATAGTAAGTCATCTTATGCATCAGCTAGTAGATTCCTAGTATAATTTAATTGTAAATTTAGCAAAGATTCCAAACTATTAATTTATCACTTAATAAACATAAAATTTGTTCCTTTAAATATATTGTATATATACACATGTTTTATATGATTCAAGTTTGTAAATTAAATTAAGATTCAAATTTGAGATTTGGATTAAAAGGGGTGGATTCAACCCAACTTTAATATAATCAAATAACAAAGAGAAAAGAAGAGAAAAAATAAACTAGAGTAAATACCGTCTATTGATAAAATAAAATGTTGTTTGAACCTATTGATGAATGAAGTTTGCATCTTACCTCATGTAATTATAATATTTAATAAACGATTTATATTGATACCTTTCAGAACCAAGGAGCTTCATGAAACCATTTTCCCATTTTTAACAAAATCTAATGTTGCAAAAATAATGGTAAAACTTAAGTCCAACTGCCATAAAATAAATGTTTATAAATATAACTAGCTTTTAGTTAAAAACAGTGTTGAAACTAGAATTTGAACTATATTTAAATGCATTATATATAACAAAAACAAGAGTAAAACCAATTTTCAGTAAATCTGATCAACTAACTTTTGTATTTTATAACTCCACGAGAAAAGGAAAAATGCATGCATGCATTCAGGGTGCATGTGCGTGTTTGTTTTTTCTCAAAACTATTTAACTAATTGATTAATTTTGATCACGCTATGTACATATAGGATTTATTGAAGACAAGTCCATTTGGCATATTTTTTAATTTTTTCCTGACTACCAACAAGAGGGTGACCAAACATTTGTTAGTAAAATAATACGAGTTAAATAATGTTTGATTATAAATAAGTATTGAACTACTTACCTATGTTGGCGTGCCTCTACTATGGGCGGCACACTATAGAAACAAAAAGGTGAAATCCTTGTCTTTTAAAGAGTTGTGTCGCAAGTACAGGGCTATTCAAATATACAATGAAAAAAAAAATATTTTCATTTATATGTATAGATAACTTGATAGTTTTTTCACCCTTTTAAAAACACACAAAATATTATTCACAGAACTATTACAAGGATCATATAATTATTATTTTAAATTAGTCTATTGATTTTTTATAAGTATTTGGAGGGTGTGTCAATTCTAAATTTACCAATTTTTATTAATATTATTAAAATGAAAAACCTGGTTTACAATGCCAATTCATGTTCATTCTGTTTGTATTTTGATAATCCTTAAAGAAATCTGTCTTCAAGAGCCGTGATGTTTGCTGATGACTTGATGATATGGGGGGAGAAGGAAGAGGAAGTAGAGGAACAACTACAAGAATGGAATGAGGAAGTAAAAGAAAGAGTATGGAATGAAATTTAGCATAATAAAGTGTGAAGTGATGGTAATGACAAGGAAGAGGGTAAGGCCCAATCAAGCTACAAGGTTGGATGGAGTATAGCTGAGAAATGTACAGAACGTAAAATATCTTGGAAGAGTGATTTTGGAGAAAGATGAAAGTAGATAGGATTTAATAAGAAGAGGACGGACAGCAGGAAGAGTTGTTCTAAAGGTGCGTAAGAGACCTGCTATGGAGGAGAGAAGTGCCCTCTAAGTGTAAGGAAGTGTTGTACAGGACGTACTTTGTACCCATTGTCATATATGTAGCAGAAACATGGACATTGAATGTAAGAGAAACTAGGAAAGTGGAGGCCACGGCAATGAAGTTTGTGAGGAGTATGTTAGGAGAAACCGGAATAGGAATGAAGTTATCAGTGGAAGAGTGGGGGTACAAGGAGTATATGTGATAGTAGAGGAAGCAAGACTGAGATGGTATGGGCGTGTAATAAGGATGGAAAAATAGAGGATCCCAAAGAAAGCGTTGGAAATTAAGTATGGAGGAAAAATAATGTAAGGGAGGCCAAGAAAGAGATGGGAGGAAGAAAAAAGAAAAAGTGTGTAAGTGAGAGAAGCCTAGAAGAAATTACAGGAGGATCAATGAAGCCATTTTCTAAACAGAACCAGCCACATGCTGGACGCAGTTGATGATGATGATGATGATGATGATGACTTAAAGAGGTAAGTAAACATTACCTCTTTAACCAGTGGCAGTGTTATAAGCGTGAAGCGTTTTTCTGTTGTTGATGTAGTAAAATATTGTATTTGTCCTTTTTTAGGCATAATCCTCAAAAATGGAATGAGGTTTTCAAGTGTTACAAGTCTATTAATCTATTAAATGTTAAACAGACCAAACTTCGAGTTTTAATACTTTTTTGAACTTATTTAAAAATAATTATTTAGGCCTGTATATTAATAAACATCAAATATAAACCATAAAAACATATTTTAATGGTATTATTAATTAAAACCATAAACTAATGGATTTTAAATTTTAATGTTGGTTTATTACTTTTGATTTCTATAGATGATTAGCTAATTTATATATTCATAAAACAATCATAACATATTTTCTAATTTACAAAATAATTTAATAGTAAATATAAATAGTATGCAATTGGAGAAATCACTATAATAAAAATCTGTTTATAACAAAATTCGGAAGGACGATTATTTGTTCAAAAAGTCAATGTAAGCCGAAAGTTTGGCCTTGGAACATGTTATTTCTAAAGCTGGGTCGAAAATCCAAGTCTTGAATTTGAATCATTTTATTGAGCAATCTCAAATTTGAATCAAAAACTTAAAAAAACACACTAGACATTAAGTACTTGTATTTGTTCTAGAATTAAGTTAAAATAAGCAGGTAATTGCCAGCCTACTGGCATAAAAGCGAACTTAAAAATATGCTTTGTTCAAACATGTTAAATTGTTTGAATTATTAAATCTCCCATAGGGTTTCAGTGACCCATCTTTAGCAATATCTGACTTGACAAGTAAAATATATGTTAATTGTCTATTTAAGCTCCTCAATACATTGGAAGCTTTTCCAAGAAGTTTGTTAAGCTCAACTTGGAATGAAAAAATGTGAACCTGCAAACTTATTATGATTAGATTGGTGTCGAAAGAATCGATTTTTATATCACACTTTTCAATACCTCAATTAAATGCTTTCAAATCACAGGATATTAGAGTACTGGTATTTAAACAAAATGACGATATGTAGAATTGGGCTATTTTTAATTTTATTGAAAAAATAATTAATGAGATAGGATGGGCGGAAAAATAACTAAATATTAAGGTTAATATTTAAGAATCAAAATCAAGAGAAATATGAATTGTAACATTTATTTTTATTTGAGGTATTTAACACACACTTTCTAATCCGACTTGATTACCTCAAAACACGAGAATTTCTATGAAGGAGAGTGAAAGGGCCAACTAATTTTGATGTGAAAGGTATTTTCACGTACCTTTTCCAGGGTTCTTTTACATGGCACAATCAACATTGGACCAATACAGTAGCCTCATGGCTTCTTTGGTGCTGGCTGACAGCTCACAGCTGACTTTTGACAGTCAAAATTTAGATATATACATAAATTTTGACTGTCAAAAGTGACAGCTGCTAAACACATGTTTTTGCAGATCCTCTGGTTTGGCGTAGGGATACGTAATTTGGTCTGGTAACTTTTTAGAGCTGTCAACTGTCAGCACCAAAGAAGCCATGGGGTTACTGTAGCTTTACTTCACATCGAAAAGAAGTTGTGCTACAGATTTCTAATTATAATTAGGCAGTCACGAGGATGTGGTGATGTTGCAACTTAAATCCGAAAAGCGTGTTAAACCAGCTCCCCTTGACACATCAGTACTCACAGGTGGCACATTACAAATCACACACAATACTTGATCAAGTTTAAACAATTAATCAAATTCAGATGATATTTAATTATATCTAGGGTATGAGTTGATTGTCTCATAACAAATATCATATGGGGCTTACCTCGGGTACATTTATTTTATTTTATACCTTACTCATTATTACACCTTTAACATAATTGAAATAGACATAACCTGCTTGCTTCAGCCTAAGGCACTGCTTTTGCAATGATTTATACTGCCGATGAGAGGAAGATTGTGATTTGATCCCCATTGGGTGTAGCTTACTTAGGGTGGTTTTCCCAAGCTCTACACACAAATAAGGGTACATTTCCTCTAAATTCAGCCCCCATCCCTTACAATTGTACTCGAGTTAGAGCTAGACAGATTTAGAGGGTTGATAATTTTGAGTTTCTTGTATACTAGGGCTATTACATTTTTTCATTTTGAAGCGAACTAGAATCAAACATATGAAATATTCTTAAAGCCAATCAAAGTAGGAATATTTGATATTGTTTTATACTCGAAAAAAATAAATATGGACTAAAATCCCTTGTGAAGTGTCTTAACGCACAATTAAACGTAACATATTGTTTAAATATGTTAAATTACGTTATTATCACAACTTACCACTTCAAATTCCAGGCTAATTCCCTTTCTCCCCAATGGAAGACAACCTAGCCTGTCTTTAACGGCCACTTTTATCATTATTTTTCCTTCCTTAAATCTATTTATTGATATATATTACTATTATGTATCCTAGTATAGTTGTTATTTAATGGCACTCAGTTATATTGATTTTATAGTTGTAAAATAAAAGTGACTTAAATTTCTACTGTCGGTCTACTTAAAGGAAGATAATCTTAATTTAAATTTTATAAATTGATAGTATTTCCAATGAACATAAAATACAAACATCACATTAATAGCCTGTCCTTTATGGTATCTTGTTTATATTAATTTTTCATAAAAAAAATCTCGGGATATAATTTGCTCCGTCAAAGTTTCGGAAACATCCAATTTCCAGAAATTTTCCTAACGTTCAGGATCCTGCACGGGCCTAATTACTTCAATTTTTTTTTAATGTGTACAGTGATTTTGTAGCACACACACACATACACACACAAACCGGAATAGCAATAATTAGGGGTGGAAGAGATCCCAGAGAGAAAGGTTGGGAATATATCCATTCCAATAAGTAGAGTGGGATTGGCTATTTCCCATCAGTAGCCGGCTACACTTTTAATGTGACTGCATACCAATATACAGTGCTGGATTACGTGTCCACTTGTGTATATTTCATTATATAAACAAAACCATGTGCCGCTTCACTGGCCGCAAGGTCTAAGGCGCAGCTCTTGCAATAGACTTAACTGCCAATGCTAGGGAAATCGAGGTTCTAATCTTGGTTGGGTGTAGTGAGGGTGCTTTTTCTGAGCGTGATTAGTCCATAACCCAAACGAGTAATATGACATGATGCTAAAAAATAAAAATAGATAAAAAAAATTGTGCACTACAAAACAAAGATGAAGATTGTCTAATAAATAAAGCAGTAATGAGTCAGCAGTAGCTTCCAGAAGCGGGCTTTGTTTCTCACCCAAACCTTAAAGGAAGTTAGCAAATCTTGCCCAACTTACGAGAAATGATACGTCTTCAGTACCCTATTTCATCCATTCAATAACCTATTTAACGCTTTCAATTAAATGTCCCAAATTAACAAATATCCTAGTATTTTTACCAGTTTTTTCCAAACACAAAAAATTCCCTGCATTTTCTTGCTTTTCCTGATATGAAACAAATGAGGAAGGGTAAATATAAAATGAATACATAATATGTCAACTTAATTATTAGCATCTACTATGGAGATATTGTTTATTGAAAGTTATTTAACATGAATCACACCTACCTTGATTTAGTAGCCAACACAACAGCAGGCTCTGGCGGCTCTGGTGTTTTGACACGTGGCCGAACAGCTTGACGTGTAGAGCTGGAATAAACACTGGAACTGATCAACAGTGTCCAAATCAGTCACCATTTCCAACAAACAGTGAAACAAACTTAGCCATGGCCGAAGGCAACAAATTCAACTGTGGTTTGAAACAATAATTACTGGCTTAGACGACTACATTAAATATCTACGATGTTAAAAATTTGGTATTCAGTTTATCTTCAAAAAAAAAAAGAGAGACTAAGGGTTGGGGTGTGCAAAGCTTGGAAAAACTCTTAAATCAAATTGAATATTTATTAACTTTGACGTCAACTTAATATCAATTAGATCAATATTGTTTGATTATGGATTTATCGTTGTAAAATAAACAGTTGGATCAATCAGGTTTGATGATAATCATATTTTCCTATGCTTCGGCTGAGATTGGTGATTTTAATAAATTACTATCATTATTCATCATCATGGCCTCCTGCCAGGTCAGTTTAGCATAAGGTGTCCATTCTTCTCCTCTCACTTGCACACTTTGTTATATGTTCCTCCCGTCTCTTTCTTGGCCTCCTTGAGAGATTTTTTCCCCCCAACAAACTTCATTTCTAACATTTTCTTTGACATTCTCTCCTCATGCCCACACCGTCTCTTGTCTTGCTTCTTCTAATAAACATCTCATGTACTTCCGGTGCCCTTACATTTTTCCAGATAACTTAATTCATAGTCTTGCTTCTCCTCATGACAGCTAATAGAGCTAAGAAGGGTGTGCAAAGTCCACTTATTAAATGAGAAGCCAATCTTGAAACTTGGGAAGAAAAGTCGAAGTCGGAGCTACCTAGTATTTATGTTGTTTTCACTTAATTTTTTTTCTAGATCTTGTCAGTAACAAGGGCCAGGAAAATCTTCTTATTTGTCACCTAAGGACTATATTAATAACTAAAGCACACAGGCTTACTAATAAGCTTTAGTAACTTGTCAGTTAAGTTTTATTCTGAAAATTAAAAAATTACACATGGACACGGGAATCGAACCCGGGACCTTTGGCTCAATTTGGGTTCGATTCCCATGTTCAGGTGTCATTTTTCAATTTTCAGAATATAATATCTAGATGGTGTAATCGTCACTAAAAAGCATAAATAATAGCTTTGGCTGTTTGATTCTTAGTTAAGTTTTAATTTTTACTTACATTGTGGAGTTAATATATTTTGCAAACTTTATATATACATATCTGCAATTCTCTGATAATAATTATAAATTGAATTCTGTTTTCGTTTCCTACTTTCCTTATCAGCCATTTTGAATAATAAAGAAAATGCAAAGAAGCTATGAAAAACTTCTGTGTCAAAATGCACTTGTAAATTTGTCACAGATAATTCCAGAGATAGAATATTAAGGACCAAACATTAAAGGCGAGCTACGATGATAGCACAAGTGAAGCACTTTATCTGCTTCATACCAGTGACCATGCTGTTATTTCTTATTTTTTACAAAATTAAGTTGGTGATAGTGAATATAATATATTAACATTAACTTAAACATTTTTGATCCATGCTTACGTAGAGTTAGTTAAATTACTCGTCAGTGTTAAAATTCTGTTCGGTAACTGTTTTAAAATGATCAAATATTGAAAAATGTAATATTTAGTATGATAGAATTAAATCATTTGATGATTAATTGAAGTATTATCCGTCCTTCGAAATTTTTCGGATATGCAAAGGTTATTGTAGATGTTGAAGGAGATTTGACCTTCGACTTTTCGAAGCTTCGCACAGCATTACCAGCTAACGTACTCCTCACAAAATTCATTCCCAAGGCCTCCACTTGACTAGTCTCTCTTACATTCGATGTACATCTTTCTGCTGCTATCACAGTATTTACTTTAAAATAATGTTCAGTTTATTACTTATTTGCTTTTTGTGAATAACTATTTAAGATTTTATATCAAGACAGTGTAAAAATAATCTACACTAATGAAAAGTAAATAAAATATATTGAAGGGCACTAACCTGAAAGGATAGGATAGGCCTAAATATACAGAAACACACTTCTCTCTTCGTAAACTTTTGTCCAAGACATATCTTTCTTTGTGATTTGTGTGTTTTAAATGTGTCTTCATAGCAAGCAAGATTTGAATATGCTTGTACCTACTTTTACAGTATTGTTTTATATAAAAAAAAACTTACAAGTTAAAAGAATTTACTCAATTTAATAAAAATATATTTTGTGCTGTTGATATTAAATGAACACATTTAACAGTTTACACGTTTAAAAGAAATTAAAACCAAGTAAACTACATAGCTTGATATGTGTATATATTTAATATAATCATATCCAATAAGTGTCTATAGCGCTGAAAGATTTTTGCACATTAGATGGACGCTTTGGTAGTCTTAAACAATCTATAAATGCCTGGATTTGCCTTTACAACAAATTAAAGGCAGTTTTAACATATAATTGTTAATTGTACACGACTTAAAATGTTTTTAAACATAATATGATTGTGCATATTTATCATACACAAAATTTGAAAAAAAAATCATTCAATTTTTATTCGAATAACATTTTTGAATAACCTATTTAAAGTTGGATTTGATTTAAAAATTTTCCCAACCTTAGATTTGAAATATTTTGTGTTAATATATTAGTCAGATTAAATTCACCATTTAAATATATATATTTTTTAAATATTTATTTGAATAAGCAAGTACACTTCCGTTCTAAAGGTGGTCATTACTATAAATCTTTTGAGAATTATTTAAAAGGGATTTACCAAGACATGAACATAAGTACATTACCTGTCTTCTCTGCTGCGCTCACGATACTCCCTCTCCCTCTCTCTTTCTCTGCTGCGAGAGCGTTCTCGTGGGTAGGGATCTACGTAATACCTGTCTCTTTCCCGCTCTCTCTCCCTCTCACGTTCTCTGTCCCGACTGCGCTCTCTATACTCACGATCACGACTACGAGATCTCTCTCTGCGGCGCCTGTGCGAGCGCTCACGGTCTCGTGAACGAGATCTTTCTATAAAGAAAGAGAAAAAATTATTTATAAATATTGACGCAGCACTATCTCTTAAAAGTTGTGATGACTGCTTTGAATACACGAATCCAGAGAATTTGAAAATAAATCAAATTTATGATTTAAAAGAAATTTTTTCTTGCAAATTTTGAGGTGAAATTTGCTATAGGGTTATTATCCCGCTTAATGGTAGTTTTGTTTGCCATAATTATATAGCTACTCAAACAAAACCCATACTATTAATATACTACTAAATTGAATGCCTAAATATTACAATGAATGTGATAAAATGTTTTAATACAAACCTTTAGTGACCTTCTATATTGACTATAGCAACTTAATAACTGTTATGAATAAAATCTAAACAGAAAACAAGAAAATCATAAAAGAGTGGGAACTAAACACAAGTTTAATTTGATTAAAATAGAGCTTTCGATTTAAATTATAGAAGATTCAACTTAATACAAAAGCCTAATACAATTATGTTTGAGTATTTTAGGATAAAATTGGTGAAAGATGACAAGGGTGGAGCCTGTCTACTCGCTTACCTCTACGAGCGGCACCATAGCTCTTGTTTTCAACGCCGTGAAGTGTGTCTTGCAGAGAGCTTATGAGAATCTTACAACGGTCATCATTTGCAACTTTGGATTGCTTGATCAGCGAAATGGCTGTTACCAATGTCTCAATAGCACTGGCATATTCCCCTGAAAATAATCAAACAATACTCGTCAAAATAAAAAAGTTTACATGCTGTTTACTGTCTTTGTTTTTTATCATTAGGGTCCTGTAAAAATGGTGAGACGTGAAAAGTGCCATACAAAGATGGAATCAAGTACTTTTTCGTTTGATAGTTTTTAGATATGATTTACAATATTTTTAAAAGCGAAATAAGTGAAATTGTCTTGTTACACGAAATACTCCTATAAACCGAAATACCGCTTTTACAACATTTTTTTTATATAAACACGAAATTAAGAAAAAACTAAGTAGAAATTTAGACCATGTAATTTTATTAGTACTTTGTTGTAGTGTAGGCTAACTTTAGGCTACAAAATTGTGAAAGATGCGGACAAACTTGACAAAGAATTTTAAAGCAAATATATAAAGTTTCAATAGTAAATTTTAACATTTTATACATTGTCTAAATATGTAAATAATACTTAAACACTCTAGATAACATGTCATTTTGAATAAACACGAAATAACACTGAAAAGTGAGATTAAAAAAATGAAATTTAACTAAAAATAAAACAATTTTTTACAGGGCTTTATTTATCTTTCTTTGTTAGGATGAAACATATAAAAGTTAAACAATTGTTGCATGCTGTAAATTTTGTTTATAGCAAAAAGAGTAGGGTGGAGCTTAAAAGTTATCATTTTTTCAAGTCTTACCCCCCTAATTTGTTCTTTTTGATCTAAAAACACTATATAAAAAATTTAAGCATTAAATTCTTATTTTTAGGAGTAGCTCAAGTGACTCAAAGATTACAAAAATTATAAAATTCAACGGATTATGAGCATATTTTAATTTATTGTGAACAACTTGGTAGTTAGTACATATTTAATACATTAATATTAGATAAATTGTTTAGTTTCTTGTTCATGTTATTGGTGTGACAATGGCAAACTCTAAATTTACTGCTCTCCCAAAGGCTCAAACAAAGTTTGTTGTTGGGTACATTCTACGATGGTCCTCAACAACTCGCAGCATGAATTGTAGCTGCATTTCATCATGAGTTATTAATCCAATGTACTTGGCTGTAACAAAATATTCCCAAGTTTTTGTTCTAGAATTAATGATGAGATGCAGTGATTAGCTTGGAATGATTTTGATCTGGGTCACCTTCATTCTGCATAGCACTCTCCAACAGCCTCTTTAATTGCATTGTCCTCAGTTTTAATCTTTTGATCACATCTTCTGCGAGCTGTTTTCGGAATCAGCAGATGAAACTAGTTCAGCTATAGAATATTCTAACAGTCTCATTTGCTTCAGTTGCTGTCGTCTGGCATTCATTATTTCCTTTCTTTCAGATGACCTTTTCTCTTTGACAATAAGTGTTTTATCTACGCCAGCCATTTGACCCAATTATTCCTTTTTTTCTTTGGGCTTTGGGCTGGCTTGTCTTCTTGTAATATTGATGTCTTGGTTAATGCATCAGCATGAGCAACATCAAAAAGATCTTCAAGTTTGGAAACGCTGAATTGGTGACATTCGCGCTTTGTTCTTCTTCATAAGTCGCCATTCTTCAAATAACTTTTCAACCGTGATGTGGAAGTTCTGATGGTCTCTCATTGGGATTCGAGTTTTTTGCCAAAACTTTGCTATTTCTGTTATGGTAACAGTGAATGCTTGCCTTATGTTCTCCTTCAATTCAAGATCATGATGTAGGAAAAATCCAAGAGCCATATGCAATTATGGCAACTTGCTACCTATTAAATCAGTCGCCAAGAAGATATAATCCGATTTGAGATCTTGTTACTTTTGTAATTTTCAATCAGTAATGAATCTGAAAGAGATATACCATGTAATTTTGTATCATGTATATTAAATTTAGAACATAGCATCACTAAATTGTCATTTGCTTATGCATATTTTAGGGGTATGCGAGCTTGGGTTTTTTCATTCGAAGTCGAACTCGAGTAGAATATTTCTAAAAGCTTCCGAGTTCGAGTCGAGTATTGTATATTCATAATTTTAAAACGTTATAAGGTATATTAAAACACATGTTCTTAAAATATGAGTGACACTCATTTTTATAAATAGTAAATAATTTTTAAAAAAAATTAAATATGGAAATATCGGATTTTAAATTATAAATAATAATTATATATATGCATAGCACTTAAATCATTATGCAGGATGAGAGTGACTGACATAATGCAAATCTATTTTATTAAATACTAGCATAATGGCTTACCCACATTTTACTTAACTATACAAAAGAAATTGACCCACCACACAAATGGGTTATTAATTGTGCCGCACATTGAAATAGAACAATTATACAAACTAAGAATACATTAATTGAAATTATATTTAGGTTTGTAAAAGTAATATCTTACCTTTCCAGGACAACTATTCAATCCTATGGGTCTATTGTTTCTCATCACTAAAATACAAAAAACTTGATGCTTTGAATGTTTTAATTCTCAAGAGCACAGAATATCACAACTACACAAAATGGCTGATTTAGATTTTGGCATGTGACTTTGCAGTTTGCATAGAAAGTCTAGTGCTGCCATCTATAAGTCTTGATGTGAAGCTTAGGGAAATTAAAAAGGTATTGTGGTAGTATAGTGTTCTAAGCCCTTCCCTAAATTTATCTTATACACTAGAAACTTCACCTTCTTTGAGCTACCCCTAAAAATTGTTCTATTGTGATCATATTTTGCCTGAGTTTTTTTCATAAAAAAGAACAAAATGATAGGGTAAGAAGATCATATTTCCATAGTTCACCGATAAGCTCCACCCTAAAAAGAGCTTTATGAAAAGGTAATTAAATTTGAGATAAAAATAATTAAAGAGATTTATTATGATAATAGACATTTAATTTTTTTATTTTAACTGGTGTAGATTTAACACCCTAGCTTATCCATTTCCAAATAGTTATTCAAATAAATTACGAAATGATACAAATTAGGCAGACAATACAAGTAAAATAGAATCTAGATGAGTATATTTTAGTTCAAAATGATCATCTAGCTTTCGATCCCTTACCAGCTGCAGCATCTGAAACTGCTCTTGCAATAGCCGAACTGGAAACAGTACGATTGCGGCCCATAATCTCTTCAAACTCAGCCTCACTAATAGGTGGAGGGCCATCGGTGCGGTGCTCTGGGGGTGGAGCACCATATTGTGGCTGGAATGTTAACATTATAACTAAGCCTACACTCTCCAAGAAAACTATGACTGTGTTTACCCATGCACACAAATATACAAGTTTAAATACATTTATAAACAAATGTGGCATATGTTGTAATACTAACTTTTAGATGACAAGCTTAAAACAAAATCTGTTTAAAAAACATGTTTCAAATGAAACTTTTATTTTTTATTTGAGGTTTATTAAATATACAAAATATTTTAACTTCAACATGATTCTGACATAAGATTTGTCTCCGGCAAAATGTTGTGCATATTGCAAAGCCTCATTTCTAATTTTAATGTTAGAAATATGTTACTTTTGTAAAGACATTATTTAAAATAATTATTGTGTTTATTTTTTCAAAGCCTCTAAAAAATCCCAAAAATTTAAGAAAGAGAATTAGTCTGGTCACCAAATACAAATATATTTAATTTTATTTTCAAGATGAGTGCGTAGCCAAGGTTGTCAACTATATAGTTACGATTATTATTGAATTCCAATAGGTTGAGGTAGTAAGGCCTATATATTCTGCATTACATGATTTGCACTTTAGTTGATATATCAAATTGTAGTTTTGTTTTTTTGTTTTTTTTCTCCATTGTAATGACTAATGATCAAGGATTCTATATTCTAATTTGGTAACTTTGCTGTTGAAGGATGTAGTTGACCCAGATGAACTCCACATGTGGTGCAACGGGTGCTACCGCAAGGGTATGAACCTTTGGTAGTCAATTTTTCTTCTCTAATTCTTTTGGAGTCAAGAAGTTTATGACGGACTAAAATAATGTGGAGATTAGGTGGCCGTTTGAATGTGACTCTTATGGATGAACTATGGGTGAAATTTAAGGGGATGAAACTGTTGAGATTATCTAGATAAAGGTCCAAGGAGACTTCAGAGTGAGGCCTGATCGTGAAAATGTTGTCAATGTAGCGTAGCCATACAGAGGATATGATGGGTAGGGAGTGTAAAAAGTGTTCTTGTAGTAGTCCCATGTAAAGATTTGCATAAGAAGTAGCCATAAGTGAAACCATAGTTGTGCCCTTTATCTAGACAAACACTACCTAAAGAATGTACATAACAGCTTAGAATGCCGATAATTGAAAATAAACTTATATTTTATCAGTCAATATTTTTACCGTTAAAAAAGGATATTTTTTCAAAGAAAAGTTTAAGACGATAATTTTTAAAGCAAAGTTGAAGTTTTTTTTTTTCAAAGCTAAGTTGAGGATGATATTTTTTCGAAGTCAAGCCGAAGGTTTCTAAGATTCCCACACCCTAATGAATATAAAAACATTCCAAATTGCCTGCTTAGTATAGTAATCCTCAAACCCAGAATTTCTGCCAAACAAAATGTATTTTATTGGCATTGAAAATTACGCTGTTAAATTTTGGAAAACTGCAGTAAGAAAATCTTCATTGAACTACCAGAATGGCAAGAAATTAATAAAAAAATACAGCTTAGTTTAGCTTTCCTGATTTTCAACGACGCTATTGTTAAGGTCCCAAATTAAACTATTTTCTAGCTATGCCTAAGAAATGTTATACAAAATATAAAGATACCCTGGATATTGTTTTTAGGTTTTCTATTTTAGGTAGTTGAATTGTGTATTTACTACTCCCTTCAAAGGAGTTTTGACAAAACCATACCTCGGTCAAGGGATTGGGCAGTAATAATTTGTCTCCATATGGTAACAAAATTCTTTGTCCAGTGGGCAAGCTTTTCATTGGAGTCATTCCCTGAAGGCTGTGTAGCTCAGCTATCTATATAGGATTGGCAGCCAGTTTTCTACTCTTATAATCTTTTGCGACCAATAATTTCATTAACTATTTAGTTTTTCCTTTATTGCTTTAGTCATGGTTCAAATGTATCAATGAACTGGTAGCTCCATCTATCAGCTCCAAAATGAAGTATTCAGACTGGCTAAAGGTACAGTGGTTTATTGCTAGATGGCATTACAATAACATATTGCAATTAAACGTCAATTCATGTCCATGACAAGGAATGTTCGGGCAAACATAGGTGTTGTTCAAAGAACACGCCAGAGAAAGGGGTTAAAACTATTATGAGTTTGTTAAAAATTATCTTTCAAATATCTTCTGTCACATGGGGAGAGGAATGTCAATGACATCTTAAATTAAACCTCAACCAATGATTGTGCTGAAAAGAATGCAATTAACTTACTCGAAGGTTCCCTCGTACCTGGGAAGAGGGTGGCGGCCCATAGCCGTGGGGTGGTCCATGCGGGGGTGGGGGTCCCTGATGTGGTGGGCCGGTCTGCTGAAAGAACGCAGGGTTGACATGAGGAGCAGGAGGGCCCGTCGGAGCATGGACTGGTGGACCTTGATGGCCAGGTGGAGGGCCTCCTGGAAATGTCACAGAAAAGCAATTCGTTACATCAACATATTTTATTCAAATAAGTTTTATGCGTTGTTCCAAATGAGTGTCTATACTTCATGTTAATTCATGTAAGTATATATATATATATACATATACATACACAAACACACACACACACACACCCTTTGAAAATCTTATTGCTCTAATGCAAAGGTGGCCAAAAAATCAATCCCGGTCGGCTGCGGCTGCTAGTTTAGTCAATTACCTGGTCAATCAATTAAAATGATCGAGAGAAAGAAAATGAAAGAGTGTGTTTGCAGATTTTTCTTATTTCATCATTAGAAAATTGAAAAATCAAAGCTCTCTGAATGATGACCATTTACAACCCTGCCTTAATTTATGACAAAATAATTATGAACTATCATTCACCAAGCTATCCTATACTATCAACGTCAAAATCAAAATGAAAGAGTGTGTTTGCAGATTTTTCTTATTTCATCATTAGAAAATCGAAAAATCAAAGCTCTCTGAATGATGACCATTTACAACCCTGCCTTAATTTATGACAAAATAATTATGAACTATCATTCACCAAACTATCCTATACTATCAAAATAGTTTTTTCAGGGAAATTTTGTGTTATGTGGTTTGATGAAAAAACTCAATTTCATTGTGATAAAGGACTAAGTTTTTATATGCAATATAATTTTACTATTTAAACAATACCTAACAAATTCTGGACATTTGAGGACTGCATGTAGATATGAATATCAAAAGAGATAACTGCTAGTCTGAGGTAGATTTTCAGTTAAACTATTTTTAAAAGTATAATCTAATTTATTGTGTTTTTTTAAGTGTTATAAAAGAATTTTTAAACAGAATTACAAGTTTTTTGTAATGGAAATTCAAATATCTATAGGGATGGACAGGAATGACCTTTTTATATCGGAACGGGAAATGAGTCAAAATATCGGGATCAGGGCAGGAACGATAAATTATAAAAATGATGCCTTAGATTAATTCTAGAATAAAAAATATTTTTTATACTAATATGGTAATACTTGTAAAAGCTTTTACATTATTAAATATAATACAAATAATACCGTAGTCGCCCAAGTATAAGACCTCAAATATAAGACAACCCTCCTATTTTTCCCTTGGCCAAGTAAAAAAAAATATGGCCTCAAATGTAAGCTAAACTAAATTATGTTTAGGTTGCTGTAATTAATTTACACAAAAAACAAATGAATACAGCAAGATAATCAGCAGGCAGCTAATGTCACATACCATGGAAAAAAGAAACACTATTACTAAACACTGATTCGTGCAACTAGTTGCTACACGGAAAAATGTTTATCACAAGTTGGGGAGGGGGTCAGGGTAAATGTCTTCTTGGTGTTAAGTGTAGGAGGGGAGATAGGAGCCAAAAATGGTAATAAAAAGAGTTACATGGTTTATGGATGACCCCTTATGTAAAGTAATAAAGTTTTTATTTCCTTGTGCATTGCAAATTAATTTAACCCTAGAATGCTACACCTCTCTGTGTGAGACATGAATGTTAAACACTTATATATTTTACAACCCTCCATTTTATTATAATGAAAACATAATTTTTATAACATTATTGACAAAATGAAAACTATACTCGGCTAGCTCAAATATTTTTTTTTAGATTTTCATTATTTATTTTTCTACACAACTGACACAGATGGCACGAGAACATTAGCTGCAAAATGTCGTAGTCATGCACCCTTGATTTCATTGTAGGTTTCAATTATTTAGGGATTTTTTTGTTTTCTGGTTTATTACCATGTTCTCATGTGTAGTAAGAAGCAAGATTACAACTTTGCTTTGTTTTAGTTTGTAAGATAGCATTGTCACTCACACTAGTAAAATGCTTTATTAATGCTAAACACCATACCATTTACGGTTGAGCTTCTCCTAGACACAAACAAAGCACATCACAAGGGAACCACTATCTGCTTTAGTGAAGTTTCAAGGCCAATTGAAGGTACTGGAGAGGGGAGCAGTCTACCCCCGTGTAAGGGAGGGAACATGACAATCTTATAAACCTCAATAGTCAATTTTATGAAGGAATAACATTCTACGGTTAAGTATAGGTGTAAGAGTTGGCTATTTTCAGTTTGAGTAGGAAGAACATTTTTTTTAAATTTTGAGTTGTTATATAGCAGTATTTAAAATAGGAACATTTAATGTTGTAGATTGTTTTGTATCTCATTGCATAATCCACCAAAAAAATTTAAGACTAATTTTTTTTTGGCAAAACTTTATGCTCAGCTAAATTCAGATTTTTAAATAAATTCGATTTAGTTCTACAAGTTATTTATTTTTTAATCAGACATGAAAATAGTGAGGGACTCTACTGACTGATATAACATCTTAGAATTTAATCTAACTAATTAAACTATATTCTTTAGATTGAATTGAAAATTTCAAATGCTCAAATAATTTGAATTTTGTAAAAATCTGAGTTCCAATAAGTACTAAAACTAACTTGAGCTTGAATTTTCGAGTACTAGCACACGCTTAATCCAGCTGTCAGAGGAACCAAATGTGACTGCCCAAACTTATTGTTTTGAGGATGTGCGAAAATTAAAAAAAACTTCAGAAAAAGTATTTGTTTCTACTTTGCTCCGAAAAAAAAGTCGGCTTGATCACTTTTGAAACTCTGCTAATAAAAATATTGACAAATAGAATACTCATTTTTGTTCAATTATTGCCATTCTTAGCAGTTATTAACCACACTAATTAATATTTATGTGTTGTGAATGTGTGGAATGCCAGGCCTCCACCGTGGTTCGGATTCCATCGTTAAACTGTAGGTCCTCCATTTCATCTCACAATCACCCTACCATTACACATTAGCGTAAGTGTGTATAATCCGAACGGGTAGTACGACGCGATGATGATGATGATAATATTCTTGTGAAAATTATTTTCTTTTAGTACTGCATCTTATTTACCTGTTAAGGGTTACACACTTGTGTATTAATTGTGCTGATGGTTTTAGGGTATAGGAAGGTTATATTTAGAGGAAATGTACCCACAATTGTGACGAGGGATAGTGGAATACTATTTTGGGGAAAGAAACCTCAGTACACCAGCCAAAGATTCAAACAGCAATCTCCCCATCATAAACAGTCTAGTCTAGTGCAAGAGTAGCGCCTTAGACCATGTGGCCAACAAAGTGGGCTGAAAGATTCTTAAAGTAATTGAATTACATATATATATAAGGATCTACCATAAAAGAAACAAATAGGGGAAAAAAGTTATTAATACAGTCTTGTTTAATTTGTGCAGAATCACTAGAATCGTGTTGAGAACATTTTACCATTTGTAGGTATGGGAAATGGAAAAATAAAAGAAAAAAAGTTCACAATGGGAAATAGCTCTATTATTTATACTGTAGTTTGATTTAAATACCAAAACTAACCTTTTCTGGGATTTGAGAACTAAAAATCAAGGTGTCAAAAATCATTATATATTAGAGATGGGACACTCGCTCGAATTCTCGATTCCTATGGTATTTGTGAGAGTCGAGATTGGTAAAAATAGAAATAATAATAAAAAAGAATTTTGGATACAATGAAGACCTTGTTTTCAAATAACAATTTTAAGTGAGTGTTGATTGCTAAAAGCAATTATATAGAGTTGTGAACTTGAGAGTGCAACAAAATCTAATATCTCAAAAAAGGCCAAAATTGTTTATTAATTTAATAAAAAACGGTTTTGTTTGTTGTATATGACATAGTAGACAGGAAAAAAAAAATATCATTTGTCAGTTGTATCAAGGCTTAATCAATGTTCTTTTAAATACAATTTAAAATATTTTCATTTTAACTAAACTTTGACAATTTTTAAATATTTGAGGCTTCGAATTTGGAGCCAATATTCAAGAGAAAACACAAGATACTGAAATTCTGTGTTGAGAAGATTTAATGGGGTTTCACTTTGAATTGATGAAGAAGATTTCACAAATCTCCATAATATTTAAATATCTTTATAGTTATTTATTCATTACCGCGTCTTACTACCCATTTGGGTTATATGCTTGTACTAATTATGCTAATGGATTAGGAATTGGGAAGGTTGAATTTAGATGAAGTGAACCCATATTTGCGTAGAGAAAGAGTGGAAAACCATTTAGGAAAAAAACCCGCCAATTCACCCGACCAAGATTGGAAACTCAATCTTTCCGTCCTTGGCAGTCAAGCTCAACACGACTAATGCATTAGTTAAGTACGCCACCAAGGTGGGTTCATTAAAGTTATATGTATTGATTGTTCCTCAAATGTTTAACCAAAACTATCAATTTGTGAATTGTGGTTGTGTTGTATACCAACCTCCCATCTGTCCAGGCGGTGGTGGACCTCTAGGAGGCCCTTGCTGCCCAGGTGGAGGGCCCTGCATGGGTGGGGGCTGAAACCCTGGCCCAGGATGGTGGTGAGTCATTCCTACACAAGACACAACTCATCATGACACGCATCACATGAATACCTCTTTGCAACAAAAGTTAGCTCAACTCAAAAAATAGCCACTGTAAAGCCAACACATCACGAAAATGGTGTAAAAAAAAGCTTTCATATTTCCATCTTTAAAATATATGTTCTATTTGAAAGGTAAAGGAAAGGTGGATAGAAACGTATAAAAAAGAATGAAGATAATATGGCTTTTACAATGAAAAGAAGAACATAATTAACACTTTACATTTATGCCAATGGACAAAGAAGTAATGGCTGCCTCTTGAAGAAAATCAATAGTTACCACCCAATCCCCTTGACTTAGGTTTCATTCTATCGGAACTCATCAGGATCTGTCGGGATAGCTCGTGGGAGGGGTTAGGTCGCAGGCATGGTGTTTGTGTGAGTTAAAAACATGTGGAGTTACACATTTTGGTTTAGTAAAAGAGATAATACAAAATGAGATGTTAAAAAAATAAGAGATTGGACGCTGGTGCTCATGGAAAAACTGGCTTACTCGCGAAGACTTGGACTGATTGAATGACCCAACACGACTTGTAACACCCTAAAGAACTTGATCTCGGTACCTCGGGCTCGGCGGTTGTCCTCTAAGCACGAGTGCTTCTGATAACCTTTAGATGTGTGTTAAGGTTCGACGTCGGGCAGCGTTTCTGTATGCAAATTTGATGGAATTGCGACAACAGCAATCTCAAATTAAAATAAAAGACCTTCATAGCCCGCTAAGGCCCTCTTTCCGGACAACTAGAGCAAAACATCATTATGAGTAGTTAGCGTTCCTCTTTAGAATTTCTAATTTGCTACGGCAGCTCTTTCAAACACATACGTCCAAGAAAGTCGTGTAACTCAAAACAAACATCCTGACATTGCTCAGGGTTACGACACTATAAATTATGTTATATATTCAGAATAAAGTACAGAAAAGAGGTATAGAAACACATGAGTTAAGAATTTTATTCCATTAAATCCAAATCTGGGATACCTATGGATATGAAATTACGAATACTATTTGAATATTTCAAATATTAAAATTTGGAGCTTCAAATTGACTCTCAATCTCAGATTTGGAACTTCAAAGGTTCACACATGCTTATGATTAAAAGATGGCAAAAATATTATAATTAAAAAGTTGAGCACAAGTAAAGCTTACCACCGGGTCCTGGGGGCCTGTTCCAATCAGGCCTCGGTGGGGGCCCTCTAGGATCAGGTGGCATAGAGCCAGGAGGAGGGCCTCTAGGAGGTCCTTGGCCAGGTGGGGGGCCCTGAAACTGCTGCACCAATAGCATGTCATTCAATACGAGAGATGTTCCTTGCAATATTACTTAAATAAAATTAATATTACACAATATATTTAAATATATATATATATATGCCTAGACATGGAATCTAACAATGAACCTTTGGCTTAGTGCATTGTTGCTTCACCAATGGATCTATAAGGGCTTTCATCCATTAGCAAGAAACACTTCTCACTTTTTATCCAAAACTTAGGCGGTGTTTATATATGTTGGTTTTTATTCATTATTAAGGTGCATGCCGATACATTTCATCTAGGCAATCTGTCTATGATTTTACTATAATTTAAACTAAACAGTAAAACTTTATAAAAATATGTTCCTTGATTTAGTAAATTAAAGATAATATGCAATTAAATTTTGTGATACGTGCTTTTATTAACTTTTACTGACACATTAAAATAAATATCAAAGTCTATTGAAAGTTCTTGGTAGCATTTTAAAATATATTTTAAACACGCAAAATTAAAAGAAACGAATAGCCGTTTTGTGACTAAAAAAAAAAGTTCCAAATGCACTAGCACAATTTTTTCATCAGATTAAACATAGAAAAGAGGAAAGGAGGACAAGGCATACATACAAGTGTAGGCCTCAAGTTCACAATTTATAAAAAACAACACATAATTATGAAATGTTGAGATTACATCAGTTCCCTTCTTCAGCAGAAGAGAGTAAAACACCATATAGACTATGGCAGAATGGCTAGATAGATTATGGTCACTTAGTTACTGTTGTTACCTGTTTCTTGTTTGCTTGGATTTTGTTGTTGCCGGTTCAAACATGTGCCTTGACTCTTGGTAGATGGAAAGAATGTTGGATTTATATTATATTTAATTTTGTTTTTACTCAGCACCGCGTTCTAGTACCCATTCAGGTTATACGTTTAAGTACTAATTATACTAATAGGTTAGGGATTGAGAAGGTTTAATTTAGAGGAAGTGAAACCACATTTCCATGGAGGAAGAGTGGAAAACAGTTTAGGAACCCCCCCCCCCNNCCCCCCCCCCCCTTCTCCCGACCGCGATTCAAACCTCACTCTCCCCATCCTCGGCAGTCTAGCTCAGCACGTTAGCTGACAACGCCACTGAGGCGGGTAATTATTTTATTATATTAAATTATATGTTATTATTTTTTGAACTGACTTTTGCAAGTAGGCCTGCTTGGGAGGAAAGGAGAGATTGTTATCTAAGGTTGAAACCATGGGGTGCCTGATTATATTGGTAAGTTCCCACCTACGAAGCTGGGAAGTATTGAAACTACTGATGAGGGCTTGTATAACTAGTACTATGGCGTGAGTCAAAATGTGAATTATGTGTTTGGGCAAGACGTGCTACTGGTTTGTTAGAGTCGTCGTGATTGGTATCAAAACTGTGACTATTTGTTCGTTGGCCGAGTGTTTTTGCGGAGAGGTCATTGTCTTCAGTATTGTCATAATTGCAATGTTACTTGTTGTTAAGGTATTCTTCCATACTCTATGGCATTAGGAGAGTTTGTGGCTGAACTTACAAAAGTACACCACCTATCCCTATTTATACCGTTTTACCCAGTCCACCTCATTACACCCTTATTCTTCCATACTCTATGGCATTAAGAGAGTTTGTGGCTGAACTTACAAAAGTACACCACCTATCCCTATTTATACCGTTTTACCCAGTCCACCTCATTACACCCTTCAAGTCCATTCTAATTATATTCTCCCATCTGCGTCTAGGTCTTCCCAATGGTCTCTTACAATTGAGTTTGTCAGTCAGTACCCTGAACTAGGTTATAGAATCTCCCATTCGCACTGCATGCTCTGCCCACCATATTTTACTATCATGTGACGAGTAGAGGATATGTAACTCAACATTATCTAGCCCCCTTCACTCTGCAGTAGTCTCATCCCTATTAGGACCAATATCTTTCCAAGCATCTTGTACAGTATTTTGACACTCTATTACTATACATTCCCAGGCCATTAGGCAATAATACATTTTATTTCCTAAGCAGCTTGTTTTAAAACTACCTAAATTTGTTTTCGTCATAAAAGGTAAGAGACCTATCGACACCTTAGGTCAGTCGGTAGGGTCTGCCTACTGAGCTAAGTTTCCCGGGTAATTTCCCGGCATGGCCGAAAAATTTTTCACTGGTGAAATGTGGGCTTACCCTTTCACACTGATAAATTAATGGCCAGGGAATTGATGCTGTGTCTGTCCTAGTCATAAGTTTGATTATAAGGCATATGAAGCTACAACAGGCCTTGGAAGCCGGTAGTGGAAAATATTTAGCTTGAATAAAAAACTGACCCAGGTCACAAGGTGGAAACAGTAATGTATGTAAAGTTAAGGTAGGAAACCATGTTTCACACCAATAAAGAACCACTAGTAAAATTATTGTTTTGTATATTGAAATGACTTATGATAGTGTTTTGGGCCCCTCTCATTTATTCTAAAAGTCATGGATAAAGTATATTTTTCTTTAAAGAACTGTATGTAAATTTTTCTTTTAATACTTCATCCATGGATGACCAGGCATTTTCAGAAGTGAATACAATGTAACTAATATGTTTTAAAATAATATGTATGAAAAAAATGCAATGAGCAAAAACATTTTGTAATAAATAAAATGATAGAATATTAGGAAAATAGTAGGGCACAAATAAAAGTAAAAACACTAACACATATTTACACACACTTCAATATTTCGATAATATTAGTGTGTGTGTAAATATGTGTTACTGTTTTTACTTTTATTTGTGCTCTACTATTTTCCTAGTATTCTATCATTTTATTTATTACACAATATAATATGTTTTAAATGTTTCTTTGTTTAAAAAATTGCTAAGTTATATTTGAAGATCTGGTGATGAGTTGGCTACCTTTTACCCAATAGGAAGGTAGCCTTCGCAACAATAGATTGCCAGGAGTTATCCTGTTAGTTGGTTTTAAAACTGAATACAAGGGGTCCAAGAAGCAAGGGGAAGGTCATATATAAGGGGCTGGAGCAGCTTGTGCGTATAGCAATCACTATGTCAATCTATAAATTCAAAATGGAGTAATCCAGTGTTTGTGTTATCCGTACTGTCTTCTTTCTCCTTTGTGTTTGATAAAGGCAAGAATGACGAAAAATTGTTCTATTTGTGTCAAAATGTGTGTGTGACTACTTCTACTATAGAAGACAGAAGAAAGAAAGATGTCACCTTTGTGCATTGGATTCTTCACACATTTTTCCTCTTTCCCTAGGTGGGCTTTCTTCATCAAATTGACTCTTAGTAGGACTACTTTATTTTTCCTTTTTCTTTAGTTTTATCAGTTTTCTTTATTATAAAATTATTTAGCCATTGGGTCACCTCATTTTTAAACATATCTCAATCTATAGAAATCTATATCTCAATCTGTAGCAAGTTCTATCTCTGGCTCTCTGTGTCAGTTTGTTAAACGAATAAGAACTGTATCACTTTAATGTTAAATTTATAATATAGAAAGTGTAACTAAATAAATCGTGTACAAACATTAAATTTTACTAATTTCAACAGAAATAACTAATATGTAATCCTACAGTAAGCTAGGCATATAATCGGATCATTACATAGTAGGTGTCTGCGAGCTTGGGTTTTTTTTCATTCGAGTCGATTTTGAGTATAGGCCTAATCATATTTTAAAATAATAAAAAGTATATTAAAGCGCATGTTCATAAAATATGAATGACACTCATTTTTATAAATAGTAAATATTTTTGAAAAAAAAAAGTTAAAATGATGAAAATATTGTTTTTTAAATTAGTAATAACACTTACAAAACACAATTTAAAAAACAAAAACACTCAGATAAAAATTTAATTAAAAAAACAAATAATTAAAATGGTTTCAACACTCATGTCTTTAAAGAGTTTGAATCCAACCTAAATAAGAACAAACATACTTCTCTCTTCAAGTCTTCTTAAACATTAACACTTTCCACTTCTTTAAAACTTACACAGGTGCACATTAGTTTGAATTTTCAGGAATATTATTTTTTCATTAATGTCTTTTCATATGAAAAATAAATATTTTCGAAAATTCAAAACAAACCCCTTGTTTGCTTTGTCATAGCAATACAAATAAACAACTTCAATCAAATATAATCCAAAATCGATGAAAATATTAACTAAATTTACTGGTCAAAAGTGGTTTTAGAGCTCTATTACTTTATTAATGTGAAAATTGAAATTAAGTTTTATTAACAATTTGTTAAGTCACTGAAAGTGAAAATACTGATATCTCAATTAAATAGACTATGCTTACTATTAAGTTTTAAAAATGAATATTTAAGTACATCAAGTAGAAGCTCGATAATGACGAGCTTACAAAACTTTCGATCGTGAGCTTAAGCGACAAGCTCAAGATAGAAATACGAGTACTCGCAGAGCCCTATCGCATTGCCATGTGATAGCAAGTGTGCAGTAAGGCAACTGGTATCCCAACCTTGGTATGCATGAACGTAAACATAATTGCTGCCCAACCGTGTGGCGTGTAGGGGTCCTCCTCCTCCTCATCATCATAAAAACAATATAATAGTCTGAGTTTTACATTACTGAACTGGAGGCGAGATGTGAACAACTTATTGACCGAGTAATAGCATGCATTTCCTCCCCCCCCTTACCAAACTAATAATTTTATTGCTAGTTAAAATTGTTCTTAAATATTCAAACTTATTAACAATGTCAAATGATATGTTGTTGACAGTAATCTGAATTATCGTCACCAATCTGTGTTCTCTAAGAGTGATCATATACATTGTATTTCAGTGTTCACTTCTAAACCTATTTTCTCACTAGCCTATAATACATTTTTTGTATTTCTTGAAACAGCTTCCTTACTATTTTCCACAAAAAAAAATATATATATATATAAATCTGCATCTCCTAAAGGCCCCATTGTACCGTCTAATGTCAACACTTTCCTAACCTCTTGTATTGCCCTTATAGCTAGATTTAAAAGTAATGGGGGAAGTTCTTCTCCTTGTTTCGACCATTACATATATCAAAAGTATCTGCTAAGTGTCAGACAAACATTACAATAAAACATGGCAAGTTTTTATGTGAATCCTAAACTTAACTAAAATTTCATTTATTTATGATTATATAAGCGTATAACCCGAACGGGTAGTAAGACGTGGTGCTAAATATTTATAATTATATATAAATGAGTAAAAGTAAGCTTACCATGCCAGGTGGGGGACCTCGAGTCTGTGGGGGCCCCTGTGGATGTGGTCCTTGCGGTGGTGGTCCTGACCGAGGTGGCCCTGGAAACAAAACTCCTCATGACGGTAAGAACACCAAGAACCAAACTTGATTCACACTGCAAGGTTAACTTTTCCAATTCCAAGAGAAGTTGAAACAAATATATTTGATATTCCCAAAGCTAGTTCAAATTAAAAAAACAAGTTTTTAAGATCAACTAAAATATCTGTGCAATTCCCCATACTCACCATCATCCACTGTTTCCAGCTTGTGGTCGGTCAGTTTAGTAAAATGCCTCCATTTTCCTCTATCCTTCCAACATTATTCTCCTCTTGCTGTTATCTGCTCCTCTTTCTTGGGTTTCCTACTGATTTTTTTCCCTATCTACTTCATTTTCATCATTTTATTTGGAATACTCTCCTCGATCCTTAATGCATGCCCATACCATTTCAGTCTTGCTTGACCTAATATCACATGTACTCCTCGACGCCCACTCTTTCCTGTATAACTACATTCCTAATCTCTTTTCTCCTCGTGACAGCTAAAATTCTCCTCAACTTCATTCCCATGGCCTCCACTCTCCTAGTTTCTTTTACATTCAATGATCACGTTTCTAATGCATATGTGACAATGGGTAAAAAGCCATTCCTGTTCAACACTTCCTTACACTTCAAGGGCACTTTTATTTTTCAGAACAGGTCTCTTACACACATAAAGAACCACTTTACCTACTGTCCTCTTCTCATAAGACCCTCTTTATTCTCACCTTTCGCCTCAATCACGCTTCTAGGATAGTTTACATTCTGTCAGCTCTACTACAATCCAACTTTATAGCTTTACTAGGCCTTATCTTCTTCTTTGTCATTACCATATTCACACTTTGGCATGCTTAATTTCACTCCACACCTTTTAAATTCCTCATCCTATTCCTTTACTTCCTCTTCCTTCTCCCTCCATTCCATCAAGTCATCAGGAAACATAATGGCTTTCATTCTTTACCAACCAGTATTTCCTGTCACTTTATTCATGATTTCCATTACAATTACAAATAGTGGTGGTGAGAGGGCACTCCCCTGATTCACTTAATTTTATTATTATTATTATCATCATCATCAGCACAGTGTCCTACTACCCTTTCAGGTTATATGCACTCCACTCCATCCTCCCAACATCTGTTTTAACACAACTCTTGTTGAGCTCATACATGCTTTTGACTCTCATTAGGCTCCTCTTTCCCCTTTGGTATCTTAAATCTCTTTCCAAACTTTATTTCTATCTAGGCTATCATATACCTTTTCCACATCCATAAATACCATTACCAAGTCTTTCCCAAATCCATACCTTCTTTCCATCAGCTGTCATATGACAAAGATAAAGTCTATTGTAGACCTCTGTTCCCTCATTTTGTTTCTCATTCTCTTTTCTGGTATCTTCTAATATAATTTTGTGCAGCGGCACATCAATGTTATCCCCGTGGTATAATTTGTACCCCTCTTTCTGTATCCTGTTTTTACCATAGATATTATAACTCCTTTTTTCCAGTCTTCTGGTACCTTGTCCTCCTTCCAAATTACTATCAGCAACCTGTATAACCATTGTATACATGCTTCATATGCAGCTATTTTTATTTTCCCTGTCAGTTTGTCCGCACCCAGTGATTTTTCTTGTTTCATCCTCTTCAATGCGTCCTCCGCCTCTTATCACGTGGGAACATCCTTCCTCCTAGTCTGTTATTTCTTTCTGCTCCTTTATTTCACTCTCACCCCTTTTCTCCTCCAAACTAAACACCTTCTCAAAATATCTCATCCATAGTTTCGTTTCTTTTTCTCCTGTCTTCAACATTCTTCTTTCTTCAACCATCATTTTAACTTATCTTTTCTCTGCTCCTATTTCTTCCCTGGCTACATAATTTCTTGCTTCCTGCCTATCTTATCCTCCACACCCTTACTCTTCTTTATTGGCCTACTACATTTCTCCTACATTCCCATCCTTTCAGGTCTGCCACCAACAATCTGTCACTGTCTATGGACACATTTGGTATTTACATATATTTGAGATTCAAAACCTTAAAATAATTTTTCAATTCTTAAAGTGAAATTCCTTTAAAGCTCTAATAATGCTTATTAGGGTGAACATAACAACCAGGTCCCAGACCAGTAATTTAACATTTAACCGAATGTATGAATGTTATAGTGAATGGATAAGGTTATATTAAAGATTGTTAACATTTAGTTATTAATAATAATATTTAGCATCGGGTCTTACTACTTGTTTGGGTTATACGCTTTAAGTACTAATTACTCTAATGGATTGGGATTTGGGAAGGTTGAATTAGAAGAGGTGAACCCGCATTTGCGTGGAGGGAGAGTGGAAAACCATTTAGGAAAAACCACCCCCAGTTCACCCGACCGAGATTCGAACCTCGATCTCCCTGTCCTCAGCAGTTGAGCTCAACACGACTCGCGCGTTAGCCAACTACGCCACCGAGGTGGGTATTTAGTTATTATTTACCCGCTTAGGTGGCTGCATAGTCTAGGCTGTCACTCTCGCAATAAACTAGACTGCTTATAACGAGGGTTTGATCCCGGTTTGGTGTCATGGTGTTTTTTCCTGAATGGTAACACTCTCACTCCATGCAAATGGTGGCACACTTCATCTAAATGAAACCTTCCTAGACCCTAATACATTAGAGTAATTAGTACAAACTTTAAGCGTATAACCCAAATGGGTAGTAAAACGCGGTGCTAATTTTTTCTAAGGGTCATACATTCATTAAGGTGTTAAATTACTGGTCTAGGACCAGGCTTCCAAGTTCGTCATATAATTATGATTGGTTCTGAACCACTAATAAGCAGTATTAGATCTCTAAAACAAATTTCACTTGGAAAATAACTTTTTTAAAGGATTTGAGTCTTGGATAAAAAATTTCTCGAATCCTCGAATTTTAAATAGCCTTAAGGATTCAAAGATCCCATCCCTCGTTAAAACAGCTGAATAGCACAGTTAATTTACCTCTTATTTGAACTTCATGTGACCAGCAGAAGAGAAAAATAAACAACATAAAACAAGTAAAATAAAATTAAAAGTTTCAAAGATGAGACTAAGAGAGCTACTCAAGGATAAAAAGTGGTATATAAGCGGGATGGCATGAGGATGAGTACACACCATTAGCCCTGGGCCCGTTCCAACTGTTGTGCTGGAATCCTGGTGGTGGGTGGCCTTGTGGGGGTGGTCCTGAGCCTGGATGCCCTGGGTGGCCAGGGGGGCCCTGGTGCATGGGAGGCCCCGGCATACGCTGACCTGGCCCAGGTGGTGGCATGCCTGGTGGTGGCATGCGGGGCCTCATGCCTTGTGGAGGTCCCATCATCATGCGTGGAGGACCATGTGGATGAGGGTGGGGGTTCCTTGGACCGGGGTTTGGAGGAGGTGCAGGACGAGTCTTTGAATTAGCCTCAAACTAGAACAAACAAAAGAACAGTTCGCAAGTTACATAATCATGAAGAAAACATTTTTAAACTAACGAAATTGTGTTAAGGGTCTCAACTTAATCTTGAAGAGTAGTGCTCCAAATTTACTTGATATCTACCACATTAGCAATATGAAACTGGAAGTGCAGTAAGTTACTTAGGCATGGATTAATATTACTAGCAACTGTGCATGATTCGGCAGCCATATGGGGTAGGCGCTGAACACTCAATTAAACTGCACTCAGTTTAGTGGAAATACCCCCCATTACAACACAAGCCAGTTAGGGTTAGATGGTTGGCCGAACAATATTTTCAGGGTGGGTATTATCAGTGTGGGTTTATCAATATTTAGATTTGATATTGGTTACAAGGTGGCTTTTATATCTGCGAGGCGTGATGTCTTGTAAACATGTACGTGCTTCAGCTGAGTAAATTTGGTAACGCAAAAGTGTTTAATTAGCTACGAGATTTCTCATATAGTTTATTACCTTAGGGGAACGTATGCCTTCAATAATAGGTAGTTGTTGGATAATATCAACGACTTAATTGGGTTGGCCGAGCATATCATAAGACTCTCTTTACTTATTGTTATTTGGTATGATTGTAGCCTCTCATTTTGGGCCCGGCTTGTCTGAGCAAGACTGTAGTGGCCCATTGTGTTGTATTGAATTCTTTTTCTTAAGACGGGCTTCTTAAGTCACGGCCTTGCAGGTATTAGACCTGATTTAATGTACACCATTATTATAAGTTTTGATCATGAGCACAGTGTTAGCCAAACACTACTAACACTGTGTGTGATCCCCCAATTGGGGCTTACTATTTATGAAATGGTGGAATACGGTTAACTCCCCCGTATGGTGGGCATGACGTTCACACAATTTATCTTCCGTCTTAGACGGGCATACAAATATCTTTGATTGATGTGTGCCAGCATCAGGGTGTATTGAGGAAACTCTGGTTTATTGGCTTTACCCCTTAATTTGTTAAGCTCAGTCTAAACGACTCGATAAGGAACTGGCTACCTAGCTGGTAGTCAGCTGCATCATGTTTCGGTGATTGATCAACGTGTATGCTGTTGATCCCTTGTCTTATGTATTATTTAGACGACCAATATCATATGAACAACCTGTATTGAACTGCTAATGCATTGTTTAATGTTTTCACTTAATAAATTGTTACTTTCATTGTTATTCCTGCTATGTAAATTTGAATTCCCCCTTTAGTCTTACTAAGTAGGGCGCAGTTTAACTAAGCTCAAGAAAATGCATTTCATTAATAGATTAAACGAAGTGCTATCAAAATATATGGGCTATCAACAACTGAAGAATATAATCAGCGTGTTGTAAAATTAAATAACTCTTGACACAAAAAATAAACATGCAAGTCTAATTGACATTGTAAACTTCCAATTTGTACCAATTGTGTTGTGTGATGTCGAGAGAGTCAATTTTATAAGTACAAAAATATTCTCCCTCACAACAGGCACAAATTTACATTCAAAAATGTATATCATATCATTTGGTTGGTTGCAATTATTATTTGTTTTTGATGTTATATTAATTTTAATGTAATAATATTATTTTTGATTAATTTTTATCAAATAATTTTGGATTTAAATAATGTGTGCATTTTCATACTAATAAAATGTAGTGATATAACAAACTGTTTCTTTTTTCTAAATATGGCTTTTTGAGTGCATATTTATGTGCATATTTTTAACATTTTCGATGTATATTTGCATACATATTTTAAAGCTTCTTAGTGAATAATTATTATCCTAAAGCTAGCAATAATAAATTTACTGCTGTAAAATGCTTCAATATAGATTACTTCATAGGAAGTTTCTTTGACATTTTGAATTTATATTTAAATAAATTTGTTAATCCAAATTACAAATATTGGTAGTAGATAATAAAAAAGTATAAAATGAGAATGATATATTATATTGTTTCCCATAATAAGTTTTTATTTCTAAGCCAGGGTTGGTATATTTTTACCGACTTCGACTACACCCAAAAATGCAGCCATGTTTGAAAGGCTCATCCAATAACAATTGGAACGTGGTTAATTCTAGTTTAAAATAAACTGCTGCACCACAGCATACCATGAACTAACCTGCATGAGGGCCTGCTTGGTAGTAAAAGTAACAATAGGTAACTGCCCGTGCAACTCTTTCTTGATGAGACGTTCCAAGCACATCCTCATACTGGCATCAGAACCAAGAGTGATCACACAAAACCCCTTCGATTGACCATTGGCTCGATTCTCAAAGAACTTAACCTCCAAAAAGTCTGTCACTCCGATGGATATTACAGCTTCAGTGATATCTTGATCAGTTGTCCACTGAAAAGAAAATAATTAAACAATGATATAAGTTTCAAGGTGTGATGTTGGTGCGCACAAGCCCTTCTCAGGACCAAATAAACTAACCTAAGACAATGGCTGTATCCCAATAGTCCCGAGTATCTTATTGGCTTGATGAATTAACATTCCACACACAACTTCCTATTGAAGACTGTGTTAGCCATTTTGAAAGGCAACATGCCTTTCTAGGTCCTTAAGACTGCAGTGCTACTATCTATTAATGGTCTTGGAAACTATGTCAAACATCATCAGACCTAATGAAAATATAGCGTAAAGTGTTTAATATTGGCACTATTTTAGTTTTTGTGTCGAATGTTTTACAATCATTTTATGGAAATTAAGGCCTGCCAATAAACAATTTTGCTGCTTTCGGTGATGATGAATGGTAGGTGTGGATTGATTGATCAACTTTTCCAAAATAACTAACTTCTTAATACCATAAAACGTGTTTTCTTTAGCAACCTGTTTGTTTTAACATAGAGATCAACATAAATTTCCGTGTTCAAGCAGATTAAAAACTAATAATAAAACAGTTTCCAGTCAAACACCGCAGTCTAGACAATGAACTGCTTCCGTCCTTGGACTTAAAAGGTGTGTGAAGAGTGCATCAGCATCCTTGTTGACAATTTGGACAGATTTACATGTCACTTGCTCACATGATTATCGAGGCAAATGGCAAGTGTACATATCAAAGTGACATAACATTCAACCACCCGTAGTACAAATAATTTAACTACCTTGTTCCCAAATAGTGAAATTTTGAATTCACACCGGAACAAAGAGGACATTAAGAGCCCAACTCATAGCCGATTAACTTTGATAATAGGTCTACATGATTATGCTCAAACCAGAAAGAGCATCAAGTTCAGTTTTCTGCATTGATGTCTTGATGACAATAAAATTGAGAGTATTTTTAAATAATTATTTTTAAATTTTGTTTTATTTTAAATATAGTTTCACTGGTATAATTGAAAAGGTAAAATTGGCAAAGTAAAATACAGAAAGCCACACTGTGGTAACCTGCTTGTTTGAACTGAAGGGACCAACATACATTGATGTTATCCATGGAGTTGTGATTGTACACTAAGTTACAGGCACAACATAGACAATTGAGTCTATCAATATAAAAGGTCCCACAAAACTTTTATTATAAAATTCCCCGACTTTTCCA
The DNA here is from genome assembly GCA_901482245.1 of Timema douglasi. Taxonomy (NCBI): domain Eukaryota; kingdom Metazoa; phylum Arthropoda; class Insecta; order Phasmatodea; family Timematidae; genus Timema; species Timema douglasi. The sequence goes on along the minus strand of CABEEJ010000380.1, from coordinate 102,627 downwards.
GATTTTTCAGACCACGTTTAAAGATTCTCGGCTTAATTTTCTTTAGTTTTTCTTGACAATTGGCAATAAATATTGTTTACCAAATTTATCACATATTTCAGGGAAAATCCCTAACAGATGCTAAAATCAACCTTCATAAAAGTTATTTTTTCACTATTTAAGTATCTACACAATGCTTTTTATTAGCAATGAGAACAAGAATGTTTTGTTTAAAAATGAAGGTGCAAAATTAGTTTAAGTATTTAAATTCCCTGAATTTTCTTTATTTTTGATTAAATTCTGTGATATCAAAAAATTCACTGCCTTTTACAGGTTTTCCCTGATTTCCCCTCTGTAACAACCATGATATAGCTTTATAATGAGGTAAAATGGTGTTAATTAACCAGCATTTATAAGTTACTTTAAAAAAAAAGGATGATCCTAATGCACTCACCCATGTGAGGTTTCCCACATAAAGTTGGTGTCTGCGTCCCAATTGGTTGGGCTGAATGTTGTTGCCAATATGGTGATAGGGAGGGTTGGCCCCACCTGGAGAGTGGCCATCTTGGTTGGCCATTGGTGCACCAGACACATGGCCCTGAGAGTTTTCATCGCCTCCGCCACCCGGTGGCGCCGCAATCACATCGTCATAAAGGTCAATGCCATCACCGGCAAATTCATCCTTAATGACACCCTTCAGCATTAATATATGGATTAAAAACAAGTGAAACTGCGCGACAATGGAGCAATAAAATAAAAATTATGTTTATGTGCTAGAGTTCAATATATTTTATAATAGGAAAATAATATTAAACCATTAGATGCAGTTGTAGAACAAAACTAAAATGAATTTTCGAGAACATATTAATTTTAAATGTTTATCAGTACATTTGAAAATAAATAAGAAAAGGAGTCAAAAGTTATTTATTATATTCCAGATCTTATTCCAAGTAGAATTTTATATTCATGTGAAAATTAAATAAAAAAATCATTGTGGTATATGCTTTAATAGAATAGTAAATGGGTCAGGAATGATAAAATGTTCCCCAAGTTATGTCCGATATTAAGACTCTACTTAGCGTAGTGCAGAGATTATCCAAATTGCTAACATACCCAAATACAGCAACACACTCAGCAGCAGCCAGATATCTAAAAACAAAATGGCTGACCCATGAAATATTATGTCTTAGTTCAAACAAGTGCTATTCTGATTAATTTCATTTTTTATTACCGTGTCATATAAAAGCTGACATCATTTGTAGGAAAGCAGGTTTGTCAATGTTTGTATCGGATAATGATCATTTGAGGTGAAACTTTTAAGTTGCCCCAGTCTACTTTCATGAGTGATACAGTTTTTTATAAAGTTATGTTAGCGAATACAGAAAACAGAAATTTAAGAAAGGTGTAATCTGGCAAAAAAGTTGCTTCTTTAATAACTGCGCTGAAGCATTTTACTCCCTTGACATACCCTAAAAGTATTAAGAAAGACCGAGAGTAATAGATTCTAGACAATGTAAAAGAATGGAAATATGTGATTAAAAAAAAGCTGTTAGAATGTGAAAAGATTGAATTAAAATATTGGGGCGAAAAAATAAAAACCATTGGTTTCAAAGCTTGTGATTTATGAATAAAACCATTGTTCTCCTAGCCTAAGACCTGAGTTATATCCAGGTTATGAATTCAAATTAACACATTTTTATTTAATTAAGTTTCATTAAAGTGGTCTGTGAATTAATACATGTGACTGATAAAAAAAACAGCAATAGGTACACAATATTATCCTATCATGCAAGTGGGTATTTTTTTTTAAATATATTTTAATTAGGTATTTAACGTGCACTTTCTGAACATACTAATTATATTAGCACACAAGAATTTTTATGAGGGAGAGCGAAAGGGACTACAAATATTGTCCGAAAACTATTTTCACATACCTTCCAGAGTTCTTTTGCATACCACAATCGACATACTTCCCCTCTGAAGGAAGTTGTGTTACGGATTAATGGGGTTAATTATTATGTCTGTCTAATAAGAGATTGTGCTGTCTTAAGACTCCTGATCAATGAGTCCTTACTACTACGTAGAACTTCTTTAGAATTAGATAATACAGATGCTAAGGACTACCGTGATTAATATAGATCCTGAGGACTGCCAATCACCAAAGTAAATATTTTGTCATGCATCGAAATGGAGATTTAATTCACCAATGTCAGCAAAAGAATCCATTGCTGTGAAAACGAATACAAAATGGAATGAAGTTTATAAACAAAGTTATTTCAGAAATATTTTTCTGAAAATTTAAAAACCCTAGGAAGCATGACGCTTAGGTTAAATTTCCCATTAGTAACATTTTAGAAAACGATCTAAATGAATCTTTTGTAGTAATATTAATAATGTCTGCTTGTGCCTTACTTTAGACCATTTTCTTTCAAAGAATTGGACATAGTCTCAGACTTTCTCATTAATTGGCAGAGACATGTGTTTAAGGATAAGGACTGTGAATACGATTTTAATTTCCAGGTACCGTTAAAAACTTTTATTAGACTTTCTGACTCTAGGCAAGGGTTTATCTTCAGGGTGGATACAAAACATATTTTACAAAATTCCCTGACTTTTCCAGGTTTTTCCAGGCAACATTTTTCAATTTTCCCTGACTACTTTTTTCTAGTTTAAAAGGTGGATGATAACTTGTTTTACTTATTATTGATCACACATTAAAAAAAAAGTTTGTATCTACTAAAAATAAACGGTTTTAACAATTATTTTAACAATCAGAATGTTATTTTATTTAGGTATTATTTATTAACTTTTATTTTAATGTTTGGTTGCAAAATTAATGGGATATTTTAGACATATTTTTTAATTCCCTTATTTTTAGTTAAATTCCCTGACATTTCCCTGTTTTCCCTGTCATCTAAAAATTCCCTGACTTTTCCTTATTTTTAGTTAAATTCCCTGACATTTCCCTGTTTTCCCTGTCATCCAAAAATTCCCTGACTTTTCCAGGTTTTCCCTGTCTGTAGCCACCATGATCTTACAAATACACATGTTTCTGACAGTTAAGACCAAGGTGTCAGTACTATCTATACAAGAAGTCACATGCAAGCATCCAGCTGGATTGTTTTTCACCCTGAAGTCTTAGCTACCAACTTAAGTTGTGTCGTGAATAGTCTGCGCCCTACACTCTTAGTGTACTTTTACTGCACGCTTGAATCAAACACATTTCTGACACTCTATAGAGCCTAGCTGCCTGGTGACTAGTTCTGAAACTGTGTTTACATGGAAACAATATTTAATTTCGATAGTTTTTTTTTGTCAATGTCGACATTCTACTTAATTTGATCACTGCACAACACAATAAACAACTTGGCACCAAAAGGTCCGCCAAAAATGCATACATACCAAATTACTTGTAAAGCATCTACATATTATTTGCAGCTATTATTAAATATATAGGCCTATTATAATATATAATTGTTTTCCCTCATTACTTTACTTAGGACCTATTTAAATCAAGTTATATTTATGCTTAAATAGTTTCACTTGCCAACTTTATTATTAGCACCGTACCTTACTACCCATTCGAGTTATACGAAAATTTGCCAACTTTAAAATACTGAAAATAGTTTTCTTTTGAACAGGGATTTTCACACTTCAAAAATAAATTTAGCCAGTTAATGTATCTATATTAACAAAGAACACAACATTTTTGTTTTATTTTACAGTGTGTACTTTTTTATTACAATTCCACACAATGTATAATCCTTTCATTTAATAAACGTTATTTTAACACCAATTTGCAAATTAGGGTACATCTGATGTGCCCTCGAGTCAAGTACACTAACTGGGGCGCATCAGTACACTTGAAAATCAAACACACAATTAAAAATTACTTCCAGCCTAAACCGTTGACGCCAATACAACTTTCCAGTGCACTTGGTTCTAAGGGCCCTTAGACAGGCTATTCAAACATGACCTTAGTCTTGTATTTAAATCGTTTTAAATAATCTTAGTATTAATTATATAAAATAACCATGGAGTTATATGTAGGCCTATTTGTTTTTATGTATGTTATCAGCCTGTTTAGTTGTTTTTAAAAGTATTCTGCAAACATTTAAAATCATAAAATGTTTACCACTTTAATAGATATATAAAAATATAAGTGCGATCCACAATCAGAAAAAAAGGTGTTCATCCACATGTCCACAGTACTCAACACATTTAAATTTTAATTCACTTAAGAGTTTTACATAAAGAAAATATAGTTCCTCAAATAGGCTATATAATAATATTTTAAGTTGAAACATATATTCAAAATATAATAAGCAATCGGGCTGGCTTTATTAACATAAATAGAGATTTTAAGATATTACATTTGTATTTAACATTATTGCATGCAAGCTAGGTATAATTTGTGATAGCCCGGTTAAACAAGCTAAGGAAAACACAAATACTACTTCCCAAACCTAATTATAGTATTTATCTACATTAACAACTAATGTGGCCTGAATTACTTCTGCTGTCAATTAATATAATTGTTATACCTGTGCAAAATCTTGTTCAATATCATCGGCATAAAGGTCAATATCGACGCCGTCCGCCATTTTCTTGTTATTAACAAGACTTTAGATCTTGTCGAGAAGGGTAAAAACGCGTCTCGAATTAAAAAAAAAAATCATGGATGTTATGCGCATGCGCAAATACTATAAGCTTATATACAAATGTGTTTGAGCGTGCAGTCAAAATACACAAGAGTGTAGGGCGCAGACTATTCGCGCTAAATTAGTTTCTTTAGAGAAATAAATAAGATTCTATATTTCTGGAGTTGATTATTTCAACTTAACCCAAATTAGTTAAAAATTTCAACTTGGCTGTGTTGCTCTAGGTTTAGAGTCTCGACTCTAGACTCTAGAGCAGTGGCTCTCAACGGGGCCTTCTGCTTTGATCAGAAAATACTGAAAATTGGTTCCAAAATTTAGGCGTATAAGATTTCACAAATCAATTAGAAAAAAACTGCTTGACGTATTCTAAAATTGAAATATGACCGGTAATTACAGGGACCAATATGTATCTATAAAAGGCTATTATTTAATTTATGATTTTCTTTTTTTAACTTTGATGTTCTTTTTACAAACGTTATTTAGTAATAATAATATTGCATCGATATACTTTTATTATGATCACTTCTTACGCAAAGATTTTTGGATCATAGTAAATCTCTATTTTGACATAATGTTTTAGTCAGTCTGCTTATTTTTCACGTTTAGTCGCATCATTCAAACCAATAAAGGATTAATATTTAAAATTATATAAACTTTTGGATATTTTAACCTTTGATTAATTGTATATTATAATTAAAAATGAAGCTTTTTAAAGATTCCCCGTGCGAAGAACAGAACACAAGATAGTTCTAATAACAGATACACGGAACACTTAGATTCTTACAAAAATAAAATCTATAACATGGCTAAATATTGTGTGCAAACTACTAAATTAGTAAGGTTTGTACACGCAAAATATGAACGATTATTTGAATTAATCGCTCTCTTTCTGTACGTGGGCTCAAGCAGCATTAGGGATTTACTAGGTCTAATATTTTTAAGTATGATTAGTTAAATCCCTAGTTTAGTTTATTTTTTCATCGCCACGTCTTACTACCTGTTCAGGCTATAAGCATAGATGATAATTACTCTAATGGGGTAGGGTTGAGGAAGAAAGAGTCTTAGACGTATTCTACCTGCATTCGCTTGGAAGGAGAGTGGGAACTAATTTAGTAAAATCGACCCTCAATAGACACGACTGGGATTCTAACCCCTATTTCTCTGTTAGCAGCAGGCCAATATAACACGAGAGTGATGCCTTAGACCGTTCGACCACTGAAGTGTGTATCGATCCTTAATTCTTTTTTTCCATACTAGCACACATACTTTATATAAGCTAATGGTAGTACAGTTTCACGCCAACTTTGGTCTGTATAATACATTATAAAGAATAATTAATAGGTAACTGGCTTATTGAAAAGTACATAATTCATTAATGTATTAGACACCCTGTTTTGTTTTTTTTAGGGATGACTGGTGTGGAAATGTCTTGTGTGTCAGCTGGAGCGAGGTAACAGATGGGACTGGCCTAACCATTCTTGGCTCCCCCCCCTCTATAGTTCAGTGTTCCGTCCAGAGATAGCCCTAGTAACAAGGGGCGAGATTTTAGCGTTAGAAGACTTTGAGTAGATAACAAATTACTCGATAATTAATCTTTGGATTATAAATATTTTTATATTAAATTGGTCTTAAAAATTTAAAAGTAAGAACTCCTTTTATAAAAAGTCAAAACGCTGCGTTATTACTTTTTTCAGGCCATGTCAAAAATAGTCAATTTTAGCATATTTTCACAAATGATAAAAAATAAAGTAAGTAAAACACAAAAAGGTTAGAAGCAGGTCTTACTTTTACATCCTTCCTTTATAAAATAAAACAAGTCCCTTGTACCTGCGATGTATTAACGAGGCTGTATAGGTTACGTAAGTTGGTCAAGCAAACCAACAAATACATCGCTCTGCAATGGGCTCTTAAGTGTGCTACCGCAAGATCACGTCTAAAATAAAAATATTACCAATGTAAAAAAGAAATTGAAAAATATGAAATGGTCAATAGTACATATTTTATTATTTAAACACAATAACTCAATATCTTGGTGTGTTTTTACCTTACTTAGAAGCGATAGGGCACGGAACCTTTTATTTGAAAAATAATCGAATGATTATTTAAAAAATAATCGAATGATTTTGAGAAGTAGTAAAGAGTCGGTAATAATCGGATATTTACTACTTCTAACTAAAAGTAGTTACTAGTTGCTCGTTTTGCTTTGTGCTACTATTCTCTTCACCCTGCTGTCGGATCTCCCAACATGCATTCCTTTGTGTTTGCAGCTTATCAACACTTTTTTATTACTGCATTTAGCTCCTTGTGACAGTATCAAAGGCCATAGTACAGCCACAACAAAATACTATACAGTGAATAAGTGAACGCATTACTCATATAAGTAGCTCGCAATTAATATACATACTTTTGCGTACAATTATTAATTAAATAAAGAACATACGTTTCCCTTTGTGTTTAAAAGAGTCGAAAGAACTTACTTTTTAATATTTGCTAAACATAACAAAAATATATAAGCTTACAATCCTATTTATATATCAGATAAGTGATAAAATACTTTCGATTTGAATACATGAATCAATTATATGCATCCTGAAAGCTTCATTTAGAATCTAACACACAATTACTACTCGACAAATGACGACGTAAGTTTGTTGGATAATGGTATCTGTCTTTATAAGAATGTAAAATTATTTCAGTGATTCAGCTCTCAAACCATTCGTGCTCGTGCTATATGCGATTAGTTAGTTAGGAAGTTAAAATTTAAAGGAAATGAAAAAGAACAATCCACGTAGTAGTGTAGCAAAATAATCGAATCATTTTGTAATTTTCATTCGAATTACTTTTGGCTGTTATTCGATTGTAAACTGTACAACCACTTAAACTTAGTAATAAATTAGCCTTAGAATCATTCGAATTCGTAATATCGATTATTGTGTAGAAATGGTGACTATTTATTGAAAATGAACCTAATAGAAATGAAGACCTGTATAGAAATAGCCTGGAAACATTCATAATCATGAGGTTGATTTTCCTCAGTACTTCTGGCAAGGGTGGGGTAAGAGAATGAATCGGACAGCTCGAGTCAAATTCAGCTACATCAGCTTCTTTATCTATGAGCTACATCAGCTACTGTTTTCATTCAAATGATTTTGAAAGAATCGAATGAATCGATTAGTCAGAATAATCGAATGAATCGATTCTATTCATCCGATTCTGCCTATCACTACTCGGGACCATAGAAAAGACAGCGTTCATTGTTGTGATCACGACAAGATAAAGTCCGTTCACCGTAGGAATTGTTTTCTACCAGAACTCTATTATATAGTTGGATATTGGTAGGAAAAAAGACCTTTCAGAGAGTAATTTCTACCGTGAATGAAGTATAACTCTGTACACGCTTCCAGTCCCAAAGTTCGGAGATAAATAATTTCCATGCCATTTTTGGACTTGATACACTCGAAATGATTGCTGCTTGGCGGCTCCTTCTGTTATTGGGAGTGAGGTAATATCTGGTTGGATTTTGGTTACTTTCGTGAAACAGTTGTACTTATACTTGTTTAAAGATCTATCTGTGGAGCATGCACTATTGCACTAAAAAAGGCGAGAGAAAAAAAACCCCTCTCCTGCTCGAGAAACTACTTCGTGTGAAGAGTTGCAATTATTAAACATTTCAACTATGTCATGCAAATCTTAACGTTTTTAGAATAGTTTGACGAATTTGAGCTTTCCTTTCTTGTAATCTGCAGAAGTCGTATCACACACTAAAGGTCTGTAGGAAAAGACTACTACTCACATGTCCCGATGATTTTAGCTGGTGTGATGAATACACCCTCGTATAAATTTTTTTTCTTTGTCCGGTTTGACGAAGAAAATTTCTTTAAGTGGTGGAGGTGAAGACCTACTTTTTCAGAGTAGTTTGTATGCTACACAAAAGGGCTAAAGTCTTAACTTCAAAAAAGTAAAGTTTTTGAAAGTACTCTCTTATTAATTATTTGCTAATGTTATTATTTTTTTATTTTTTTATATACATATTTCTATTTTTAGTGTTTATCTCACATTTATGTATAAAATCTACTTATCTATATTATCACACATTTTTCAAAATTATTTTAACTGTAAAATTGTAATGGTGCTGCTGTCTTTTATGTTTTGTGTATTTTATTAAAAAAAAAAGTTTGGTTTTGATTGTTTAACTTTATTTCATGATAAAATATTCATAATATATTCTTAATATTATAAAATTTAAACTAATGTAAAATTTCAATTGCTGTAAATCCATAGTCCTATAAGTGAGCTCTAGCTCTTTGGATCATGTAATTAATTATCAAATAAAAAAAATAAAAAAAACATGAATAATCTTAGAATTTCTTGGTATAAATCTTTTAATGGGGTACAATAAATTGTCATCTTGGAGGCACTATTGGTCTTGTAACGAGGACCTAGGGCTGGACATGGTAAGAAAAACAATGAGCCGTGACAGGTTTGACTTTATTTTGAGTAATCTTCATGTCAATGACAATTCAAGAATTCATAATTTTAAGTTTATCAGTATTGTTATTTATGACCAAACTCACCACATTTAAATAAAAAAAAAGCATTTACTATTTCATATTGTTTACTAGAAATATTATTTTGACCATTTTATTTTTTATTATAAATAGATATTTGAGGTATTTAATGTGCCCTTTTCAAACTAACTGATTATATCAACACATGACTTATTAATTAACTTGAATCTAGAACAGACACAACATCCAGCCCCCGGCCATTAACTCATTGCTGTGAAAGGGTAAACCCACATTTCATCAATCATACATTTTTCGGCCCTCCCAGGAATCAATCCTGGGACCCTTAGTTCATTAGACAGGTGCTACTGACTGAGCTAAGGTGACTGACTAGTATTTGAAGATTAAATAGGATATACTAAAAAGTCAGTAATTTTTATTTAATTTAAAGAATGTTCAAACTTCAAAGTTTGTGTGAAATTTTTGATCATGCTTAAATTAATGTATGAGCAAAATAATTTTGTCTCTGTGGCACTATGTTGGAATTCAACTTTTATTGTGTTTTATGATATGTAATTAAAAAGGTATTTAAACTATTGACACTGTTATCTTTTAGCTGATATAGTTCCTTAAAAGTCATACTCATAATCCTTTGTCCTTGAGCTATATTTGGTTATTGGTTATAAACACACCAGTATTTACTAGATGGTAGCATATTTTTCCCATGGTCTCTTCCTATTTATAGTAAGTAAAACAAAATAATATGAATATGTACTTTACATTGTCTTGCTCCAGGGGTTGGATTTAGTGTGCGGACTAAGGTTAGTCACTTGGCACTCAAATTTGTGTACCAGCTTAGATTTGTGTTAATTTGATCTGTGGATGCCACTATCTACTAGACTTCCCAAGTTTTAATTTTAAACCACCGGTATATTTAAAGAAATTTACCCAAAAAACATATCTATTAAACAAAGAATATAAAATATTAGTATTATTTAACAGTTGGTGTATATTTGATTATACTTTCCACACATTTCATTGAGAAAAAACTTTTATTTTAACTAAGGACTAACCTCTAGTAAAGTGCGCTGTAAGGAGATCACTAGCACCCTTGAAAGATAATTCAGACACCGTTTAAAATTACTTTCTTTCTTTAAGTCGACGTCAATGCAACTTTCAAGAGCCCTTTGACAGAAAGTATTCTAATTTTTTGTTTAAAACATATGACAATCAGTGCTGAGTCATTTAAATAATTAAATAAATAATAAATATTCATAAATTCAGTGTGAATTTGAAAAATAAAATACACCTTTTAGTGTTTGATGTGGTTCTTTGCCCACTCGTTTTGCATGCCTAATTTATTGTAATCTCCAACAAACTTAAGTCTCAATATTTTTAACTTTGAGAAGTTACTAAAGGAGGAAAATTATATTACGGTATATAATATATTTACATCCACTGTCCATTTCTTGTGATTGTCCTTTAAATTATTCCTTTTACTCGTTCGTATCTAAGGGTCCTATCATTCTTTACAAACTTTCCTTTTCTACCTTTTGTGTTTTTTTGTTTCTTTTAGGAAGCTGTGTTGCACATTTCATAACTCCCTCCTGATGAGTTTCGATAGAACTAAACCTAGGTCAGGGGGATAGGGTGGTAATGATCAATTTTCTTCAGGAGGCAGTCATTACCTTTTTGTCCAGTGGCGGCAATGTAAAGTGTGAACTGTGTTCTATTTATTGTAAAAGCCATAATGTTTTTGTTCCTTTTATGTGTTTCTATCCACCTGTACTTTCTTCCAATATCGTGCCAGAGAGACTGATTCTTGCATTGGTTACCTACAGGTGCTCGGGGTGGCCCTGCAAACTGATATCCCTCCATTAGATTACTTTCGTTATAAGTAGTACACAGGGCTGGGCCCCCAAGCCCACGTTGCGATTTTGCTCGTGGTGGCGGCCCAGCAATGGGTTGGACTCTGTGGGGCAGTGAGTTTAAAAGCCAACGAGTGATGGCAATGGCAGTGTAATGGGGTTCGGGCCTTTGGGTCCGGGGCTCCGGGCCTGGGCCTCGCCATTCATGCAGTGAGCCATTTTAGAGTTCCGGTGCTAACCTGGACAATTAGTAGTGCTTGGGCGCCTCCACTCGTGTGCACGAGAAGTGGGAGATTACTTTCCCACGTGCAATGGGCGTAATACCATGCCCCTACACACGGGAAAGAGTGGAGATCGCAAGGTCGCTTTTGTGAGCGGAAGTAAATAGTTTTGGTTACCACCCTTGATAGGTGGGAGGCATGAGCCCCCAATGTCGGTCCAACCAGTGAGTGACTGAAAGCGGAGAAGGAGTTAATTCTCGTCTCCCTGAGTATCCAGATCATCCCACCCTTCGAAGTGAGGGAGCTGAAGCTTTTTAGGTACCAATCTAGAAACTGCCCTGGGCCACACTGTCCAGGGGTGTGTGGCGCCGATGCGCTAGCTTGCTAGCTGCAGAGCCGTATCCATCGCACATTAAAGGTATCACTTTCTTCCAAATATAATATCAAGATCATATATCATTAATTAGGGTTAGTCATTAGACACTTTGGTTCTGGCTAACATTTAAAGAATGAATATAAATAATGGAAGATGAATTGGGGTGACTAGTATATCTCCAACTCTTGGTCTGTGCGAGTGATTAACATGTGTTCGATCTATACGATGGTGTGATCAAGAGTGATTATCCAATGGATGCTGCTAGTAGGGCTTCTTGTACCCTCATATTGGTCCAAAAAAGGGTCCACTCCCCTTTTAAAATTTCTCTTGTTGGAAAGAAATTGGCCAATGTCTCTTTCACTGTCTTAAAAACTCCAATATGGGTCTGGGATATCATTTGTGACTTCATAAACCCTGCTAAAGCTAACATGAAATGTATGTTATGCTTCAATTTAACCCTGAGATCATTTCGCCCATTGCCAGAATCTAGAAAAAAAATTAGATTCCTCTAGAAGCTACCATTTAAACTGGACCTCTCATAGAAATTTTTAAAATTGGGATGCTTTCTTGAAGCTATTTAGAGTAATCCTCACATTGTTTTTTTTTCCTAACAATTAGATAACTCTAGAAACTATATATGAAGGGGTCTTTACCTGACAATATTTTGAAAATTTTTCTAGGAAGGTTTTTGGAATGGTCCTTTTCAAGAATTAAAAACAAATTAAATGTTTCTAGAAAATAATTGAAGTGTTCTTCCCCTAACAAATATTTGAAAGTTGAATGCCTTCAGAATTTATTTGGAGTGACCCTTGTGTGAAAATTCTTAAAAGAAATGGTCTTACCCTAGAAATTTTTGAAATTAGGATGGCCCTAGAAGATATTTAGGGTGCTCCTCGCTTGATTTTTGTTCTTACAATTAGATGCCTCTAGAAGATACTTAAAATGGTCTTCTCCGGTAAATTTTTAAAAATTGAATGTAACTAGAAATTATTTGGAGTTTAATTTAAGGCCATCTTCCAGTTTCATATTCGATAGTATAAAAGGATTTTTAATGTATCTTGGGGGGTGGGGGGTTCAGCAAATTCTTTCCAAGAGGATGCAATCCCTCCCTTACCCTCTTCCCTCCGGTTTTGACCCGACTACACACTGTTTGATGCACTATGCAGATTGACCTGCAAGTTAATAAAAGGTAAGACCATACTGTATTTAATTAATTAGGAATTGTCACAGGATTTAAATAAATGATAAACACAGTTTTAAATTATGGTACTTTTATTGTACATTCCATAATAACTTCAACTTCAAAATGTAATTCTTAAATTTAAAAAATATATATAGGCTACCAATAAATAAGTTATTTAACATCACGTCTTTATACTTCTTAGGATTAAACTCAACACACTATTAGTCTTAGATGTTAGATGAAATAATCATTATATGACAGCTTATTAAATACAGTTTATCATAATTTGAAAAAATATAAAGTTGACAAAACATTCTGATTTAAAGCCCATATAGGAAAACCTCAACATTTGGATTTCCCATTTGTAGTAGAGCTCCATTGTTGATGTTATGAGGTACCATCACCTGAAATAAAATAAATTATGTCAAACAGATTTTGAAATCATTCATACTATGCAGTCACATTGAATAAATAATTGGAGAGGTTATTGTTGTGCTGATTGGTAATAAATAAATAGCAAACTTAACTCTCGAATAAGATTTAATTAAAAATATACTATTTTTTAAATAAAACAATACAAAAATATTTGTAATTTTAAAAAATGACACCCAGATTAGGGAATCGAACCAGGCACCTTTGGTTTTGCGTGCCAATGCTCTACCACTTAGCTCTCCGGTATTTGTCCCGTGATCAGGGTTATTCTTCACTCTAAACTTAAGGCAGAGTCTTAAGATCATTTCTATCTCCCAAGCTTCGCTATCCATGTACAAGCATACCTTTCTTAATTCTTACATATAGCCTCTATGCCACTAAACAAGTGTGCGGGTATAATTTATTTTAGTCAGTAGTAGAGAAACTGTACTCACCCTGTTGACTGAGTGTAGAATGCCGTTAGTGGCCATATTGTCGCAGTCAATCACCTTGGCACTACCAAAATGGACCGCTCCGTCGTTGTCCCTCCTCACTTGGATGGATTTGCTACCGAGTGTCTCGACGTTGTAAGTGAATGGCCAGGACGTGGCAGCAACTCCGGAACAACACATAGCCTCTGTGTCAACAAAATATAAACAAGAATGGTGACTTCAAGCCATAACATTCAAATCTCTGAAAACTGTGTAAAATGTTCTCTAGCCTTAATTCCCGAGAAAGTCATTTGAAAACTAGTGTTTAAATGTCTTTGTATTTCGTCTTAACAATTTCTACTCCAACATTACCCAGGTAATTATGCTGGTAAGCCCATTTACTTTAACTTTTAACCATGATTTCCCCTAGTTCTCTAATTCAAACAACAAATCATTCTTAACAATCAGTCACTCATCATATATATTTTTATTCTATATTATATTTTTAAATACGTTTAATGACAGTAACATTTTACCTCAGTAAATAAAGTGATTGATCTCAGATTTATTTGCAGCTTTAATTAAATGTCTTTACGTTAAATTATGTTCGTTTTGATGACCAGATCGAGTTTTCTGTAGGATTTAAAATACATTCATCATTAAAAATAAGGAATATATGTAGGTAAATAGAAGATTTCATTGTATTATTATAATTTCTTCATTTTTGGCAAACACAAAGACGGTTTATTAAAATGAAGAGTTTATCTTTCCCAACATTTCTCATCAAAATATAGGCTATAGCCAAGCCTGGATTAAGCCATGTTCCAAATTTGCCACGCAAAGGCCCGCCTGGCAAATAAATCACTTTGACTTGTCATATTTATTTTGTGATAATATTATATTTCAATATTTTTTATGTTTTTTCATAAAAATTTATCCCAAACTAATCTAGAAATTCCCTAATCGAAGGGCGATGGTAGCGTAGTATTACGTGGAGTCCGAAAGTACGTGCTTAAAAATTAACACAACCTTTGCTTTTGACAACACTACATATACAGGAATGCTAGATATCTGCAGACAGTACTGTTGAGTTTTGACAGAAAAATAAACATTGATTTTATATAGGCAATAATTTTTAAGGTAAAATAATAAAATTATAAATATTGAAGAATTAACTTAATGCAAAAAATGGAGGGGGAAAAAAATAATAAATTACCTTTTACTATACTAACACAATAACTATTTTAACTGCGGATGACAGACTAAATAAAATGCAATTATACTTAAATAGTCTATAATATATAATGTCTAGTATTATTATATTATTAGCTATTAATTTACAGTACTATAATCCACTCAGTATATAAAAGACTGTATAGTTTAAGAGCTACTATAGTATTAATAATTAATATGTTAATAACAAAACTCATAGCACTCACCATGGTTGCTAAACGTTTGCAAAAAATGTTTGTGTCTAGATAAAATTATTTATGATGTGTATATAAGACTCATAATCATTCATTGTGGAACTAACTTCTAAGAGCCCCAAGTTCTACTTTGGCAGAGGGCCCCCAAAAGTGTTAATATGGGCCTGCCTATAGCTAGTAAAGTGTTACACCCAGCTGCAAAGTTAAATATAATTAGATATGGCGCTAAGCGAAATAATAACTATTCAAACACACCATCTCACCAATATCATTAAAGTGTAGAAATTCTGTTGTAAAAGGAGTCTGGGAGATATTCCCCCTTCCCATCGATCAGGTAATGTTCAGATTGTACACAGCTCCCTAGATCATCATCATACTCAACTGTTTTCAGCCTGTGGTCGGGTCAGTTTAGTAAAATGCCTCCAACTTCCACTTTCCCTACACCATTCTTCCTTCTTTATACTTTATAATCGCTTCTATTTTGTTCCTCTCACCTACACACACTCTGTTATTTGTTCCTCCCACCTCTTCCTTGGTCTCACTTGCAGTCTTTTTCCTACTTACTTCACCATCATTCTCTTTGGTTTTCTCTTCTTTTCCATCCTCATCACATGATCATACTGTCTTAGCCTTGATTCCTCTACTATCTCATGTGTTCCCTGTACCCCCATACTTTCCCGAATAACTTGATCCTAATACTGTTTCTACTCCTAACATGCTCCTCACAAACCTTGTTCCCATGGCCTCCCTAGTTAAATACAATATAGAATTAAATACCTGGCAGAATATGTTGTTTAAGAGTCCTCTTGGCCAACTTCTTGTCCTCCAGGAGTTTCTTGAGATCCTCCTCGGGTAGTTTCTGGAAGGCTTCATCAGTGGGAGCGAGCAGAGTTACCGGATCATTGTCCATTAGCTCGTCTTCTAAACCAGTGCCCTAAACATTTCACAGAAATACAAGTCTTATTCGGATAGAAGTGTAAAATATACTTTATAAAGTCTGATTTAAACATATAAAATAGTGTAAAATGTCTAGTATAAGTTTGTACAGTTGAAACTATTTAGTACGGCAGCTCCCATGGTCTGGCACATTTGGAATCTGGGGCCCCAGGACGGTGCTAATAGTAGTACAAAGGAGCCAAAGTGGCTTCCATCAGCAGCCGGGACCCGCCTCGGTGGCGTAGTTGGCTAACGCGCTTGTCGTGTTGAGCTCGACTGCTGAGGACGGGGAGATCGAGGTTCGAATCTCGGTCGGGTGAACTGGGGGTGGTTTTTCCTAAATGGTTTTCCACTCTCCTTCCACGCAAATGCGGGTTCATTTCCTCTAATTCAACCTTCCCAATTCCTAATCCATTAGAGTAATTAGTACTTAAAGCGTATAACCCGAACGGGTAGTAAG
The DNA here is from genome assembly GCA_901482245.1 of Timema douglasi. NCBI lineage: Eukaryota > Metazoa > Arthropoda > Insecta > Phasmatodea > Timematidae > Timema > Timema douglasi. The sequence continues at coordinate 86,169 of CABEEJ010000380.1, read as the reverse complement.
ACACGGTGCTAAATAATATTATTATCAGCAGCCGAATGTTTTGGTTTTGGCTTATATTCTAACTGTATTCTATTGTAACTGTAAGCCTTTAATTATGTCTTACAAGAGCACAAGAGTTGTGAAAGATGGCATAATATTTTCTGTTTAATGTTTTATTCTACTTTGCATGACATAGCAATAAGTATGCATTTGGAAAACCTTGGCCATAGGTATAAATGGTGTATAAAGGGTTCTTAAGAGTAGAATTTTGTGTTCTGCTACTTTTCAGGTACCAAGAGTGCCAAACCAAAGAGTTTTGACTGTATTAGATGTATTATTAAATCAATATAATTTTGGTAGATTTGTATTGATAAAAATATGCTAGAGTAGTACTTGCTACAATATATTAGTTAATTTAATTTATCACATCAAGAAACTAAGTTTGAAATACCATTAAGATTTTATGCAATACTCATAGGTACCTACTTCAACCTTTAGTATTTAAAAAAATGTATATTATTGGTCTATACTTTTAAAGAACCATAGTAGTTATTTATCATTAAAATATTTGATCAGCTGTATCAAGTTTATTTTAGGTGGTGATATTTCAGTTACTATTGAACATGTCTGGTTAGAACCTAATAACCTATGTTTATATATTAATAAAACATAACCAAAACATTATTATTATCATTATTATTAGCACCGCGTCTTAATACCTGTTCGGGTTATACGCACTTACACTAATGTGTAATGGTAGGGCGAGTGTGAGATGAAATGGAGGACCTACAGTTTAACGTGGGATCCGAACCACGGTGAAGGCCTGGCATTCCACATATTCACAAGTTGTGATTGATACACGTCTTGTCAGAGGTGAAGGAAAGGCATAATATAGTGTGTTAAGAAAATCCATTTTAAAATAGTGATCAGAAGAAGAAAAGAATCTTATCAATGAGACAAAAGATCATGTTAGGAAGCAAAAGATAAAACAGCCATTATCAGACCTCTTACCCTCACTAAACATCTTACCTTAATTCTACTTAAACTTTACAAATAAAACTGAAAGACAAATTTAATTGATTTAAAACTTGATGTTTTGAGATAACAAAGAAAATGATCAAATAACATAGTTCGCAAGTACGTTTTTTAAGGTTACCTTAAGTCTCTTCTTATTTCAATAACATATAGCAAAATAATTCATACTAGTAAGTATCTCACTGACTTTCAATGGGGCAGTGAGGTGTATAAAGTGTTTGATTTCCAAAACTTACCTTGATAACTTTCCTGAGTATGGAATACTTGTCGTTGGATTGAACTATTTCATGAACTGTTGTGGTAGGTGGCAGCAGTAGTTTGTCCACTGCATGAATAACTCCACCACAAGCCTTTTTATCGAAGCTCACAATGCGGGCGCATTGCACCGCCATGCGAGACGGCAGCGAGGTGAAGAGGGGTAGCTAACATACACAGCAATGTCAGAAAATAAACATGTAGGTAGTACCAGATAACTATTTCAAAATATTCTTCTATTATAGAAATGGCTTAATAAATAAAAACAAAACAATCATTTGTGTGCTTTTCTTTAAAGGTATTCGTGTGAGTTTTGAATTAGTGTTAGGTGTTTTAATTTAATAACCAACAAACTATATGTGCTCTTTGGATTAACAAACTTGTGTTATAAAATAAATATTATTTGTGATTTTCTTTAATATTTTTATTGAAACATAATTATTGAACCTTTAGTGATGTATTAGTAAAAGCTTCTCAAATTTGACTGGGCTTGTTGAGAAGATGAGTGTGAAACAAGTGATGAAGCAAATATATGAAGGTAGAGTGTGTGGATCATAAGGAACGGGTCGGTCATGTAAGACGTGGTTAAATGTAGTAGACGAATGCATGAAAATGAGAAGTTTTAAGAGTTTTTAGAATAAAAGCGTATGTATAACTTTGTGTATGTATGTTGTTGAAGCGAAGGGAGTATGCAAGGATAGGGAAATATGGAGAAAGTTAGTGAGGATGGATTAAGTACGGAGTTGTCGTTTATTGAGATGTATACACAGTTTATTACCCACCCCAATACAATACCCCTACCCCTACAATATTTATTTCAGAACAAATTTTTGGTAATCAAATGTGTACAACTTTTTTTTAACCAAAACAGTAAATACAATATTAAAAACAAACTAAAACTGAACACCCTTAAGATCTTGTGCATCTAAGCGTACCGGATCCTGAATATAAGAAAGGAAATTTGGGGAAACTATCTTATATATAAAATTCTCGTGTCACAATGTTCGTTCCCGTACTCCTCCGAAACAGCTTGACCGATTCTCATGAAATTTTGTGAGCATATTGAGTAGGTCTGAGAATCGGCCAACATCTATTTTTCATACCCCTTAGTGATAAGGGTTGTCCACCCTTAACATTTTTCTATAATTTTTAGACATTTTTTAGATATCTTTTTTTTTTTATTATGTCGCATTAAAAAATACATACAACCCTAAATTTTTACCCTTTTATCACCAACCCATATTTTTTAATAGCCATTTTAGTAATTTAATCATTTTTCATCCCCGGTCGATAACTGATCAATCGTCATTTAATTAGTTATCCCCGCCAGTTGTCTACAGGTGTCACTTCTGACCCAGTAAACAGCACGGAGCGGGGATGAGAGTGGGTAAACCATCCAGTTTGTTTGTGTTAGCTAAAGATGGACTAACAAAAAATATTGTTCACGCTATGGCATTAAGAGATTGATATTGTTTGTTAGTGTTACTGTCGTAATTGATTAATTAATGATTTATAATTTTAAGGAATAAATTATAATAACTTAAAAATAATGTTTGCCTTTTGTTATTTTTATATTCCCTCATCGTTCACAGCGCTCCATGCCTATTTCACGCATATACCACATTCTTACACACAATAAGTAAGCTATTTCTTGTCTACACTAGAAATTACTTAAAAATTATTTATATGGCAAAACAACGTTTGCCGGGTCAGCTAGTTTATAAATAAAATTATATTGTTGCGTTTAGAAACTGCAGACATGAGCTTACTCATCATAAAGATGTGTTTATAAAATGTAACTAACTATTTCATAATTTATTTTCAAAAGTGCTGTGCAGAGACTTTTGATATAATTTATATAAGAACCACTATTTTACCAATCTTAATCTTTATTCTATCTTTGAATCTTGAATTGTAAAATTAATATGGTAGACATTATCAACATAAGAGTAAATATAAATTTAAAAGAATAATAGAAAACAGTAATAGTAACTAAATGTTAACTTTTTGGCTAAATGAATTCATTATAACATTCATACATTCAATCATGGCAAGTATTACATTATTGGTCTGGGGTCTGGTTGTTAAGTTTTTCCTATACTTATAAAGAGCCTGAACAATCCAGAAGCCGTATTAGAGTTATAAAACAAATTTCAAGTTTTGAAAAAAAAATATTTTTATTGAATCTCATATCCAACATTTTCTCGGATCTCAAATACCCTGAACGGTTCAAGGATTCGAGGGTCCCATCCCTTATAAAAAAAAACAGTCACAATAGTGCCAAGTCCACTCACCATAGAGTACATGGTGACTCTAAGAGACTGATCGGCGAGTCCTGACTTGAGCTCCATATTGTTGGTAAAGTCGCACGCCTGTACCTCTGGGCCCGTCGTGTGGTACAACAACATGTCTCTCAGCTTGTTTTTGTTTTCTCTCACTTTCTCAATCATCTTGATCGCCTCGGGTTCAGCCAAAGCTGCATCCGTTGGGGCAAACAATGTAACATTGTCCATTGCGTCAAGAGATTCTGTTAGTCCGGCTTCTTTGAAGAGAGACAGGAAGGTAGTCATGTTGTGGCTGGACAGAGCGTTGCTCAGTGGACGAGCTGAAAAACATGCAATAAGTTAAAAATACAACTTTTTGTTCTGGAAAGTTATTCGGTCAAGTTTAGGTGTGCTGCTCTGTTTTGGGAAATTAGGCAGGTACATCTAAATTATGAGCCATGCCCAGACTAAAAATCTATTAAGTAAACTTTATTGCATCTTTTATCAAGTCATAGGGTTTGTAGAAAATCTCAAAGTACATATTATTTGTTCAAAGATAAAAGTATACAGCTCGATTTTTATTTTATTTTTCTTAAGCACCTGAATCACTTTTTTTTTATGATATCGCGAACCCTGTTTTAATAGCATTCATACATTCACTTACTAAAGTAAATTATATACAGATTGCGGCCTCCCTACTGAAAATATGAGATATTTGACATGATAATCATCAAAGTAAATGCTATCAAAATTAATTGATATGTTCTGAATTTTGAAAGTTTTGGACACATCCTTAATGTACATACTTTATAATCTATAAATATTTTTAACTATGCACCCCTGTTGGACATAACCCCAGTAATCATTTTCGAAAGGAATTGCATCAAGTTTTAACTATATACAGTAGAGAGTCGATTATGCAAACTAATGAGGACCAAGGGTAGTTCGGATGATCAAATTGTTCTGATAATCAAACACAAAGCCAAATTTCAGTTTTATATCTTAGATAATACTAAGATTAATAATAAAACAATATAAGAAACAAATATGGCAATAAAAATGCAATAAACATTGAAAAACATATTTTTATTATTCAATTTTTCAACTTGATATCTAGTAGGCCTATGGTTTCTTTATAAAGTGAACAGTTAGCGGAAGTGTAGTGGCGAGCATCATACGATTGGGCGTGGTGCGCAAGGTCATTGCACGCCACCACCATGGGGGCTTTTTTAATGTCTCACACATTGTTCATTTGTCATGTTACATTATTTAAAACAAGCGTTTGATTGATTGATGTTTCGGTTAATTGATGCTCTACTGTAGATTAGTGTTAATTTATCATGTTTATAGGTACATCTAAATCCTACGCACTTCTAATTGTAGTGATACTTGTGACATTACTAAATTGGCTAACTAGTCCCAAGAGTTGAGCAATCACTTTTGCTACAACACATATTTCTCTTATGTGAAGTAGGTAAATGCTCGTCATCTCTCTTCTATTACTTTCTTCTAGATCTCTTTGTTTTGCCCCAGAGAGGTTCTCATATTTTCGTTATTTGTATAATTTATGTTCACGCCAAATAATTGAAAGAGGAAAGAGTTATTTACTAAGCTGCAAGAGTTCCAGAAAATTAATAATATGTGGCAGCGTGTTGATAGCGATAGAAAGTCTAATTTTGAAATAAGTGTAAATGTGAAAAAAATAATTAAAGTTCTAAATTAAAGAATTAAATTAATATTGAAATAAGAAATTAAGTATTATTTGTGTTAAAGGGCTAATTTTAAATATAAAAGGGGTGGAGGAAACTATGTTATTTCATCTTGTTAAAGAGTTATATTTTGGGTAAGGTGTTTTGCCTTGGACACTGATACAATTTGATAACACTATCACTAGTATTATTATACACACACACACACTCTCTCTTCAATATTCATTTTTTAGTGTTGGTTTGTCAACTGATAAACCACAGATACAATAATTTAGCACCCAATCACAAAGTGTTTTTGAGTGTGCCCCTCATACCTGAGTCTGGAACGATGACTTCGTCTAACACATGCAGGACACCATTAGTGGCGATTATGTCCTTGACGACGACCTGGATGTCCGAGATGAAAATCTTCCCGGTGTCTAAGTGCCTCTCGAGCTTCAGGATATCTCCACCAAAGTTTTTGGTGAGTATGCGCTGGGTGATGGCCACAGAGCACAGGGAATGGGACAGAAGATGATGTTTCACCAGATCTGCAGACACATACATTTTGGACCAGTGGATTTGGAAAACCACAATGCTCCACATTCATAAATATTTTGTAGGTGGGTATATGTGTGAAAATACTTGATTTATCAGCCTAGGTTATAATATGTTATTTAGTATATAAATCTACAATAAAAAAAGTATATTCAAACTTTGATACTTTGATTTGGGTTCAGGAATACTTCATACTATTCGATTCGGCTTTATATTAAATAAAAAGCAAGTGGACTTTTCCCAACTAATCAATTAAATTTTATCTAATCTAAATTATTTTGATTAATATTAAAACAAATTGATAGCACCTATTAACAACTAGCAAACTATAATTTTTTCTAACAGACCTAAAGTAACATTCAATAAATATACAATTTCTGTGTGCAATTATCTTGGAAGCTTGTACTGTAATGTTGACATTGAATTATTTACTTTTGACGCAAGAGTGTCCACTCTGGATCTGAGTCCTGATGGCTGGGTCCAATTTCTCAAAAGCAGATTCAGTCGGTGCAAACAACGTAAAGTGGCCCGGGCCACTAAGCGACTCGATAAGGTCAGCTTTCTTCACCACTGAAACAGTAAATAGCATATCAATTTGTGAAATTTCCAAGCGGTTTTTTGTTTTGGATTTTTATAAAACTCTTATGAATGCTAAAGAATCTGTGCTTTTACATGTCTTCAAAACTCTTTTAATATTATCTCGCAATCTTAAATACAAAAATTTTTGCTCAAATTAGTTTCATGAGACAAATTTAGTGTATTTTTCTTGATCCATTGTGGAATTAGGAGAGGTGGCAAATATGTTAAGTTCGATAATACAAATTTAGGTAACATCACAATTATTTAGCCATTGAACCTCTTTGTCAAACAAATTAATGTCAAATATTAAATTTAGGAATGATTTTATGTAGACTTGTTAAAAGTATGATAAGATGATGAATGCTGGGAAAAGTAAGAGGAAATGAAGTTTGGGTTACTTACTTGAAGCCAGCGTGCGGAATTGCTCGTCCTGCATAATCAGCTGTGCCAAAGTCTTGGTGACAGGACGAATCACCCGGTCCACCACATGGACTATCCCTGTGTTGGCGTAGTTATTGGAAGAGGTGACTCTGGCGCAGTTGGCTGTCACTACACGGTTGGGATACATGTTGATACGAATAGAGCTGTTGCTGTTGTCACTGTAGAGTACCTGAATCACGATTTGATCACAATTTGTTTGAAACAATATTTTCAAATCACAAAATCTTTTTTGTGTTTGGTATTGTAAAATTCCAATATAACAGTTGAAAGTATGGTCACTTGTACATAGCTTCCAAACCCTTGATAGAGGGGCCCTCCTCCGCCAGAGTCTAAACGTTGGTCGGACTCGGCCTTCACCAAGAGTCTAGAACCCTTTGGTCAGCTGATGTACTCAACCAAGAGTCCGGAAAACAGTATAAAATTAAGTTTTCAATTTACAGGTCAAAAAGCTCTCAGAACAATGGGGAAAAAAGGGTAATGCATTAAATAAGATTAACTTAAATAAAACTGTTACTGGCATGGATAGTGGTTTGTACACATAACTCTGTTGAGAGATGAGGGTTCATTCCAGTTTAGGTGCACTAAGGACTTTTTTCCCCCTTTGTAGTTTTCTACTCTCTCCAAAAAATAGCTGTGCAAATACTTTAAAAAAATTCCCTTCCCACAGTTTGTATCTCTAGATTAATTAGTGAGAGTTATAGATAGATAGCACCATACCTGTTCATCAACAAGTTCAGAGAGATCGATGAAACCAGGTGTCATATGACCAAGTACAATTTCCCTCATGCTGGTTCCTTCTGTGTTGGCACTGCGACGCCTCCTGGCTGTAGCTGGTGGAACATAGAA